>JADLZN010003415.1:40000-328573 GCA_018155175.1 Sinocyclocheilus anophthalmus
TTTAATTGACTGATGTTATGATTATTGACTTTATATTTGAATGTGTTAAGCCCGCGATAGACTTAACGCCATTACGTCATCGCCAATGACGTCATTACGTCGAGCATAAAAGAACCGGTGAACCGGTTTTTTCAACCGGTTTATTGAATCGAACTGTCCGAAAGAACTGGTTCGCGGAAAAGAACCGAACTTCCCATAATCTGCAAAATCAAAATGAGGGTGCAGTGGGTGGAAACTCACAGATTAAGGGGCGGTAATATTATAATGAGATCCCTTTGCCACGTCACCAAGGGAGCTAAATCAGACGCGCTCGTTTTCTCCCATGCTTGCAAAAAAGGCTTACCTAAACAAGGTTACTGGGTTAATCTTTTTCATGTTTCCTTGGTTGGTAGATGCACCAGGGACCTGATTACAGCACTTAAAACCTGGAAAAGTCAGATTTTCATGATATGTCACCTTTAACTAAATTAAATTAACTAACTTAAACTTGTGTGCCGTACATAAGACATTTTTCTACATCTGAAAAAGTTAAATAAGCTGTTGTGATTTTGGGAGTAGTAAAAGTACCTTTGATTAACTATGTTTAAAATACTACAAAATGCAGCAGCTTTCTGTCATATTAAAGCACAGTGTCATTTCTGTGCCATTATTTCCCAGTGACTCCTCTCATTTTTCATTATTCACACGAGCGGTTACTTTCACCCCAAACTCACATCATTTGTTTAAATTGCGTTTTTGTCTTGCTTAAACAAACAGAGCAATGTTTTGGTGCTGATCTGCATGTCTGAAACACATGCACCAACGACGCGACTCAAAATGTTTTCGTGTTTTGACTGAGGAGGACAAATCCTAGGGGAGAACAGGGTGAGCCTCCTAATGAATAAAACTACTCTATCCGACAGGTAAACAGAGGAAGAGGGAGAAAAACAAGGCAGAGAAAACGAAAGAGAAAGATGAGCTACTGACTGCATACTGAGCGGTTACATGAAGCCAGTGATGAGGACAAAGATATGAGGAGGTGTCAGATTGACCCACAATTACGCAACAACTTGACAGAGGCAGACAGAGTGATATGATCTGTCCATATTACTGATCCAGGCATTGTGATGTGTGTAGACTCACTCATGCTTTTTCATAAGAGAGTTCGGTTCTCTAAGGCATAACCTATGAGTCACTGATAAAGCTGTGATGTAACACGGGCCATATGATGCTACCCTGGGAAATAAAACCCATAGTGGCAAATCCACTGAAGTCAGCCTGACTCAAACAGCTCAGGGATCTGAAACCGCCAGCCTGGCACTACTGAAACATGCACACAATAAATGAAAGCATTATTCCTATGATGTGGAAATGACAATTGTTCACATTGCACATAAAGCTAAAATTGTTTATAATGATGTCTAGGCTATATTTCACCACAAAAAAATTAATAAAATAAAATAAAAGGGAGAAATATGTCATTATATTTTGCTTAATGAGTGAAAAATTACATATTTTTTAGATTTACTTGGGACTATAGTTATTTGTCTTTTTCTTTTATTATATTGTGGGAAATATAGATATTTTTAATGTCTAAAATAATAAAAAATGTAAAGTACTATATTTTATTATTTAATAAATACATTGTTACTAATTAATAAAAACCTTAAATATAAACTAATGTATTAATATTTTCATAAAAAAACTAATATTGTGATTAATTTTGAATAAAGAGAATTCAAAACAAAAATTAAATGCTTAAAGTAAAATAAAGGAAAAATAGTCAAGGTAAAAAGAGAGCGAGAGAGCATTACGGTAATAAAAATAATATTATTAATTAACTGACTGCATACATCACACGGTAATATTTTTGAATATCATGTGGGTCACTATTTGGGTAAAGAGTAAACAAAAATCAGTGAAAAAACTTGAGTTAAATGAACTTGAGTCACGCAAGTAAGTCAGGCTTTAAGATGAGATGTCAGCCATCTGAGATACTGAACATCAGTAGACAGATGTTTGTGTTTATGTGTCTCTTCATCATGTGCAGTTTACTGTTTGCTTATGCACCCATAGTGATGCATGTATGTGCATGCTGGTGATAAAACATGCATGAACGCAGGTGTGTTTGCGCTGAAATCTATGTGTGCATCTCCTCCAGATACTATGTCCCCTCCCTTTATTGTGCGGCACGCTAGTTGTCATGGCAACAGAGAAACGGGTGTGGACAGACTCAGACACCTGTTGCTATTAGCCTGATGGAGAATGGCGGTGAGAGGGGGGCAGCTGTAGAAGAGGGGCCTCACTGGGGGAAGAGACACACACACACACAATCAGGCAGGGTTGTAACTCACTGTAACACTGTCACACACACATTGCAAGCAATATGTCATTGACAGATGGCTATTCTGGTTAGAGGGTTAGAGGAAAATAGAAAAGTTTTTTTTAAGGTCTTTCATTTCATAGTGACCACACTTGTTGGGCTCAAAAAGGACAGGAAAAAACAAAAAAGAAAACATTATAACCATTATATAAGTTAAAAACAGTTGTACTACTTGATATTTTTCTGCAAAATGTGATTCATGATTTTTCAAAATTCTTTGATAAATAGAAAGTTCACAAGGACAGCATTTATTTGAAATATCATTTTCCACCATTATCGGTAAATGTCTTTTCCTGTTACTTTCGATCAATTTAATGCATTCCAGCTCAATAAAAGTATGAATTAATCTCTTTATAAAAAAATCATATTGACCCCGCACTTTTGAATGGTAGTGTAAATTTAAATCTGTTCCTTACGTAAGCTATCATAAGGCTTCTGAAGACTCTGAATATCATGTAATGCTGATAGCCCAGGCAGGAACTCAAGCTAGTTTGAAACAACATAAGGGTGAGTATATAACAGAATTCTCACTTTAAGGACTAACATAAGTATCAATGCTTCAATAAGTAGACACCCTGCTGGGATCTTTAGGATCTTTACATGGCACACACACACACACACACACACAGACAAATGTGTCAAATTTCCTTCACACCTTTAATGACACTTAATGAGTTTGGTCACAGCAACTGCAGGTGTGATGCCACATTGTATTAGGCAGATCAGTTTCACACTTCAACATATGACACATCACTGTCCTCACCACTGAGTCAAAGACAGAGGGAATTTTCCTTTCTGAGGATACTACAAGAAACTATACCACAAGACAAATGAACATTCATTTTGAATGAATGAAACGAACAAACGAAAATAAAATAGCCTGTTATCAGTGTGATGAATAAAGGTATAGTTGATCTTTCCTGAAAAAACATTAACCTTTTTGTTGTTCCTCAGAAGAAGGATCAATAGTTATCTCTTTAACCTTCATCAAGAAACTCTGTGTAACAAGGCAGGCATCCATGCACCTGTCTGAACTCAAGGTTTCCTCTCCATGCTGTGCTCTGGAGATACGACAAGCAATTCACAGAGCCGTCCACTCTGCATACGTGACGTCTCCAGGCCTGACGTACAAGGCAGCATCACACAATAGGTCCAAACACAAACCTTGCAGCTCCGAGTCTTGAAAAGGCTGTGACCTTTGAGTGGCCCTTTTAAAGCCAAGAGCTGTGATTTGAGAAGGTGAAAGCTATCTGATGGGCCAGCCACCCCCTTCATTCCACTCTTTCATTTCATCATCCCTTCTTTCCTTCTCCGACACAGCACCCCAACAATGGTGTCTCCTCTTACAAGGGCCTTGAGTGGCTCCTCTGTTCTAGTGCTGCCAACCTGATACATGCTACTTGGCGATGCTTGTTCCTTTACTTTTTTAACATCATCCTTCTTTAGGCCACTCTGTACTAGGCTATGCAAGGCTAAGCTAACCGGCTGTAAACATACTTGGCGTGCCTGCAACACAGTAGGGAAAAAAGCCGTAAATCAAATATCAAGAAACGTTAGTGAATAATATCTGGATAGTGTACTGCATTCTTCTGAAGAGTGCAAGAGGAACCACTTTTGTGGTTAAATTGTCCTTTATTTAACAACATTTGGGTAAATTCAACATAGGGTCATTGGAAAAACATTTTTAAAACTCCCAAACTGTATCTATACATACAATTCACTGTCATTTCCAGCTTACATAAACATAAGTGGCAGTAAAACACCAACAACTTTTATTCTTTATGATTATGATTACAGGAACAAATTGTTGAGTAATAAGAACTTATGTCCCCATGGTTCCTTGCACAATACTACGCTATGACCTCAAATACAAATTTACCATAGTGCATGATTTGTAAACTAGGCTAATACATTTTGATGTTTGCATCACGTAATCAGCTGCATATATGTACAGCTTTTCTGGTGTAGTAAACTTGCTTGGTAGCTCACCCAGTAGAGCAATGCACTTGAATTGTGCTTTTACAAGTCCCATAAACCACAAGTCACTATAAAAGAGCAATAATTTGGCACAGTCATAATTGTGTCTAAATCTAGAGACAAAGGCAATAACAGTGGCTGTTCCAGTAAAACACAAACCAATTGTGTAATATTGGACTATTTGTCAAAATGCAAAGGGACTGAAATGGAGTCTTGGTTTTATGTTAGTCTTCGCTTTGGCCGTGTGGTTGCATTTACATTGTCCTTGGTCTAAGTACAGTTTCCTGGCAACTTGGTCAAAACACTATACAGATGGAGTCCATAACACTCTTTTAATCTCAATACGGTCTCAATATCATTGGCACTGACCCAAAAATCAAGATCATGCACTGAAGAAGTTCTTACTCTATTTGTGAGTCAACATTTGAGTTACACACCAATGCATCAGGTCACATCAAGGAGGAAAAACATCACCAAATTAACAGGCCCTGACATGCCTGGGAATGAGCAGGGGAGTCACCGATACAACCCGAGCAGAGATTAAACCGGAGGTAAAACTTCACAAACTTAATGATCTCTGACAAACAATAAATCCTTGTTGATACCAGAAGGATAACAACCCAATATTTTTAGAGTCTCAAGCTGATTTGCATTCTCTCTGATGGGCTTTAAAGTGAATAGAGTGAAAGGAGGTTAAACACAACCGGACACGCACGTACAAGTGGCATCCTGTACTTCTGTACTTATTTTCCTGAGATTCCCTTGGCATTTGTACAACTTCACAGCTGGGACGATCGGCATCCACCCAGTGCAGAATGAGGTCAGAGGCCACTTTCAGGTCAAGACATGGAGGTAAGCATTGCACAACAAAGTGGGACATGACCGATGGCTCAGACCACATGACAGAGATTTGCACCCTAAGGTCTAGACAGTTTTGTCAACAAACTTTTGTACAGAGCACAGTAAAATACAAGAACAACAGCGCAGGCTGTACTAACCAATGGAGACAACATTTCCACATAACACTGTACAACTGGCAGTTAAGGAATTCAAACCTATAATACATTGGATACATAAAGGCTACAAAATGAATAAAATAATGATAATTACTAAAAAACTGACAATTCTGTGACCACACTATATATGACATGTAAAGATGTTACTGAGAAATTGAGAAATATGATGAAGAAAGGTAGATTAGGCACTAGCAACGCCAAGATTATATCCCCAGTAAAAACTGAACTGAAAGGTAATATATGTATGTATGTATATGAAGAGTTTGGTTCCAAAACGCGATAAACGCCATTTAAAAAAAAAAATTCCGCCAAAATCAGTTCTGTATATGGTCGGTATTGAAAAGTCAATTTTAAATTTTACGCAAAATGCGATATATGGGTTTTTCTGTCATGTTTTCTCCCTTTCTTTTTCAAACCGTGACAAACGCCAGTCTCCCTTCTCTGCAGAATGTGATATATCCACTCAATCAATCACAGCACACCATTCCACGCACTGTAAACAGTAATGGCAGCGCTTTGAATACACCCAGCTTCCTAGTTTTCCTCATCTATTTTGTACATTGTGATCAACAAACAAACTTAGGGCTGCACGATAAATCGCATGCATTTATCATGCGCATCTCATCAGTAAAGCCGGTTCTGTGAATAGTAAATCTCCATCACGTGCTTTCAGATGGAGCGGCATTTAATACACAGAGCTGTAGATCACTGCAATATCGTGTTCATAATCGCAGATGAATCGCATTCGATTGTGAACGCGATATTGTGTAGCGTGTCAGTGATAATGTTTTTATTAATGCCATTAATGTTTTTGTTAATACAGCGTAGCACTAGTCAACTAAATGAATGTAGCATGGCAAAGATAAATGCACTTTTAGAATGTGGATTTGTAAGGGAAATGTCATTTTGGAATTTTTGTGGTTTAATGTGATATTGTTGTTCAGGTATGTTCATGATTAAATTTTTTTTTATTGTTGTAATTAATTTATAGCATTGACAAGATGACCCGTTGAATTCATTTAGAGAGCGATGACTGATCTAATGTATTTTTAGTCCAGTGCCTGAATATAAGATTAGTATTGACCAAGTTCAGAGGCTGTCACATGTGGATCAACTTACTATGAAAGTGGTGTAGTTTAAACAGTTTCAATATGAAAAATACTTTTATATTGATTCAATGGATTTATTGCATTTTGAAGAAAAAAGTGTCATGGATTTATTGCATTTTGGGGAAAAAATAATAACTTTTTATAATAAATCTTTGAAAATCAAAATCTGGATTCAAATTTTTTATGTTATTATAACCTAAATATGCTATGTGAAAGTTTGAAACAGAAAATATTGGTTTTAATCTTGCCACTTTCTTGGTAAAGAAAACACATTTTTACTCAAATTAATCAAAATGGATTTTTAGCATTTTGACTAAACTCTGATGCAACGCAATGCGTAAAAGACAGTATAAGTCATTAGAATCCATAATTATGTCCCCACTATATGCACTAAAATGCCTCATTTATATGTTTTATTGTTTTGTCTTGTCCGCGCCGGGACAGGGCATCACATTATGGTAGGGGCGTAACATTTTCGTCTCACGCTTGAGGTATTTGGCCAGTCACAACGCATTGGATAGCTGGCCAATGAGAGCACACCTCGCTTTTTCAGACCGCTGAGCTTTGTAAAAATCGACACGTTTCAGAAGGCAGGGCATAGAGGAGAAACAACAATGTACAATATGTGGAAACTATGTGTTTTTTTTTACCTTTTACCCGCAAAACACATTTCATTACACACATACACAAAATATGTTCGTTTTTAGCACATCAAATGACCCCTTTAATATTGTGTTCATTTCCTGAGTATCCCACGCTGTTTTATGCTTTGTGATATTGTTCATTAGTCCCTTTTTGTCCGAGCAGTTTTCAACTGCCGCTGCTATCTTCAGACAAATCCTCCGCGCCTCACATTTGTTTTTGTTTTCCACATCTTCTGATATCTGACTGCTTTCCAGCAGTGATGTATGATTTTGAGATCCATTTTTTTCACTCTGAGGACAATTGAGGGACTCATACATAAATACAAAAGATCAAAATATTTACTGATGCTCAAGAAGGCAACACGATGCATTAAGAGCCGGGGGATGTAAACTTTTGAACAGGATGATGATGATGTGTAAATTTTTCATATTTTAATTAAAGATCATATTTTTTTTCATTTAGTACTGCACATTAGAAGCTACATAAATAAGTTTCCCGAAAGACAAAATAAGGACAATTTACCCTGATCATCCAATTCAAAGTTTACACCCTCCTGCTCTTAATGCATAGTGTTGCCTTCTTGAGCATGTATGTGAACTTTCGAGCACAACTGTATATATATACAGTTGCTTTATCAAATTGCTTTTGCTGCTATTTTATATTAATTCCATATATGTTTTACTTTAGATAAACAATTGAAGTTCAAAATATATAATTATACATAAAATAATTACCACCAAATAATCCATTGGCAAACAGAAAACTACTTGCTGATTAAATATTTCAATAGAAAAGAAATGCACTGCATAGTTCTTCGAACGCAAAACAAAAAGAAAACTTCAGTGGGGCTTCACAATGAGCTGAACGTGTCCAGCTGCTGTTTCTCTGGACTCCGATCACATATAATCTGGAACATGTTGAGTTATTGTGCTTGGATGAGCAGGTACAAAATGGCACCATCACCAATGTTTTGTCCTGTCTGCTTGGGTCAGTATGACCTTACATGACTGTTCTTGTGAGAAACTTATCCAGAAGCAAATGAAAAATGACATGACATTGGCATCAATTCTTCACAAGTCTTACTGCTGAGTATCATTTTCACGTGCGAAAAGACACCAAAGTATAACCTCTCCAAACCAGGATATCCGACCTTGATGATCACTCACATGCACCGAGCACAGCCTCATGCACGCACCTTTCATCAGCACTCATCAGCAGGAGAAACAACATGCTTCCTCCCTATGGGACACAAATGATAAGGAAAAAAAACAAGCAATCTACCTCACACTAATTTTGGCTAACAAGTGCAAAAGTGTGAAACCAACATGAGCCTCATTATGAATGAGCATGCAGGTCAGCAGGAAGGTGCAGTGGGACTGAGTCCAGCGCAAGATAATACCAAATAACAGCCCATAATAATCCCTCTAAGACCACAGAGAGCTTTAAAAAAGCTTTATTACCTCAGATATCAGTGACTAAGACCTGAGCTGAGTGCTCTTCTGAGAACAGAGAAGCTCAATGCAACCTGAGAGCTCCTAGTGTCCCTCTTAAACTGAGTTCCTATCTATATATCTATCTATCTATCTATCTATCTATCTACTATTTATCTATCTATCTATCATATAAAATCAAATGCAATACAAATGCAACTTACAGGCTGCTAAGACCAAACATGATCCACGTGGGTTACTGCCTATTGCCTGTGCAGAGAATGAGAGCTCAGGTAGGGTTGAAGTTGAAGCTTTGCCAGACCATAGCTTGTGTAACAGGTATCGAGTGTCACACAGGACAAGACAGATCCAGCTACATTTCACCGGCTGCCCTAAAGCAGGAGAACTGGACAAAGTCCAGCGCAATAGAACATTTACATTGAGAGCATGCAAATGCACACAACACATTTTTTTTTATCATTTACTGATTCCATATCAAAATACTAGGGATGCTCCGATCAGGATTTTTGCAGCCGATACTGAGTACTGATTTCTTGTCATGGTGATCGTCCGATACCGATGCCGATTCTGATGCTTCAAGCTTTATACAGACGGTTTCATCGGGTGCACGCGCCATGCCCGAAGTTAACTTCCGGTCTGTGTTTTTTTATCATTCTGGCTATGGCGCCGGCTACAAACGCAGTTAAAATTAAGGTGATGAGTAGGCTGAAGTTGGGCTCAGGTGGTTGTGCTGTGGGATGTGTTTCCCATACATTTATTTATTTGTGGCGCTCGCCACAATATCAAAACTGACCGATTTTTCAAAAGGCTTCGTTGAATAAACATGAGCACGTACTGTTTACTGTTTAAAAATCTAAACGAGGCGTGGGTGTTTTTATCACTGTATTTCTGAAGGAAACCGATTGTCTTCAGAAAATTGGATGTCATTTCCATTTCATCTTGCATGTTATATGCCTGCTAAAGCAGCGTTTGTTAGTTAGGTTGCCCCTTAAACTGACCCGACCCGACCCTTACCCGAGATCGTCTGACCCCCGACCCGTCCTGAGCGGCACAGTTCAATTTAGAGCCCAAACCCGACTCGAACCCTAAATCTTTAATCCCACAACGAATAGCCAATTTTAAACAAAAATGCTGTATTTCACGATTGTATGCAATGGTCAGTAAATAAATACATGTAAAGAAACAGAATCATTAGGCTCGGCCAGTTCACAAGGCAAAAGTAAAAACACTTACCAGTTATGAAAGTTATGAACATCACGTGCCTCGGTCACATAAATTCTGCCGAGTTTTTTGAATGGTTGTATACGACAAGACGATAATTCTTCTATCGTGCAAGTTATGGTCATTTTCGTCAGTTAAGGCTTGTTAGCATTCTGCCTGCTTTAAATCAGACACAGAGATGTAGTGCGGTAAGATTGCATTTATTTGAGTTAATTAATTATATAATTTATTTGAATTAGCTTGAGAGAGAGAGAGGGATGAAAGTTGCGTTTGTGAACCTGCGTCTGCGCGCCTCTCTCTATAAGCAATGAGGCTTAGTTCCTTCAAAAATAGCGATTTTTACCCTCTCATTGCAGAGAAATATAAAGTTGCGAGTCAGTAGCCTGTCGAAGCTATTTTACTAATAAAAGTTTCCGTGCTGTGTTGTTGTGTGCAATAATGTGTGTGCGTGCGTCTGTGAAAGCAGCGTAGCTTAGGCTACTGCATATAGTTTTAGTTTTGCTATAAACCCTCGTCGGGCTCGGGTCGTGTAACAGACCTCTAGTGTGAGTTCAGCGCTGCTTTGTGTACAGCCGTTACAAGGGAAACCTTGATCTCTACCACTCCAAAAGCACCTCCTGCTGGCAGAGAATGAAAACACTGCAAACATATTTTACTTTTCTTATATCCACGGGCGTTGCGGATAATCTGCGGGTCAGGTAATAAAAAATGTATTCTGATTATTTGCGGGTGGGTCGCGGTGGAAGAGATGAATCATTAATGATGCAAATATTAACTACCTTTTTTTAATAAATTTTTTTCGAGGCAGACAATGTCGTGTGTGTGTGTTCGTGTGCGTGTTCGTTCGCCTGATCGGGAAGTTGCAGTGACAGAAACGGTGACATTCCAGATAAAGTTTGAAAGGAGTAAAGCCTGTTAATGCTATTGAGTAGGCTAATATGGCCAAAGAAGATATTTTGTTTTATAAATAAATGTTCATTTAAAAGCAGCCCACGATCAGCGTATTATGTTACCGTTGTCCCTTACGGCTCCGACGAGGTTTTGTTCCGTCCTCCACGCTGTGACAACTCACAAAAAGCTATTTTTAGCCAAGCACCGGAGCTTGACTTCAGAACGTGGGCCTGGTATAAGTACAAGCATTGACTAGAACGACCTCGATCAGCTCTGGTGCCCGTGGAGCCGTAATGCGCTGCAGACGTGTGCAGTGAGGTGCATATCAGCTTTAACGTCACTGAATCTGCTGTTAAAAATGAACCATCCATTCATCATATCATCATGCAAAACATACACGACGAATAGCGAATTTTTCATTGTTTCTCGAAACGTCATAGCATTTCCACACCGGCAATGACATGACTGTGGCGCCAAATCATTTATGTCCCCACGCATCATGTACGTCGTCACGCATTGACGTCATCAAATTGCAATCGGTTCGTGAGATCGGCCAAGTTAGTGTACTGATCGATTCATAAAATGTGATTATCGGCCGATACCGATCTCCGGTCGATCGATCGGAGCATCCCTACAAAATACATAATATCTAACACTGCAGTACATGGCATATACAGCCAATTCTGTATATTGAATGGTTATATATTAAGAGTTTGAGAGTGAATTTGAACTGAATTGGTCAAACTCACAGAAAGGTGAATTGGAATTTGAGTTAGAAAAGCAGAAAGAGGAATCTACTGAACTGCAATTCAACATAGGCAATGCATTTTGTGAAAGTGATCTTCCACCCATGTCCACAAAAGTTCATTTAAAATAAATCTGTCTTTTAGGCCTACAAACCCATCAAACTCCAATTTCAAACAAGGATTTATCAAGGCAACAGTCCGCTTATAATACAGTTATATGAATTTCTTTGTATTTTAATTCATTTAAATTCCACTTCCTTAGATTTAAATTCAAATTCAGTTCTGAACCTTTTTTTTTGCTACCTAATTTTAATTGAATTTAAACTAAGTCATGTAATTTAAAAGGCACTCTCAATTCAGTTGTGAATGGTGCACAATCCCTGTTGTAAGGTAAACGTTTATTTGCCAATTAATCAGTCAGTTCTGATTTGTGTTCACTGCATTTTAGCCTAAATCCACATGTTAAACACCATCCTCATGCATCAGCATGAATCCGTGAGCTCTACATTAATTTCAGCCCAATGCTCAGGCATAGAGGCAAACAAGACTGCAGTGAGAAGGTCTCACATGCTGCTAGAGAACCCTTCAGCACACTGCAATCCTCTTCAAGCTCAAGATTTATCAACATAGCCCACCTAACCCGATTAAGAGGGGAGGAAAGAAGAAAGAGAGAGGAAGATCAGACAGTGAGTCCAGAATAGGCTGGGTCTGTATACATGAGTAAAGCACCACTTAAAGAAACCCCACATGTTACCAGGAAGAGCTTTTTTAAGGTCAGACAGTCTATCAGTGTGGCATTACACATTCACTTAACTTCTCAGCTCGCATTGTAAACAATGGCATATTTTTTAACACACTTCAGAGTGTCAACACTTCTAATAGGCCAACAACTTGGCTAATTTGGTTCATGGTTTTTCACCGTTCACCTGAAAGCAAGAAAGAGTTTCTCAATAGATTGTAAAAAAATTTCCATCAAATTTCAAAGTTCAGTTGCTGCCTTAAATTTTAATTATAATCAACCTGGCTCATTTCAGTCAAGTTATTTTAACCTAAATTATATTTTAGGTTGAAATACGTTTTTCCACTGCGTGGTACGACTCAGCTCGACACGGCTCAGTACGTTACGACACGGCACGGCATGGATCGGTTTGCGTTTCCACTGCAGTACAGTACCGCTTTAGAGTGGGCGTGATTAATCACATGTCATTATAGTTGTGCCGCCTCTATTGCCGCGACTCCTGAAAAACGTTTTCATTCCGCGTCGTCCCATCAAGCTCTCGCTGGATCCGCTCCTCTGCTATCAATGAGAGGAACGTCTGTACTTTCTCAACAGACAACGAAACAGCCACTTTTTGGTTGTTAAAAAAGGTGCGCTTGTTCAAAACAGTTGCGTTCGATTGTTTTCCCTCCGCCCCTGGTTGTGCTGATTTAAATCTAGCGGTTCTGTTGTTTGTGTTGCAAGTTCAGTGACGCAGGTAGTGACGATTCTCTCCGGCCAATACGTGATCAGCAGAGTTTACACGTCACGTTTTGGTAACGGTACGGTTCACTTGGAACCCCAACCGATGTGGTACTAAAAAAAGTACCAGGTACCAGGTACTGTACCCAGTGGAAACCCCAAAAGTGAACCGTACCGAGCCGTACCGTGCAGTACCATGCAGTGGAAAAGCGCCATTAGACAGATTTGAAAAATTGACTCGTATAACTCATATAACTTATAAAATGAAGTTTGGTTCAAATAGTTATTTTAAAAACCTATGTTGCCATGACCTATTATATTTAACCTTTTTTTTTTGTTTTCTTTACAGTTTTTGAACCTTCAAATTATTCCTATATCGACCCGACCTCATGAATTAAAAATTGGGGTTTCTGGCCAGAAACATGTTGTCAAAGTTTATTAGCTATAAGGCCATCTATACTGTATGCTAGCACACTCCTACAAGCTGATTAAATTAACTGTTTGCATAGCTTATATGAATGTCAAATTTACAGCCTCCCTTTACAAATCAAAAAATACTGATGACTCATCTTGAACTCATAACATTTTTATCCAATCAAATGCTCACTAGAACGAGGAAGTCCCTCCCCCAATGCCACCTGCCTCTGACTAGAATCAGCAAGAAGCAAATATTGCTTATGCAGTGAGAAATCTGTGTTTGTCAAACGATTTCATGAGGTTGTTTGGGCTGAAAAGCAATTTAACAGAAAATTAACTCATTTATTTGACATTATAAAGCTTTTTAAAATAAACTTGTCATTCTTACTGTTTTTATGAAGAAAGAACATTATAAAAAAAATACTTTGTAATGGATAAAGATAAGAGTCTTAATAAAAACCTGCGAGTGGAAAACTACTATATGGGCTGTGGTGGCCCCCTGTATGTGGCCAATGGCACTGTATTCCTGTGATGGACATTTACAGAGCAGGCCAGGGTGCGTACACAATAAAACACAAATGCAGAGAGTCAACCTGTAAAAGAGCGGAGTCTAACAGTTGGCATTTACTCCAGCAGCGCTGCACCTAAATCTTGTCTGTTGAAGGCTGGTTTTGTTTGGGGAACTCTTTCTCGGCCCAGCTCTGAGCCTATTCAAACAGAACGCCTGTAAAAGACACCAAACATTATTTTGTGAGACTCTTCCCTCAGCCCTCGTGGGCCTGAAGTTATTATCCTCCCTCCAAAATAAGCCTAGAAAACAACAGCCGGCCCATCGAGTGCAAACCTTGAGAACACTAAGAGAAAAGACCCAGGGAGCGGCGAGCGCTTTGAAAGCCCATAACCATAATTATACCGGAGATGAATATCTTTGATCCGTGCGGAGCGGTGGGGTGGCAAGAGCGATGCCATGAGGGAGGCTCGTTCGGCTAATTCGCTCTCTGCTTTTGGACTCAAGGTGAGAGCAATTTGAAGGTCCTCACGGACACACAAGGAGGAGAAAGATGGCAGAAACTGAATACAGAAGTGCCAAAGCGGTGACTTTGTTGTGCACAATGGAGGGAATTTGCCACGTTATCAGGTACGACCCGAGCTCGGATGAATGCAGGGCTTTGTTTACCCACCAAGGTCTTTAAAGGGAAACTCTGAGGTCTATTCTTCCATTTACGTCTTTATTTTCTTTGTAGAAGGAGCGGTGTCCAAACCACCTGTGCTAAGCTAAAAGAGATGCATCATGGCTAAATATCGTACTATGAATGCAATTTTTAAAGAGTCAATGGATAATAATGCGCATTATCCTTTTTAAATAAAAGTGAGTCTGATCAGGATAACTAGATGTTTTTGTTAGCAAGCATCCTTTGGGAGCTACAGTAAGAATACCTTACATCCTTTAAGTTCATCAGCACTTATGTTGTTTCGTGAAGGGGGACGAGAAAACAAAAACGAACAATGGCCCTGACCTTGTCTGTGGGTTGTCATGGCAACAGGGCACAGCCCACTGTTTGTGGGAGAGAGGGGGAAAACAGACACGCTAGTGAGCAGAACAGTTAACGGCCTTGAAAAGCAACAGGAGACAGATCCACCACATCCAAATCTCATTCCCTGCCAACATGTTGTCAAGAACATACTGAGTGTGTAATTACGGCCACAGTGATTTTCTGACTTCCTGCAATACTTCCTGCTGCCAGTCTCTTTCGGTTATGCACAATACCTTTTATAAGACTATTCAGAACAGCAGAATGCATGACAGATGCTGAGAGTTTTAAGTGATGACAAGTAGGGCTGTGATCAGCTGTTTACTAATATGAGCACATGGAAGAATTATATTTAATCATTTGTATTCAACGATATATAAACACTATACATAGACAGGAATATGTACGTAGATACACTGAAAAACATTTGGTGTAGAAACAATTTTCACTCAGAAATTGCTAGTAAATCTTACACTTAATTACAAGAAACGGCAATTAATGCATTAAACTAAAAGTTAAATTTTGAAGTGGAAAACCTGAAATAGTTTTTTGTAATATTATTTTTAATAATTATTTTAATAGTCTCTTGCGCTTACTAAGACTGCATTTATTAAATCACAAACACATAAACATTTTTATATATATTATTTAAATATTTATATTCCTGTGATGGACCGGGAAGGAAGCAACATTTCCAAGCAGTTCAGTGTCACGCGAGCCGTAAGAAATTATTTTAATATGCTGATTTGGTGCTTAAGAAATATTTATTATTATTATTAATGTTGAAATCAGTTGTGCTGCTTTATATTTTCGTGGAAACCATGACACATTCTTTGATGAATGAAACGTTTAAAAAGCAGAATTTTTATTAAATAGAAATATTTTTTTATAAATATAACATTATAAATGTCTGTACTGTAACTTTTGATCAAATTATTGGACCATTGCTGAATAAAAGTATTAATGGTATTTAAAAAATAACATTACATAAAAAAATTAAAATGATGTAAACGAAATGTTAAACTGACAGTTTGAACTGATGCATGCATGTTTTAAACTGTTACTAATACTACTATATTTGGTAACACTTTATTTTAAGGCGTCCTTGTTACATATGTTACATGTACTTACTATTATAATAGGGCTGGGTGATATAGCTAAAAAATGTATCAACAATACAATGTTTCATATCGTTCGGTATCAATAATTATTTAAATTTTTTATAACCTTTTTAAAAAAAAAGAGCAATAGAATTTTTTTTTTAAATTTAACCACTGCATTTTTAAATTAACTCAATTTATTGAGACGAACAACAAATATTTTTTTGCTTTAACAGTCAAACACAAAATTAAAAAATTAAACAAATATCTAATTTATAATGTTTTATATACAGATGAAATAGGTTAAACTTTTGGCTTGTTTCCCGAGGCCACAATGAGCAAAATAATGCAGCACATTAAATTGTCAATGCAAGGAAGTAACTCTATAAAAATGTGCATTACGTATAAATTAACTCATATAAATCAAATGTAATTTTGTAAATTGCATAAACAATTTTGAACAAAACAGCATCATGTATTTATGATTTGCTTAATACAAAGAGCCGAATCGCCATCACACAGATTGCATTAAAAACAATGAGACGCCAGTGACAAAAGTAATAAACATCTCACAAATTCGTGACATTTGTTTATAAAAGTTTAACTGTTTACTGTGCATGGCTCTTCTATACATTTGGGTGATGCGCGATGCAGCAATCATATTGGTCATCTAGGAAAAGGTGCTGAATTTGCATTCTCGTGCGAAGGATGGTTTCGGTTTTAACACTAATAAAGATATTCTACGCAGTGAGCTACTATCTTTCTCTAATATTGAATGAATAAGCAGCGGAGCACGGTATCGTGGGCTAGGACTAACAAAACATTAAACTTACAAGTCATTTAATATCATAACCGCATCCACGCACCCCACTTGATGCCGCTCGTGATGCACACCTTGGCAATATAAGCAATTGGCTATAGTAGTTACCCATTTTTTGTTTACTCGCCAGACGATATCTATAACACACACACCAACCACCCCACAGGTTTGTTTTTTGTGAATTGTGGGGACATTCCATTGGCGTAATGGTTTTTATACTGTACAGTCCGTATATTCTATTGCCCTTTACCAAACCCTACCCCTAAACCTACCCCTCACAGTAGACTTTGTGCTATTTCAGATTTTCATTACACTCCATTCTGTGTGATTTATAAGCGTTGTGAAAAGTGGGGACATGGGGTAATGTCCTGAAAAGTCACATTCTCCTTGTAATACCTATGTCATACCTTTGTAATTATACAAATTTATGTCCTCATTTGACACAAAAACGCGCACACCCCCAACACACACACGTTTACTTCGCTAAATGGGGACATTACATAGACTTCTATTGTTTTTATATAGATAGTTATACACTTTTTAACCTAAACCCACCCCTACCAGAAAACTTTCTGCATTTTTACAATTTCAAAAGTAAAAAAAAAAATTTGGACTTTTTAAACAGTTTTACAAATGAGGACATCCACAAATTGAGTTTTGCCGATTTTGTCAAGTTTCGCTCACTTTTGGGTACAAATTTGTCCACAAAATATGATTAAGTACACACACACACATGATTCCACCCAATCAGCTTATCTTTGTAAAATGGAACAGCTTCTTAAATAACTGAATGTGCACTCTTAAATTCAGCCAATCAAGCATTATATTATGATATTATGATAATTAAGCACTATTTAATGATAGAACTAGTGATTAGAACTAAAACTGGGTAACCATGAATGAATGCATATTTGTAATTTTAACTGAAATTAGGACTGTTGGTGGTGCTTAAGATATTGTTGGTCATAGGTAATAGTAATTATTATTAAAAGATACTACTACTACTATTATCTGCTGGGTTCATGAATATTAATCACGTTGTCAGCGTTCGCTCGAACTGATTTGCTGAAATCAAAACAGGGATGATAATAGATGAGCGCCAAACAACGAGAGCTTATTAGCTCCTTAGCGCATTAGCTCCGCTCACTGCCGAGAAACCGGCATATCTTCTGCTTGTTCTTAAAAGCTGAATAATTCTAAATGAAAGGAAAATACAACAAAGAATATGGTTTACATGTCGCGCGTCGATTCAGCGTGGTATGCAAGACTCTCGCTCTCTTTCTTTGCATGTGTGAGAAACACAGCGCTATCAGTAAAGCGACGGCGAGTCGTGCGCCTTCACACTAGTTTACGGTACGTCAAATACAGGTGTGCTGCGTGCTACATACTGCGCATCCATTGAGTACATGACATGATCTATTGAGCGCATCCAAATAGTACAGATAGCTTGACGGAGAGCGGAACTCTCAAGCGCTCAGTCAGCGTGTTTATCGAGTGAAAATCTGTGTTGAACGCCTCTCACACACATACTGGCGTGTAAAATCTAAGAATTTATTAGCCAATGGCTCACAGGCAGGCACAGCACTCATGTTCGTATTTGTGTGTGCTGTCTGCATCACTCAAAGCACGTGCCTATATTGTGCACTATATCGAACATTTTTTATATCGTTATCGAAGAAGGTGTACCGTCAATAAATATCGATACCATTTTATCGCCCAGGCCTATATTATAATAAAAATTAATTATGCATAATTACATGCAAGTAACCCTAAACCAAACCCTAATCCTAACCATGTAGTAAGTACATGTAGTTAATAATATAGGTCAGTACTGAAGGATAATTACACTGGAACAAGGACACCTTAAAATAAAGTGTAACCCTATTTTATTTATTTTTTACTACTATACAGTAGTTTATCTTAATTTAATTATGCAAATTTTTAATCATCTAATAATGGTGGCAGAAAAAGTACATATGGATTTAATGTTTATGTCCATTCATTTCAGATGGATTTAAACAATTAATTTACAATGAATCCATTACAAAACATCAAGAGAGGAAGTAACTTTACAACTTTACATTAAAACTTCTATTCGGTCAAAAAAAAGACCAAAAAATACAGTTCGTGTGAGGTCATTTCATCCATTACATCCTAATCACGCGACAATAAAACTGTCTCAACAATAACAAGTAGTCGAACAATGAAGCTGAAGACGAAGCTTTAATTGCTTATGTTCCATAATGAGCTTATCTGATTATACGAGAGTTATGGCTCGTCACGGGCGGTCGTCAATGTTTATCTGAGGTTTATTCTGAGGTTTAGTGGAGGGATGCTTTGACTAACATTATCATGCATCCACTTAAAAAAAAAAAATTATTTGCCCGTGTGAAACACTACTGAAAAGAAGTGGCTATGCCTGCGAGGTGCTGAGGTGCCGAGTTGCCTCATTGATATGTATCATCAATCTATAATGATACACAGGTAAGGAGAGGTAACAGCACGGTTCAGCCTCCTCAGCATGTGCTTATGTATGTATGTATGAGAGAACCAATTGCTACAAAGTGTATGTCTTGGTAGCACACGTGCATCACCACGAGCACCTTACCTTAAGTAGAACAGTGAGGTCTGGGTTTGCTTGTCTTGGTAAATTAGTTAAACCACACACTAGTGTTAATTCTGACAATGTGTGTTTAAGTTTGTCTAAGTCCTGTGTCAAATGTCCTTTTTAGTTTTTATCATGTTTAGTCAACCTATCCTGTTTTTCGTTTAGTCAAGTTTTTGAAGACTAAAAGTCTATCCCCCAGTTTCACAGACAAGGTTTAAGCTAGTCCCAGACTAAAATGCATGTTTGAGCGGTCTCAACTGAAAATATCTTGCTCTGACATATCTTAAAATATGTCAGTTTCATTGTTCTGTGTCAAGATGCACACCTGTAATGTTTTCTTCTAAGGCATTTTTGTAAAAGTTGCTTAAATATCTTAATTTAACTAAGGCCTAGTCCTGGCTTAAGCTAAGCCCCCTTTGTGAAACCGGACCTATACATTTCAGTCTAGTTTTAGCCATATTTTAGTCATGCTGCATAATGGTTATACTGATATTCACAATTATTTTGCTTAAAACTTTAATCATAATTTCTGGTCATGTTTGTTGTCATTTGAGACATTTCATCAGAATTACAACACTTTCACCTACAAGCACAACAAAAGAGAATGTCAAGCCATACACATGGTTCATTTGACCTTATTTAGTTTCCCGATTTATTCAATTACATAAATGAACACACTCTACATTATAAAATCATTGAAATTCCTAATATTAAACTCAATCATTTCAAATTATATTCATGCTTTTCTATTAAAACAGCAACAAAAAAGACTTTGTGCTGTGGCACAGAGTTTGTATAAGTGCATTTATTCAATCACAAACAATATAGTCGAGATCCATGTTTGGATTTATTACAGTTCATCACTGAGAAGATTTGATGGCAGATTTAGTTGCAGCAAAAACCTTCATTAAGGCAAAAACACCAATGGAAGATCGCGCTTAAACAACCAACTTATATGTTTGTCAATGTTTTCAGATCATCATCAATGCTTTTTTTGCCCTGTAGAGAGGGTGTGTGCGTGGTTGCCAGATTGTGAGGATAAAGTAAATCACTGGAGAGAAAATGTGTCCTTTTAAGAAAAAAGCTCTAATTTAAACTCTTGACATCCGGCAACCCTACGCATACAAAATTGTGGTGGTCTACATTTTTCCTCTTTTTTTTTTGTTGAAGAAAATAAAAATTTTAAGACATTTAGGATATAGAGAGTTTTTATTTTTTAAACTACATTTTAGTCAAATTTTTTCATCAATGATAATGGATGTTGATATAGTCATAGTACAAGTGCAAGTGTCGTCTCGTCTTCGCCATGGAAGTCAAGTTTTCGTTAATGAAATTAATACTACCACACACTAATGCTGACCCACACACTAATGTGGAGAGGTTAACGGAAACCAATTTGTCCAAGGCTGATGTTAAAATAAAGAATTCCACAAACATTAGATTTTAACAGAAAGAAGCCAATGCACATGCACTTGCCATTCAATCACTTTAAAAAAAAAATGCGCCCATCAGATTTAGCTTTGAAAGACACGTTGGCATTGATGCTGCACCAATGCTGGCATGATCCTACAGCCGTCAGGTGGTTGGAACTACAGAAGAGCAGGTGGCTGCTGTCTAAGCCACCCAAAGCCCCTGTCGGTGAACTCATCCTCTTAAGGTTTACTCCTCCATGAGTGTCTGCCATCGGGGTGGAAAAAACACCACAGACACTACTAACTAATAAAAAAAACCACCAGGTCTACGAGTAGATTTTTTTTTTTTTTTTTTTTTTTTTGCTCTAACCATATGGCATGTTGAGAACAAACAGATAAGAAAGACACTTAGTTTGGCTTGTCAGCGAATCTGGATAATTACTTACTAGCTTAGACCAGCAGGAACTGCTCTTGCTATTCACCAGCAAATGTTTTTGAGCATGTGTTTATATCTTTTTCTACACTTACACAAGCTCATTATATGTTGGTACTGGCTTGTTCTCTTTCTCTATTCACGGGGATGACTGCACAAACATAATACGCAGCATCAAAACCTTTGTGTACATGCTAGTAATCCCATCAGCCCTTGTATAACCAGTTTGCATTGTTAAGTCCAAGTGCTCGAATGTAAACATGACCACCTCAGCTGACCGTGCATGGGCCCGAAGTCAACATTAGCCATTCAACAACATACAGTATCTAACTGAAAACCAGTCATTACAGAGGAAGACTCTTTCAAATTAGCATCTAGCATCCACCAACAACTTAATAATATGCTACCCTGCAGGTAAATATAACGACAAAATGTGTTTGAAGATAATTACGACTTTTTTATCTCCCAATTCTGAATTTACATCACACAACTGTTTTTTCCCACATATTTTTAATCTCGCAATTCTGACTTATTTCCTCAGATTTCTGAGTTTACATCTCACAATTCAGAATTTTTTTTTTCTCTTGAATTGTTTGGTCTCAAGGTTTACTAAAAATTGAAAAGGCTCAAAGTGATTTTTTTTTGTTAGGGGGCCATGGGATTAAAAAAAAAAAAAAAAAAAAGATTAGGCACGAACCGAAATTTCGGCCGCCGAAATTTTGTTGGCTTGTTTTTTTTTATTCAGAATCGTTAAAACGATTGAGTTTAGGGTTGGGCGATGTCTACAAAATTGACATCGGACGATGTCTACAGTTAAACATCGCGATGGACGATGACATCGATGGGGGCGGGGGTGTGCCCGAAGCGTGAATCCTTATAAGGCACGGAAAACAAATAACAAAATAAAGCGTTTCCCCCCCACCCCCTCCACCCACTGTAAACCACACGTGGTTACCACCGCCACCTCCCCACTAGAACGGCGCGCAAAAAAATCCTATCAGAAAACATGATTCTATAATAGAGCATCTCACCATTACTACCTGACTCAGGATCAGTTGTATACCGCACAACCACTATTACAGTCACATCACACGCTGATTAACCCTGTCTTCACACGGCAAAATGCGGGCGCCGACACGGACAAATACACAAGAACACATGGGACTGTGCGATATTGAAGATAAATCCGGTATGCGATAACTCATTAAATAATGCAATATTCGATATGCGATACGATAACGCTTAAAGTGCACATCCCCCCTTTTCGCTCCCCACAAATGAAAACAAAAAAAACCGTTTGCAAAAGCTGTTGCTGAGTCAGTTAATGTGAAAACTTCTCTAAACTATTCTTGTGTAATATATATATGTTATATGTGAAGTTTTCTGCTGTAAACCCACAACAAATGCCTTGGTGAATCAAGCTCATTTCTGGATTTCTGGTTTCCTCCGTCTAATACGGGAAAAGCACCCCTACAAAAACAACTTCTGAAAGTGAACGGTACGTGTTTTACTCGAGCATTACATAAAAATGTAATTTTAACATTAGTGTAATCATTTTAACATGAGTTTAGGAACTGAATAATAAAAAGGAAAAATAAAACACTGCTTAGTATTTACTCTTTGAATTCAATATGCACTGATTCTTATTTAGGCTACAAAAGTTATTTAGGTAAGAGCAGTGAGTTATTTTCTCTTTGTCTTTTGTTCATGGCCCAAATATTGCAAGCTGTAGCGATACGCATATTGCTATATGTATTATTTGCAATATTTCGATAATTTCGATATATTGCACACAGCCCTACCCAGACAGAGTTAAAAAACTGCTGCTGCTGTGTTCTATTTATGACGTGTTGACACAAATTTCAAATGACTTTCAACGGTCGCTTTGTGGCGTCCAGTGTCGAAAGTGAAAGTAAAAAGCGATAGTGCATTCAAAATCATTTTCAATGCCAGGTATAATAGCGGGTCCCTGATGCCCGAAATATCTGTAGTATAATTACCCAATGATATACTGCGAGGGAAAATATTGAAATATATATTTTCCTCCCATCTCGTATTTATCCCATTTAGGGGTTCCCGTATTTACCACGTTCCTTTTCTTTCCGAACACGGGTATTGGGGATTGCAAGCGGATTGCGAGGGTAGGGGGGGGGGGGGGATTTCCCACGATGCCGGCTCAAACAATCGTGGATGTCTATCAGCATCGGGGCCCCCAAAAAAAAAAAAAACCCTAATTGAGTTTTAAATTATAAAGTCTTAAAAAAATTATTTTATATTATATAATAAAAAATATATTAAAATCAATTATTTAAAAGCCATTTTCGGGTTTTCAGTTTCGGGGCAATGCATCCAGGAATTTTTCGGGTTAACCAGCACAGATTTTCATTTCATTTTGTTTTCACCCCCGCAAAACTGCAAAGTTTTATATCTCACAAATTATGGACTTTTCTCTCAGAATTTGCCAAGTTTTATATCTTTATTATCTTCCAAATTTCTAAATTGTGAGAAAAAAAAGTCATAATTGTGAGATAAAAAGTCACGATTACCTTTTTAATTTTTTTATTCCATGGCGGAAACAAGCTTCCAATGACATGATATGAACCTCAAAAACAAGTTAAAAAAAAATTAAAGAAATAAAAATAATACCGGTGAAATGGTGGGAGAAGTGTAAATTTTTGAAAAACAAAATTATTTACCAAAAAAAAAAAACATTACTCATATTAAAGTGTGTTTTCAGGTCTAGTCAAACTACTATTCATAACCCAATTACTATGTATGAGACCTTCTTCATGCCTCCCTTTCTATGGCCCCCATAAGCACAGAACCCCAACCCACTACTGTTACCAGCCCATCTTCACCCCCCCCATTCTACTGAAAATATCCTCTACACCACCCCCATATCACATTCAGCATCAAAGTTTATGCTACATATAAATGTGAAACGTATTTATATTTATTCTTTTGTAAGATACTTTTATACTTATTCATTTTAACATGCCTATCCCCCCCCACCCAAACCTACGGCAACAACCCAGTCTATAAATTGGAATTTTCAAGAAGGAAACCTTTTTGTTTTGTTTATGCTTATACAAGTGTAAAATCCACCAAACCCCGCCCCCCATGAACCCCACGTCCCCTGTCTACATATGCCCCCCCCCCCCAGACAAAACACACACTTACAGACTCTTAACCTTCCTCACCAAAACAATTAATCAATCCAAGTTCAGATTGAAAATAATTAAAATGATTGGCTGCTGTAGCAGACGCAGGCAAATGAAATGACGTCATGCCGTGCTGAGGTCTCACGGTATTGGCCAATTGTCTTTGTGACTCAGACACTTGAGACAGAAGATCTGACCACACTCGCCTCATTCACTAACACTGGGACTAGTTAGCATCTGGTTATTAAAGCCGATGAGAGCTCTAGAGACACTTAAACTAGACCTGTGGTTAATGGGTCCATCATATGAATTTTTTCCAAAAAAAAAACTATTTTTAAAGCAAAGGGGACTTTGGAACAATTAGGACAATGGGGAGATAAATAGGACATGTTTCCTCAATCAATCTATGCCCTTTTTTAGGGAGTACATATATAGGAACATAAAAAAACTTTATATTTTCCAATCCACAAAAAATGATTAATAGCATCCTGTTTGCGCCACGCAAAGAAAAAAAAGAAAAAAAACTTTTTTTCTCAGAATTGCAACTTTTTTTTGACTGACTTCTTCTTGAATCTGCTTTTAACTCTCTCAGTTTTGTTTCCACCACAAAAAATGTAATTGTGGCCAGTTTTTATCTCAACAAATTCTGACGTTTGGTTTATATTTCTGCAAGTTTTCATCTCGAAATTGGGACTTTTGTTCCTCAGAATACATTTATAGTTTATAATCTCGAAATTCGAATTACGAGGAAAAAAAATTGAGAAATTGTGGAGACTATCCACGGAATCTGCAAATAAACAACCCCCACAATCACCAGGAATTGGCTGAGGACTCGCACGTGGCCTTTCTGACACCTTTTTATTTATGGCTTACCCCAGTGAGACGACAGACGCGAACCAGGAGCCGCGCAAACACAGGCCACCACACCCAGACTTTACTTATGGAAGCTGCCTTTTGAACATCACGCTGACCTAGAGCTTGAGTACCCACTAGCAACAGAACCCCCCCAAGACGGTCATCATTTTTAGTTGGCCAATAACCACCCACTGGTACAGGCGAAGGGGAGGCCGCTTGACTACCCAAAAACACCGACGACACATTTACCCTGTCTACCAGTTTACACAGCGTTTTTTTCTATGAGTCTGAATAAATTCGACGGAGGCTGCCTGCCCCCTGTACACCTCATCCTAAAGTATGCTTATCGTAAGAACCCTGCTGACAATTCTTAATGGTCTGGGGAGTCCAACCTGCTTACCGTCCTTACGGGGGGGGACTGCCCCACCAAACCACAACACAACAGGCGACTCAACACCACCAAATGAACAACAAAAACGACAAAAAACACCACAAAGCAAAATATAGTACTGGAATGAACAAAACAGCCTCAAATGCAGATTTACACAAGATATAACAAGAAAGTACCAGGAACATGAGAAGACCGTCTGCAGCATCCACTCCTTTTTAAGGAGTTATTTTTTGCAACATATCATCTGACCCCTCTTTCACATTGATTTTTTTTTTTAAGGCCTAACAAAGCACCGAATGGTGTGACTTGGGACACTTGGGTACCTCGCGCTCAGGAAGCCACCTTGCACACACACACACACACACAATAACTGATACATCTGTTTGGTCTGACCTGATCATCTAATTTGTGGGCTATAATAGTGGCTCCTTCCTCCAGTTCAGCATCACTTAATGGCCGAATCCGCAGGGCCACCTGCAAAACAATAAAAAAGGTAATGCACTGGTCTCAAAAAGTATTTGAACCCTAATAAATATTTAAAAAGCACAAATGTCACTGCACTAAATTGCATTCAAACCCTCATATTTAAAATGTTTAATATTAGAATATTTAAAAAGCACAAATGTCATTGCATTAAATAAAATATTAAACCAAATTTATTTAAAAGAAAAACAACACGACAGCACAATCATATCTTTTCAAGAAACAAATATTTTATAAAACATATTTTTTTATTGTATCATGTTTTTTGTTACTATACCGTTTAATTTTTTTTTACTTGATCGTGTTTCAAATGCTAAAATAATTGATATACTGTTCATATTAGGCTAAGTCTTAAAACCATGAGGATACTTTATAAATTTCAAGTAATATTTTGTATCAAATGCAGTGAAATTCATACAAGTTTAACTGCATGTGGCTTAATTGTCACTGTACTGTATTATATATTATAATAACAAAAATATATAAATAACAAAAAATACAGCTCCTTTGGTAGTCAGAACTTGATTGAATAAGAAGCTGACATGTTTCGACAGACTCAAGAATATTTAGTGATACACAGGGCCAGTGATTGCTCTATTCTTGGGAAATAAAAGACAGCAGCAGGTTACCTTTATCAAATGTTAGCACAATACTCTCACTAATTTCTATTTAAAGGGCATTTCCGTTTGAGTCAGCTGGCCTGCAGGAGAATCGGTTTGCACATAACCACAGCTTTTTGTGTAGAAATAAACACTGACGGGGCACAGTGCAGCGATGCAGCTCTGCAATCTAGATAGTTAATTACGCAATAGGAATATTATAGCTGGAGGTTATTATTGCTTGTAGAGCAACAAATGCTATCCAAACATTTAACATGCTTAATGGGATGCGGCAAAACCAGTTCTGTTGATCACAGCACATACTTGCATAAAGTCACTGCAAATGGGAAATTTTGCAATATTTTTGTCATTATTATTAATTTTATAATCATATAGAAAATAGCTGGCACACATGCTGATGATGTCTTACAGTGGAAAGAAGAGAACAGGGGAATTTAAAAAAAAAAAAACTGCGCTGTGGAAATTATTGAGAGGGGGGCAACAGATCACTAAAACAGGTATTACGCTCCCAGAGAATCTAAATATAACAAGTGTAGACTGTCAGACTGAAATCTGTCTGGGGTTTAAAGTAGACAAGCTGCCAGGGAACGGAATGTGACTATAGAAGTTTGTGCCATAAATCACTTTTTTTATTTCTATACATACACATTTATTTATATGAACTCATGTATTTCTCATGCATATAAAGTTATTGACTAAACACAGTGGAAAAGCATGACATTTTGCGCGTATGCAGAAATCACCTCAAATAAATAAAAAAAATATATACATTTTACACATGGCACAAACTGGGACGATTTAATTGTGTCCATTATTTTAGATTTAGAATTTGCATAAAAACTTAAACATGTATTTAGATTCTATAACTGGTTGCAATAATCTATAAAAACTTGTAAACCAATCTTTTTTGCCCCCCCCCCCCCCCCCCCCCTTCACTAGATCATTTTTAAATGGTTTCTGCGGGCGTAAGAAAATTAATTTGTAAAATGGAAGTGGGTAGATCAGTTTAGCATGTCCACCAACATGACCTTGCAGGCCAAAACTATACCCACATACATAAAAAAAAAAAAAAACAGTTATAGTGATTTACGTCTGTAATAAACAATGTAAAAAGATTGAAGTTTTTTGAGATTTATGCAGATTACAATATGACAGCTAACTATATTCTTCATAATACAAAAATACTTTATATATGCTAATTATAATTACACAAGTGCATCAGAATGCATATACACTATATAATAGTATACATAGACATAGCATAAATTATTATTGGTTGAAACAAAGTTTACAACTACAGAGTGTTGTTAGGATATAGCTAGATTTGATTATACACACAAACGAATATTTAAATACAGTCTCCAATTTACACGAATACATACACATATTTGGCTCAACAGTCTACTATAGACACTAAGTCGGTGGACTTACAGTCAGTTGATGATCCTTTGATTCTCCAGTGTCCTTCATCGTGATGTTTTGCGGGACGCTTTCACAGCTATTAGTGAACTAAAACATGCGCGTGAAGAGACAACAGACGCCGCACGGTCATGACTGACGGAACAATTCACCTGCGCTTCTGTCTCGAAGATTATAAAACACACTGGTCGCGAGCGTCTCTTAAACGCCCGTGAACGCCTCCAGGTCCATGTCTGAGCGGGATGTGTGTTTCTGTGTTTCTCCACCCACCACAGTACACCCGTGAGTGAGTGAGTGAGTGAGTGTGTTGTGTTTGTGATGTCCCTAGAGATGAGCTAGTAGTGCAGTGCGCACTGAGACGCGTCCTTCACCGCCGCTGATGCGTCTTCACTCAGGTGCGCAGAGATTCTCAGAATCTGAGGCAGCAGAAAAACCTGCTGGTCAGGAATTGTACTGCAGCGTTCTTCATTTGATTCAATAATTGTTAGTCCTATTTTATGTATGGTCTAAAACTTCCATTAAAAATAAAACATTAATTTAAATAAAAATTAAAAAACATTGTGTGCTATATATATATATATATAGTTTATATTATATAAAAAAAAAAAAAACTATATACTTTTTTTGGATCTCATTAATATTACAGTATATTAAAAATTGTTGTTCTATTATTAATGTAAATACAATATAAATTAATTTGTGTAATTATTATATTATTTTAATTATTATATATGGAATATAAAAATAATATTGTTTTGGTTATATTTTTTAAAATAAAAAAAAAAATTTCATAAATAAAGTTCAAACTTATTTTAAATATGCTTTTGATGATAATTGTATAATTTTGACAAAAGAATTTTAGCCTTTTTATAAGAATTTTCATTTCATTGAAAAAAACCCATGATGTTCCTATTCCCCTCAAATTACAAAAATTCAAAACAAAAAAACCAAAAACAAAATACTACAATTGTATTCAGAAACTGAAAAATTATTCATAATAATATTAAAGGTCTGCTCAAGGTCCATTTTCTGCATGAACCGCATTTTTTTGGGGGGGGTTATCGTCCATTGTTATGCCTAATTTCACAAATACCAGTATTTTGAGATCTTAAGACACATGTGGAAGGATATAATGACAAATATAATCAAACAATAGTGAATATTTTTTTTACTGAAGTTAAGCTGTTTATGAAAACATTTTTTATTATATATATTTTTTTTTTTACAAAAAAAGTAAGTCGCTAGCAGTTTCACAATTCCATATCAGACTAAAAATGCTATTTTGAGGATATGAAAGATGTGTGAATGTCTGAAACAACACTGACAACTGCTGGAATAATTGCAATAATCACACATAATTAAAAATGCTAAATGTATTTTATTTAATTAGTCACTTTTAGTTTAGTGACATAAATTAGTGACAACATAAGAAACACAATAAACAGTCAGTTGCATTGATTCCTTAAAGTCAACATGAAATCACCAATCTACTTTCTTAATGCACATTCCTGGTCAAGTCAAGTGTATTTGTATAGCACTTTTTTTTTTACAATGCATCTTGTTTCAAAGCAGCTTTACAGAGTTCTTGGTCATCCTGTGAAACTCCAGTCCACTTCTGGTATTTAATGCCCATTTTACACATTCCAGTTTGTTCATGATAAATAAAAGAATATCCCATTTCACTCAGAAATACAATCAAATTAATGGAAGTTAAAAAAATTGGGTTTGCGAAACATGAAATCCGAGGTATGGACAACCAAGCTCAGTGTTGGCAAAATCTACAGAGAAGAATTTTCTCTATTGTAAAGGAAGGAAAAAAAAAAACACCATTAGTTTCATGCTCCTCCTGGAACTCTTTCTCTTCACACACACCTTTCTCCTGAAGGGAATAAGAAAAGACAGATCAAAAACTATGAGACCATCCAAACTACTTTTTTGTCCAATTAATTGCCTATAGAAATCATGCTAGACACATAAAACAAACCTAATTACAAACCCCCTCTTTATTTTCAAATAACTTAGGTCCTTGAAAAAAAAGGCAAAAAACCCATTAAATTCGCACGAGGCCCACTTTGAGTAGGGGGACCCAAGGGCCTTATTTTTGCCACTACACTTCTGATGGTCACGCGAGCTCAAATGCCTCCTCACCAATCACAGAGGAGCATAAAGCATTCTGGGTATAGACGAAGTAGACTTTATTGATTTTTCTTTCTTTGTCTTTCACAATAGAGCTTTTCAACCCAGCTATCAGAGTTATATATAGAGCTCGGGACCCTTATCTTATTGCAGCAACAGTCCAAACATGGGGTGTAATTTGTTTAAGCTCCACAAAGGGGGGCAATTTCATTTGACAGGCTTTTCTGAAACAACACATATGACAACAGCCATCAAAACACACAGATGTGTGGTTAAAACCCTTGATTAAAGGTTTTAGACGTCAGATCTGATGTTCAAAACATTAGAGTAAACATGTTAACTCTAGAAGCAGAACATCCTATACCTTATCTCGTTGTTTCTCCTCGTTCCTCTCTTTCTTCTTCTCGGCTTCCATGATTTCGGAGAACTCCCTCTCTGCACAGGCCACCAGCTCTTCTGCGCTCTCCTCCCCGTCTGTCGCTTTGCCCTCGTCCTCTTGGCTCTGCTCGGAGCGGCTGCGTTCCTTCAGACGCATCTCTCTGTGCCGAGCTTCCAGAATCTTCTCCCGCTTGGTCTCGCGTTCAAACATCTGCAAAAATACACAAGTTCAGTGTATGACAGATTGATGTACCATATATTCAAAGTTATTTTTTACATCCATTCAGGTGTAAAAGGGAGATTCTTCAGTTAGGTGAACTTTTCTTTTCCCTAGTATGATTTGAAAAATGCTTGAAACATTCTAGTTTTATATTACAAATAGTTAAAAAAAAAATTGCATTGTTTTTTTATTGTGTAAATTACTTTGTCCTCAATTGGGACAAAAGTTAGATTGGCCAAATTTATGTATTATTTTTTACAAAAGGCAAATTTTAAAGTTAAATATTTTTTTTAATTTCCAATAAAATGTTGTTCTTTTTGGAAACAAAGGGGAATTCCTGAACAAAAATGAATTGTTGGTTTCAACCAAAAAAAAAAAGGATATGAAGCACCACCCCCACAATGTTTTTTTTTTTCAATGTTGACAATAAGTAGAAATGTTTCTTGTGCACCAAATCAGCATATTAGAATGATTTCTGAAAGAATGGTGTGACACTGAAGACTGAAGTAATGATTGCTGAAAATTCAGCTTTTCCAAACAAAAAAAACAAAAAATGTTGTAAAATGTATTAAAAAAATAGTTTTAAGTTATTTTAAATTATAATAATATTTCACAATTACTGTTTTTACAAGAAACAACAAATTGCCAAGCCTTTGGTCCACTTTTGAACAGTATTATATAATGTATACTTTACTATGGAATATAAAGAAATCTTTATGTTGCGCATGTTCAGGTGTGTTTGTGTCTGACCTCTGAGACCATGGCCTTCTCGTTCTTCTGCAGTGTGCACAGGCCTGCTGAAATCTCCAGCAGTGTGGTGGTTCCCAGCTGAGAGCCACAGCCCAGGAAGCGGCCGTTATCTTGCACCCGGATGCTGCACAGGGCTTCATCCCAAAAACAACCGTGAGGCAAAAAAAACCCACACACACACACCACACCCACACACAATTTTGTGAATATGTTCTTACAGATAATTGCTGAGAAAGGATATGACTGTGAGATAGATTCAGTACAAGGGGGAGGCATTAAGGACCAACTTTAAGGGGTATGAGAGTGGTAGGCGTTCGTTTAAAAAAAAACAAGGATGTCCCCACCACATCCAAGGTGCCGTCCCTCTTTAGGTGTTAAAAAGGAAAAAAAAAAAAAAAAACCGAGGGTCTGACTGGGGACTCCACACCAGCCAATCTAACAGAGGGCCATGGTGTTTTTTTTTTGATTTACCTGTAGAAAACAGATTTAGGGGGAAAAATAATGGGGCACCTGTGCACGTTACATTCTTACACTTTTACCAATGTAAAACAAGTTTAAATAGATTTTAAGATGTTTTGAAAAAAAAAGTCTTCTTATGCTCAAGGTTTGGCATTTTTTAAACCAAAAAAAAAATACAAGTAAAAAAAACTAATTTATTAATGCTTGTATGTGAGCAAAAACAACAACTGAAGGGGTACTTTGGTCCACATGATGGAGGACTCCTTGATATCCTCCGACCAGATGTGGGCGGGGCCGGTCAGGCAAAACGTCAAGAAAAAAAGTTATTAGGAAAAAAAAAAATGGGTTTCTCTGCAGGGCGTAAATGGGACCGTGGTGTCCGCTGTATGTGCATACAATCTTCTCAGCAGGGGTTTTTGCTTTGCGATTGCATGAAACCACAAGACCCTGCTCTGTGCCCACCATGACCTTAGTGGGCTTGTGTAATCAAAAACAAAGGATGTTTTAAGTTCTCAACATCTATTTCTACAAAATTTCTTCTTGCAGTGAGCCAAGAAAACTAAGGACAGCTCTTACCATAGTGGTCTCAAACTCCAGCGAGACTGCACCAAGGGCATTGTCAAGGTTGCCCTTTTTACTAGGGTCCAGTACGAGTCTCTCAGTGGGCTCACTCACCTTCCGAATGTCCCACCAGAGTACCTGGTGTCAGATGCATGAGTGTCTTATCTCTGTTGACTTCATTAGCATGCAGTGCAAGTCTCAGTGAAAGATTGTGTGGTTTATTACTTTAGTTTTAGACTTTTGTGTCATTGCACACAGACCTGGCCATCTGTAGAAGCCGAGAAGATGTCCGTGCCTGTCTTCAACTGCAGCCAGGTGACTTTGTAGACAGGATCTCTATGGCTGTGGTTGTGGGTGGGACATCTTTGCTGGCTGGCTGGCCCTTCGATGGTTTCCCAATATGCTGGAATGGGTTAAAATACAGGTGGGGTCATGACATTAACTTTTACCAAAAAAAAAAAAATTATATATATATAATATATAAATAAATTATAACAAGATTATTCATGTTACATTTCACAAAATTTCATCTTACAGATTTGCCATTCCAAAAAGTACCATTAAACTTCTTTTTCATCTTTGCGATTTCAGTTTGCCATATGCTAATTACGTCCAGCTATTCAGACAGGGTCAAAAGGTACTTTTTTCCAAATTAACCATTTTAATTTATTTGAGGAAACTAAAAAAAAACGTGCACAGGAGCGGAATGAGGGGCCCCATGTAATTAACACCCACTAAAAAAGAGATTTTCAGATGGTTTTCATAAAAGGTGTTTTGGTTGCGGAATGGAAAAAAATTGGATTAAATTGTGGCATTCCAGGGAGGGAGGCGCTAGGTGATAAAAAAAAAAAACCCACCGAATTTTGTCCATTGTAGCTTCCCCCAAAACGAAAAATTGTTGTGAATCCTTTTGGGTTTGTGTACTCCAGACATTAAACCAAAGTGGAGCATTTCGGTTTCAGTGTCAATTTCAGATTTATTTGGGATTTCTTGAAAGTAAAAAAAAAAAAACATAATTTTTGTTCTTGCTACTATGTTTTTGGGGGGGGGGGCAACATTGACTTGTTTTGTTTATTCACAAAAAAAAAAAAAAGCGGCTGTTTCTTATGTTATACCTAAAGGTTCCCATATGAAGGGGAGTCGAAGTGGATCATGCATTGGGTTGGCTTCTTTGGAAAACACTCCAGGGAAGAGTAGGCGACAGGCAAGTTTTATGTTTTGCCAATCAGGGGTTTGCCAGGGACAAAAAAAAACTGGAGGGTGTGCGCTTCACTTCATTCGGGTCTCTAGAAAAAACACAGTATTAAAAATGATATGATTCAAAAGTTCTATTTATGTAAATAGTTCTGGAAAAAAAAAAAAAAGAAAAAATAATAATTTATTTTTTTTTAAGGAAAACAAAGTCCATCCTTAATGGCACTGTAAAAAAATTAGGGGTTATATTTTTTTTTTTGATAAATTGAAATTATAAGGAAAAATGTTATAAATTCAAAATAGTTCAAACACGACCAAACAGGCATTCATCTGAAATGGAAACATTATAAATGTTTTAACTGTTGCTTTTGATCAATTTAGTGCATCCTTAAAAAAAGTCTTACTGATCCCAAAATTGTGTTTGGTAATGTACATATATGATAGAAAATAAGATTAAAAATATATATTTTAAAAAAATCACTGAATTTAAATGAACACAATATTTATCCAAAATGTCCTAAAATTAAAAATGCTGAAAAGCGTAAAAAACAGTGACCTTGTTGATATATTGCCCTATCATTACAGTTAAGTGCGCTTACCTGAAGACATTGATTGTCTTTGCTGATGGCTGTTCCTCCGATTCCTCCAATACCTCCTCATCCTCATCCTCAAAAAACTCCTGGTAGACGTCAGTGGCGTTGTTCTGCTTGCAACAGTGTTCCATGAGCTGCAATGGGCAAAATCGGGCTTGTTTTTCAATAAGGAAATCAAAAGTATGTCTAATATAAAAGTCTTGTATATTGCTCGTCTAATACTTCATGGTTAACAGTTTAAGGCTCTCACACCAGCAATCTGCATAATAGTGTTCTGATAGTATTCATCTTTCTCCACTTTCTCCCTGTAGCGTATGGTCGCCTCCATGTCCTCTGGATTGAGATCTTTCAGCCACCCTCCTTCCACATGGTTTATTCCTCGTGACTCGGATTCAAAGCGCTCTGTGTTCACCTGAACACGACAAGAATTTCATGACAATTCAATCCATGATGAAAACTAATTCATATTATACGAAAGTGTAATAATACATTTCATGATATTTTATGAACGTACAGTTGTACAGCATTACACAGCAACAACAACAAAAAAATGTGCAAAGATTGCACTTTAATGGATTTCTGTATTTTTATTTTTTGTTGCTGTGTTAATGCTGGCCTCACCTCATGCTCGGACATTTCCTCGGCGCACTGAACGGTCACATTACATGGATCTCTCACTGTGAAGTCTGCAGCGAGGGAAATGTCAGGCAGAATGTCCACATGCAGCTCAGCTGGACGGTCTGAAAAGTTACACTGGTGCCCAAACTCACTGTGCTTTTTTGTGTACACGTACACAATCTTCATTTTAGCTAAAGGTAAGAAATGTTAAAAGAAGATGGTGTAAACAATTCCTGATTAAATTTATATTTGTATCTTTTTTATTTTTATTTTTTTGGTATTTATTTTTTTATTTTAACATTACGTTTTGTTTAAACTTTTTGTTTTCTTTCATTAATTTTAAATGGTCCTGTGGGGTGTCATTTCTTTTTCTTTTTTAAATAAAATATGCCATATATTCCCTTCAGAACTGTTTCAAAATTTTGTTTAAAATAGTTTTAGAGGAATTATAGCATGTCACGCTCACTCACTGATGAAATCAAGCTGGTGACAAATTATGGGTAATTTTTTATTTAATTGTAATTAATTCTTTAAAATACAAATATGCCATTTATCAATTATTGAAATCATAAAAGTTTCGAGAATTAATATAATGTACATAGAGATTTTAAGGTTTTTATACAGTCAAACATGGTGGTGGTAGTGTAATGATCTGGGGCTGCTTTGCAGCTTCAGAACCTGGACAACTTGCCATAACTGACGGAACCATAAATTCTGCACTCTATCAGAAAATCCTAAAGAAGAATGTCCGGCCGTCAGTTTGTGGTGAAAAAATCCTCCAGAAAGCTCAAAAGCACACTTTTGGGGTTTATGGGTAAGGCAGGACAATGATCACCAAAAAAAAACACACCAGCCAATCCACCTCTGAAAATGGCTCAAAGAAAAAAAAACTAAAAAATTAAGGGTTTGGAGGTGGCCAAATCCAAAAGTTCGGGACTTCTTTAAATTACGATTTGAGATGCTTTTTAAAAAAAAGGTCCATTTTTCATTTGCCTTAAAAAAAAAAAACACCTTCCAATGTGGTCTGGAATTAAAACAATTTCTGAAAAAAAGGAAAGAGGTGGGCCAAAAAAAATTCCCTTCCCACATGCCTGAGATTTGTTGAGTGGGGAAAGACTCATGCCAAGTTTATCGCGTTAAAACACTCTTTGTTGATTGCAGAATGGGTTGCTGCAAAAGCGTGGCCACAACAGTAAATTAAGGATTCATTCATAGGGGGGCAGAAATTACTTTTTCCATCGCCGTCAGGGGCCAGGCATGGATCTTTGGTTGACACGGCCTTTTATTCCCTTATAAACTAAAACGATTCCATTTTAAAAAAAACTGGCATTTTTGATTTACTTTGTAGTTATCTTTGTGTAATATTAAAAATTTGGTTTTTGATGATCTGATAATCACCCTTTTTAGAAAGTAGTGGACACAAAAAAAGTACTCTGCCAAAAAAAATAGAAAATAAAAAAGATAAAATACAGGGGAACACAGGGGGCAGCCAAAAACACAAAGACCTTTCCCAAAGCACTGGGTTATATTTATTACACAACAACCCCACACAGATATATATTACACCACACACCCACCAACACCACCCCACACACCACCCAACCCAATATATATATATATATATATATATAATATTAAATATTATTTACAACCATACACACAACATATATATATACACACAAACACACACACACATATACAGTGGGTACGGAAAATATTCAAACCCCCTTAAATTTTTCACTCCTTTGGTTTTCCATATTGCAGCCATTTGCTCAAAAAAAAAACCACCTGAAGGAACCCAAAAGATGGTGAGAAATAAGGATTCTCTGGTCTGATTGAGGACCAAGATAAACTTTTTGGCCTAATTCTTAAGCGGTTTTATTTTGTGTGGAGAAAGGGGGAATAAAAAAAAACCAGGCCCACTGCCTTTCATCCACTGGCCAATACCAGTCCCAACCAGTGAAGGCATTGGTGGTTGGCGAGCAAATCAGGACCTCAGGACTGGGCCGAAAGGATTTTACCTTTTCCCATAACAAGACAATGTAACCCTAAGCACACAGCTTAAAAAAAAAAAAAAAAAAAATAAAAACGAAAGGAGGAGTGGCTTTCACACCAACAAAAACTCTGTGGAATGTTCTTGATGGCCCCAAGCCAAGGCCCTGGGACTTAAAAAACCCCAATGAGGCATTCTCTGGAGAGGACCTAAAAATTGAGCGTCCCACCAACGTTTTTACCAATCCACACTACAGAAACTGGGAGAGGATCTGCAAGGGAGGAAATGGCAGGAGGATCCCCAACTCCAGGGTGAACAAAAAACTTGTGCATTTTTCCCAAAAAGGGGGACTTACCCCCATGGCTGTATTAGGATCAACAAGGATGCTTTCTACTAATTTAGAGCAAAAGGGTCTGAACATAACTTAGGGGACCATGTGATATTTCAGTTTTTTTTCTTTTTTAATAAATCTGCAAAAATTTCAAAAATTCTGTGTTTTTCTGTCAAAATATGGGGTGCTGTGTGTACATTAATGAGGAAAAAAAATTAATTAAATGATTTTAGCAAATGGCTGAAATAAAACAAAGAGTGAAAAATTTAAGGGGGTCTGAATAATTTCCGTTACCCCACTGTATATTATACACACACACACACACAAAAACACAAAACACACACACACACACACCCAACACCACACACACACACACCCACACACCACACACATATAATATATATATTATTATTATATTATATATATATAAAACACAACACACACAACAACATATATTATGAACACACACCACACCACACAATATATATATATATATATATATAATATACACACACACACACACACAACCACATATATATATACAGGACCACCACACACAAACACACAACACAACATTTTAATATACCCACACCAAACAATCACCACACACACCACACAAAATATAATATATATACAAACACACCCCAACCACACCACACCCACACATATATATAATTACACACACACACAACACACCACCACACCACATCATATACACACCCACACCACACACACCACCACACACCACCATATATATATTTACAACACACACCACACAAAACAACCCCACACCATATATATTTTACACACACACCCCACACACACCACAAACATTATATATTACCACACCCCCACCCCACACACAAAATATATATATTATAATATATAATATATATACAACACACAAACCACACAAACACAAACACATATATATATACACCACACAAAAAACACACACACCACACACACCACATAATATTAACCCATCCAACACACACACACACCACACCACAAACACACACATATATATATTAACCCCCCACAACACACAACACCACCACCATTATATTATATTACACACACACACAACCACCACCACCCACATATATATTACACACACACACACACACACAAACACACACCCCACACACATAATATATATATAATATATAATATATATATACACACACACACACACACCACAACCACACACAATGATCTATACACACACCACACCCACACACTCACCACACACCATATATTATTATAATATATAAATTATATATATATATAAATATATATATATAATATAGTTTTAGAGGTAATTATAGTAGGGCTGTCACGCACACTTACTGATTGGAAAAAAAAAAAAAAAATTAAGCTTTGTGGCAAAAAAAAAAACTTTACCCCCCCCCCATTTACAGGAAAACAAAAAAACATTTTTGTTTTTGTTAATTATAAAAAAAACTTTTTTATTAAAAACGTTTCAAACGTTTAAAGGTAAAAAAAACGTTAGTTAGGAATTAATAAACACACCGACTCTCCTAAACGGTTACCTGCCGTTAAAGGACTTCCTCCTCGTCGTAAACGACTTAGCTAATCAATTCTGACCCGGCTTCGATAGGGGGGATAGGCAAGCCACCAAAAACACTTGCTTCCCCCTTTCTTTACTGTTAATGCCCAATAAAACAGCAGCAGACAGATATTACATTTACATTTACATTTAGTCATTTAGCAGACGCTTTTATCCAAAGCGACTGACCCCAAATTGGGGGGGATACATAAAAGCGATTTCTTCTTAAAAAGGAGGGCAAAAAAACAGGGGAACACAAGAAAGGTGGTTTGTAATACCAAGTTTTAGAACATTTTTGTTCCAAAATAAGTACAAAGCTAGAAAAGAGAAGGGAAAAAAATAAAGAAGGGGAGGGACAAGTTTTTTTTTATTTTTTTTATGATGAAGTCAAGTAGCTTCATATATTATAAGGTCTAAGTATGATTTAATATGATTATTGTGGACATTTATTTGAGCAGTTTAGACCAAAAGCAGAATGCTGTGTCAAAAATTGCGAAATGACCGCATTAAAGATAGCATTCTACGGCATGTGTCAGTCTACAGCAGGCACCCGTTTAATACTAAACTCTTTCATAATCCGGCACGTTATTAATCTTACCTGATTCGGTGAGGCTTTCTGGGTCTGCAGGAGTTTACTGTGTCCTAGCACCTGTCCTTTACACACATACTGTACTCTTTAAAAGTGGTCATGTTAATACTACTAAATACCAAAAGCAACGAGTTCTGCTTAAAATTGTACGTATAGATATAAACGCGTTATTTGATCATTTTTCATTCAGACTACACTAACCCTGTTGGCTGTTTAAACTCAGGCTTTCTACTCGCTTTTTTGCTGCTGTTAGACACAGCGCCAGTAGAGGGCGCCATATATCAACACTCGCTGGCACATTGAGGAAAAATAGCATGAACTCTTTTTAACTCAGGAATTATAAGGAATATAAGATGGTTAAATTCAGTTTTATTTCAGTTTATTATTTCATCATCATTTATTCAACTTTAAGCAACGCGTCCTTGTCAAACATTACTACAGTATTAGTTTTAGTATTAGTAAATTTTACTATTTCTCAGCAACTTAACTGTAGGCCTATGGGTTTGAGTCAAGTCCAGTTACACAAATGCTTGTTTTCTCTAGCGGTGGGTTTGTATGTCGGTTTTTTTAAAACGTTCATTTCAAAACTCTTTTAAATTAGAATATGTGTGTGTGTGTGTGTGTGTGTGTGTGTGTGTGTATGTATGTGTGTGTGTGTTGTGTTGTGTGTGTGTGTGTGTGTTGTGTGTGTTGTATTGTGTTGTGTGTTGTGTGTTGTGTGTGTGTTTGTTGTGTGTTGTGTGTTGTGTGTGTGTGTATGTGTGTGGTGGTGTGTTGTGTGTGTAATGTAATGTGTGTTGTGTGTGTGTTGTGTGTGTGTTGTGTCTCAGGTTGTGTGTATGTGTGTGTGTGTGTGTATGTGTGTGTGTGTGTGTGTTTGCATGTTTATGTGGTTTATGAGGACAAAAATTTGTATAATAACATGGTTATGACATAGGTATTACAACAAGAAGGTGATTTATGAGGACATTTTCAGTGTCCCCGTATTTCAAAACGCTTATAAAAATTTAATTCAAAGGGAATTAGTTTTTTTTTGTCTAAAAATCTAAAATGCAGGAGAAGAAAGTTTCCTGTTAAGGGGTAGGGTTTTAGGGGTAGGGGTTGGTTGATAGGGCAATAGGATAGAATATTACGGTTTGTATAGTATGTAAAAAAAAAAACAATTTTCGGGGGGCCTATGGCGAGTCCCCATAAAAACCATAAAAAACCAAAACCTGTGTGTGGTGTTGCTTGCGTATGGTGGGTATGTGTGTGTGTGTGTGTGTGTATGTGTGTGTGTGTGTGTGAGTATGTATGTGTGTGTGTGTGTGTATGTGTTTTGTGTGTGTGTGTATGGGTGTGTTTCCCCCTTCCAAAAGCTGAAAAACCATCATATGGGGACAAAAATCGTCATATTTTTTTTGTGCAATGCAATTTAGCTGTTGAGGCTAATGAATATATGGTGACCCGGGTCCCCACAAGAACCAGTCTTAAGGCACAAATATGTTAAGATTATTTTTATTGTAAAATATCCAAAAACAAAAAAAACCACTATGAAAAACAGTTTTTAATTATTTATTTGGCTTGACTTGTGTTACCTTGCATTATTCCCAAATGTTTTTGAAAAAGGAATGGGTTTTTAAAAAATCCAAGGAAAAATAAGCAAGTTTATAGTTTGAACACGGGGGGGGGAACGTGTCATTTTGTCACCTGCCAATGACGTCATAACCTCTGGATTTCCGGTTTTGTTTTGTAGAAAAAATGGAAACACCAAAGACGCTTTAATATGCTATTCATTTTAGTAGACAGGTGGGACGACGGCCACAGAGTAAGCATTTATAAAAACAGGAACGTTCAACATGTATTTAGTGTGATTAAAAAAACAGCGCTGCTTTACTTGCGCTGCTTGCTTCTGGCTGAAGCAGCGGAAGCGCTCGATTGTGGCGTAATAAAAGCTCCGCTGCTTTCGGGCCGTGTGTAACGCCTCACTCTGCTTCATACTACGACATTAATAAATCTTTAATACATTAGCTCATCCATGAACCTGATTTCTGCCCGAGTCCCATCGGGGATTGCTTTCGGGCTGTGGGATATTTGATAGCATGGAGGACCACAACTCCCATGATTCCACACTCGGCTCATCTAACTACGCCTTGTTTGTTTTGAATATGCGCCCTCTAATGGCAAAAAATTACATATTTACATATTTATTTATTTTTTCAAACTGAAAAATTGTAAACATTTCATCTGAAAAAATGCTGAATAAATAAAGGCTTTCGTTGATGTGTGGTCTGTTATTGGATTAGGACAAAATTATTTGGCGACTATAACCCCAACTATTTGAAAAAAAAACTGGAATCTGGAAGGTGAAAAAAAAAAAAAAAAATCAAAAAAAATATTAGAAAAAAATCGCCTTTAAAAAGTTGTCCAAATGAAGTCCTTAGCAATTTTGGGCCTATTTTTTACTAATCAAAAATTTATAGTTTTGGATTAAGTTTTGATAAATTTACGGTAGGAAATTTACAAAATAACTTAATGGAACATGATCTTTACTTAATATCCTAATGATTTTGGGGCATAAAAGAAAAAATCGGTAATTTTGACCCATACAATGTATTTTGGGCTATTGCTACAAATACACCCGTGCAACTTAAGACTGCTTTTGTGCTCCAGGGTCAAACACACACACAGGCTATAACCAAATTTATTATGGAATAGTCAGATCTTCTTACAACCATAAAAAGTAAAAAAAAAAAAAAAAAAAAAAAAACTGTTTTCAACAAGGATTAGGTATTATAAAAGTTATTATTATATTATAACTTTCTAAAGTTTATTAGCATTGTTTGGCCAAAAAACAATTTATATTGTGATAAAAAAACACTGCCCTTTACATTTTGCAAATTTAATAATTTGTGTTGAAGTTTTTTAACATTTTGATGCAAAGGTAAAAAAAAAATTGGTGTTTTTTATTGGCAAGGCCATTATCAGTGTGACAAAAACTTACCCTATATAGTGTTAAAAAATACAAAAAATAAAAAAACCTGCCCAGGCTTTACTGGATATAAGGTGCCCATACATTAAAATGGTTATGTGCCTATAACTTAGTGCAAAAAAAAATAACTGTTTACACTCATAGGTCTTATTTTCAATTCAAAATTTGGTTTATTATATCACCATGGTTTCTTGTAGACGGGAAATAAAAGCACACCCTCCAGTGTCGCTGCAACAGTTGCTATTCATTTGGCACCCAAAAAAAGTAATTAAAAATTTTTTTTTTTTTTTTTTTGTTCAGGTTTTAAAAAAAAAAAAATTTTAAGAGGTTCCTAACTATTACAAATCAAAAAAAACCAAAACGGATGCGCACCATAAAATCTTCAAAAATGAGGATTAAGCACCAAAATCTGTCCAAGTAAGCTGACTTTGATCAAAAAACCCATTTATACTGAAAAAATGGCACACCAAGCATGAGCAAAGAAAGAAATACACAATCATCACAACAAACATCAGTTATCAAAAACAACAGGTTATTTTACAGCTGCTCAAACATTGTTAATTACAAAGGCATATGTATTTGCATCATTTAGGAAAGAAAATTGGGTTTTTGCTCAGTGTGGCTATTCAAGTTTTTGATATGATATGATCTTTAATTTTAAGTTCCAAGTAAAAATTGGGACCATCATCTGTTGCATTTGCTGGAAAAAAGAGGTGGACATCTCTCAGGATGTCAGAAACATCATTTGTGGAACAAATCTACTGTATGTTTGTTCACTTTAAACTTCAAGTGATCATGTTGTGCTTAAAATGCCTCTTACATTGCCAAAAAACAAAAATAGAAAAGCTTTATTTTTTCCCTCTCCCATAAGATACATCAGTGGTTCCATCCACTGAATAAAGCAATTGAAAGTTTTTTTTTGTTTTTTTTTTTGCAAGAAAAAACAAACAAAAAGGGCTTTTTTAAGAGGCACAAAAAAAAAACATGCTTCCATTCTTGGCACAAAACACATTTAGAAAACAAAAGAAGCTTCACTTCAAAATAAGATGATGCACTGGTATCTGTACAGTTAGCCATCATAAAAAGTGATGACATGTCCATGAAGCCCACACTGCACAGTAGCAACATAAAAAACATAAGACAACTTTTCATGAACAACTGCTAAGAAAAGTACCTAGCAAACCTACAATGCTGATACTAGCAATGCTGTACACTATATAGGACTGAATGTCCAATGGACAGAATATTAATACTTTAACCCAGGGCTATCCAAACTCGGTCCTGGAGGGCCGGTATCCAGAAGAGATTAGCTCTAACCAACCCGGAAATTAAAAAAAAAAACACCCACCTGGAACACAGCTAATCAAGGCTATTACTAGTGCAATAGAACTTCCCATTGAGGTGTGTTGAGGCAAGTGGAGCTAAACTTCTTGCAGGACACCGGTTTCTCCAGGGGAACCGAGTTGTTTTGGGGGACAGCCCTGCTTTAACCAGTGTCCACACTTATAGTACAAAAAATCTTTTAAAAAATAACAAAAATGGGTAAAAAACCTTTTATTAAAAGGTTATGTTTAACGGTAAGGAAAAAACAAAAAATGCTCAATTTTTATGCCTAAAAATAGAGGTCCCATTATATTTATATTAGTTGTCTTTATCTTTACTATTATGAAAAAAAAAGAATCAGTGTTATTTATCCCAGGTGCTGTAATTTTTTAAACTAAACTAAAATTAAAAATCATTTTTTCAGTTCATTGAAAATTAAAGCTGACAATGGAAAATTACAATTAAGATCCAAAACAAAAAAAGTATTTGAGGATGGGATTGCAGTTAGGTGAGTGGACCGGTTTTAAAACCAAAAAAATTGGGACGTTTACATGATGGACCAAGTATGGGTGACCCATCTTGGGAAATTAGTGCTTTGCATTTTTTATCCACATCCAAAAAGTGTTGCAACACAACACAGCTGTGAAACACAACCCACACCGTGAAAAAACACCACACCGAGCCATGTGGGCAGCCAGTTTATTTTGTGCGGCGGGCCCCGGGGAAAGCAGTTGGGGGGTCGGGGCTATGGCCTCAAGGGCAACCTACCAGTCGGGTATTGAAGGTGGGAGAGGAGCGCTGTACATTTTCCCTTTCCCCCCAACTACAAAATCCCCTGCCCGGTACGGAGACTCTCTAAACCATTAAGGGGCCAGGGACTTTCCCTATGGTTGCATTTGGTATGGTTTAGTTTTAAAAAAGTGGTAATATATGCATATTTTTTTTTTTTTGCAGGTGAAATTAACAGAAATGGAATTTACAGGGGATGTAATACATGCCAGGTAGTTTATTTTTTTTTTTCTATGTACACAAGGGAAAAGCTTTGCCACTGCCAATCAAATGATTTAAATTTAAAATGTTAAGCAGGATGGTAGTAGGTAAAGACACCTAATATTAAGGAGTGGGTTCCAAAAATAAAGTTTTTTGTTACCCACGTCAAAAACAGTTTCTGAAGATTGAAAAGGCAATAGGGGAAAAGGACCAAACAGTCTATTTAATGAAAAAATATGGTTGTAAAAAACATTACAAAGTAAAAAAAACAACAGATTATTAGGGGAGAGGATATTTTCAGCACCTCACAAATTGTGTCCAGTGTGAGTGAGGGAAAGAAAAGCCATCACGCCCAATTACAATTTAAATTCGGGGGGAACAAAACACCCTCCCCCCCACAACAGGGACATGGGGCAAAAGCACCTGTATGAACCCAACCACAGAGTGCTTCTTAAAAAATGGGTGAGTTCTCCTCTCCAGACGGTGCTTATTAAAAACCACAAAAAAGAAGGGGCGCGCAGACATGCTGGCTGAAAGTTTTCCATGGTTCCATATTTCCAGCGGTTTGGTAAAAAGGCTCACACCCAGAGGACAACAAAACAGATCAGTTTTCTACGCTCGGGGGAAAATTCCTCCCCAAAGTGTCTGATATGGTACTTCTCGGTTCATTGGAAGAAGGTAGGTGGCTTCCTCATTTGGTTGGAGAGTAACTGTGAAAAAAAAAAACAATCAACACATTTATAGAATCACTAAAAACCAAATTCAAAGCCACACAGGAAAACACATTTTTTTCAGTAGTGAAATGAAAAAATGACAAAAAAAAACTACAACTTTTTTGTGTTTTCCGGTTGTAGGACTACAAAGTTTTACCGATGACGCCACTAACAGGGTTTATTAAGCTAGCTAATAATCTAAAAGATTGTATATAAAAAAAAAAAACGAAAAAAACCTGTCATTCAAATTACTCACCCCTCATGTTGCTCTAAACATGATAAAAAGGTTATTAGCTAACCAAAAAAAAAAAGGGGTTTGTAAAAATTGCATGATTTGCTTAGTGGGCCAGGGACAAAACACACAATCCGACAGGAACAAGAAAAATGCTTCTTGTTAAAAAAGCATTCTGATTTACCAATGGTGGGGGCGTGCTCTAAGTTTAGCTCATCTGTGCATAAAAACCATACAAACATTATGTGGGGGGTATGTTTATGAGAAATCAATGCCGGGAGTTTTTTTTTTGAAGGGGGACCAGGACCAAAAAATCAACCCACCCACACCAAAAAAATTTATTACAAAAAAAACTCATTGGATTTAAAAAACAAGGGATGAAATAAAAGAAAAGAGAACAATGGGAAGTAGTGGGACAATAATACTGTAATCATACAGCAAAAACTTACGCGGTTTTTATATTGGCGAGAGTAAATTTTGCTCCAAAAAAAAAGGAAATACTTTTATTTTTTTTGGTTAAAATAAAAGGAGGAACAAAAAAAAAATAAGAAACAGAAAAAAAAACAATTACAAAACAGGGAAACATACGGAAAAACAAAGGCAAAAAAAAAAAAAAAGTTTTATTAAAAGATAAAGCTATTCAGCAGAAGAACCCAGTTAGGAAAGCCAACTGGCCATCAGATGGACAAAATAGAAGATTAAGGGTAGAAATAATCATGGCAAGAGTTTAAGGTCAACGTGAAATCAAAATTTTGCCCATTTACTCTCTTCATACCATGTCTAATTGTTGTTATGATGAGCACAGATGAATTGTGCACAATAACACAATAAGTACCAAGGAAGTACACTATTGTTCAAAAGTTGGGGTTGGTATTTTATTTTTTATGTTTTTGAAAAAAAAAATCCACCAAGGCGCATTTAAATTGAACAAAAAAAATTAGTTAAAAACAGGAAAATACTGTTGAAAAAATATTATTTTTCAATAAAATAAACTTTTTCTTATTTTAAATGACATTTCTAACAACAATTTTATTCTTGTGATGGAAAAATAAAGGCGCAAACTATAAATAAAAGGGTATTATTAATTAATAAAGCTGAATTTTCAAGCATCAAATTAACTTCCAGTTCGTCAGTGTCACATGATCCTTCAGTAATCATTCTAATATGCTGATTTGATGCTCAAGAAAACCATTTGTATACCACCAAATCTTTTGGAAAACAACAGTAAATGTTGCTTAATATTTTTGTAGAAAAACAAATTATAGATGTTTAGAGGTCTTTGATAATAGAAACAGCACTTTTTTGGAATAGTTGGGCAAATCTTTTGGTAAATGTCTTTTACTTACACTTTTGATTTAATTTAATGGTTGGCTTTTGGATTATGTATATATATACACACACACTGTATATATCCTTTAAATAGAACATATACTTTTGAACAATAGTGTACATATGGCCAATTTTGATTTCATATTGACCCTTAAAATGATTATGAAAAAAGGTTAAATCTTTGGTGTGAATTATTGTCATTGTGTCAACACAAGTGTATGTGTGGGTCATGAGAAGGACTTGGCCTCTGGAGCCCAACGCACCGAAGGAGGAGGAGATCCCCTCCCGATCAGTGGCACGTTCTCATAGCGTGGGTTTCCTCCAAACAGTGCAGACTGGTTCCTGTCAAAACAAGATAGTGATAAATAAAAAGACAAAATGAGGGCGAGAATTCAGGAAGACAGAGTGAGGAAGGAGAAAGGATATAAGTATTTTAGAAATAATACAGTAAGCGAACTTCCTCTAATATTCCTCAAGAAAGGAAAATCAATCAACATCAGCTCCCCTCTCCTACCCAAAAGTTACTGAATTGAGCTGTCACACAAAATCCAGATGCATCAATCTGAAAACAATTATATCACAGAATACGAAAAAGAATAAATCATGTTTAAGGTTGACTCTTACATATATTCTGACAGGGGTGCGTTGGTCACAGCCTGTGTTGGAGGTTGCAGGCTGGTTTGGCTGCCTATGCTGCTACTGTAGCTGCAGAAGCTGTGCATGTTGCCCTGGTGTGAATGATGGGATGCCCCCCCCATTTCGCCGGGCTCTGAGGGTTTTTAAAACGGGTTTTTCCCCGTGGTCAATTTTCAATGGGGTCCCATCGGGTAAAAATCCGATCCTCTGTGGAGGGAGAAAGTGCAGGGGATTGTTTTACAACTATTCATTCAAAAAAAAAAGGTTTGGGGGGCCGGTTTAAGGATTTTGTTTTCGCTTTTTGCTAACCAAGGGCTGCCAAAAAAAAAAAAATTTACAGGGGAACAAAAAAGTTTGCAATTTTACAAAAAAAAGCCCCCCAACCAAAAATGTGTCAGAATTATGAATAAAAACTAGAAATTAAAGGGGATAGGTTTCATTACCCATTTAATTTGAAACAATTTTGGTCCATTTATTACCCTTAGAAAATTGTTCCAAAAACAGGGAAAAGTTTCTTTCTTCTGTTGTACATAAAGGGGGGGCACAATATTTTCTGAAGGAAATGTGGGTAAAACCCAAAACACAGGTTTTTATGGTTGGGGGGGGGCCCATTGAAAAATTCCTTAGTAGTTTTTTTTCATTTTTACTAACGGGAAAACTCAATTGCTTGGGACCCAGCACCTTGTTTTGGTTTGTCTCCACCATGGCTTTCAAAAAATATCTATTTATGCTAACAGTTGGAGAAAGCAACTCATAGAGGTGCAAGAGGGTGAGAATGATGACAGAATTTTCATTTGTTTGTGATAACGCATCCGTTAAGCGGGCCAAGCACAAACATAGAAGCTAAGCAAGCCTGGCTAAGGGAGCGCAGTTACCGGGGTAATTGAACAAAAAAAGATTTAAAAAAAAATAAAAAATAAATAAAAATAAAAATTAAATAGAGACTTTTAAATTAAAAATGAAAGACTATTACTAATTCAAGAAAATTAGTAATTAAAGACCGGTTTGTGATTTTAAGGAAAATAGCTGAAAATCCATAAATACTAATAACTTGTGATGTGACAACTGCTTGTCACTTTTGACCAACAGGTGGCGCTGCCACCAAATTGATCTGGTGTAGTCAGGTTCAGTTTGGCATCATGCCATTAAATTTGACAGTTATACAAAAATGGTTTCAGAAAGAGGTGAGAAAAATGTAAGCATATTTGTACTTTGTGTTATCTCTTGTGACCACTACATGGCATCGGCCCAAAACTTCATAGGTTGCTTCAGATTATGGTGCTAAAGACACAAGTCAAGTTTCATAAAAATATGCCAACGCATTTGTAAAATACAGTATTTTATAACAAAATTCACAATGGCAAAAAACTGGATACAGTGTGACTCTATACAGAATCTAAACAGACCAGTCTCTTAAATTTTGGTCAAACTGTTCAGAAATTATAATCAAAAATAAAAGTTTTTCATATCTCTTGACTAGTAGGTGGCGCCGTGCCAAAACTCTGCAAGCACCCTCAGGTCATGCTTGTAATGACAGTTACCAAGTTTTCGGCATGCTTTCTTCATGCAAAGGCTCTAACAGACCTGGCTGTATTTCTCAACTGACTCCCAAAGAACTTAATTAGCTAGTTTATGGATGTTTGATTAGAGTTTAGTGCACTATAGTCAATAGTGAGTGATCTAAATGCATTCTGTGTGTGTGTACTGTACCTGTTGGCAATCTGTCGCCACGCTCTCGGGATGGCACATAGCATGACAGAGAAGGCACAGGCCGCCAGCAGAGAGAACAGACAGAGATACAGCAACCCCTCCACGCCATCATAACACACACCTATCAGAGCGTCCAGGTAGTCCTGCAAACACACACACCCCACAAGAGATTTAGATGCATTTGACTAATTGCTAAAATCTCACAGCATCATATTAGACAGAAGCAGGTGGAACATTAATGTGTGCTCGGTACCTTATTGAGTCCTCGGCAGTCTAGAAGTGCAGTGAGCTGATGTAAACTGGCCTCTGAATTATTCAATAAATTCTGAATACTCAATAAATCCCTCTGAAAAGAACCACACACAATAGCTATGAAAAAAAATAGAATTGGCCAAAAATGTTTTTTAAATCATTAAATGCAATACAATAAAATGCATTTATTCATATAGCTTTTTTTATTCACCAAGAAAGAAGTGAAATAATATTTCCTTCTGGAGCATCAGTGAGCGTTTTGAACTTTTTGTAATAGTTACATATGAGTCCCTCAGTTGTCCTCAGTGTGAAAATATGGATCAGTCATTGTTCAAAAGGGTTTACATATGCAAAAGATGCAGGAAAACCAAAGAATGTGTGGGACCGGAAGATTTTTCTGAAGAACAGTGGGCAGTTTAACTGTTCAGGACAAACAAGGGACTCATGAACATCTATCACAAAAAACAAAACAAAAAAAAACCCAGTATTAAGAATAAAGTGTATTATATGTGGATTATATGTAAATGTGTTTGATGTGAAATATATCTGGTTCAGGTCAGTACTACAAAAAAATAAAAATAACATGCATTTTGTACTGCCTTCATGTTGTCTAATTAAAATGAATACTTTTACATTGCAATAATAAGAATATAAAACAATGTGTGCTAGATTGTCGTAAAAATGTTAGAAGTTGTATATACCTGTATAGTGAATTTCGCACATATATATGTGAAATTCAGTCAATATTATTGTTTAAATTCATTTTAAATATGCAATGCAAGCCATTTTGGATTAAAGCATCTGCTAAATGCATAAATGTATAATATTTATTGGTAAAGGTTTATACTACAGGCTATACTGAATAGAGCACATAGTATTAAAGTAAATGCATAAGTCTATCTGTATAGTCCTCATGCACACTCACCTCAGCTGTGGGGAACAGAGGCACTGCAAACTGCAGGAGACCTTGGATCTGGATCTGCATGGTGGTCAGCGATCTCTGGAAGACAGTCAGGGACTGCAAAACAAACTAATTCAGGATCAGTTCCTTATGTTTAAGGGCTAACAAACACAATATCCACAGTTTACACATCACAGATACGGTTCATCCTGAAAGAGACTCATGTGCAGTTCCACTCCCTACCAGCAGAGAGAGAAACTGCACCATCCACAGATGAACACACCTGGTAACACTGATGGCTCTCAAATCTACGTAAATAACCATGTCAGAAAAGAGAGAAAAAATAAATAAATATTCAAAAATTGTGTCTGGAGATGTCAAATTTGTTAGTATATTCTAGGGATGATATTCTTTGTATTACAATAATGTGATTTTTTTTAGTGATGAAAATGACTTCCTAATTTAATATATCTATATATTCTCCTTGATTTTGTGACGAAATATGACCCAGGCTTTTGTTTGTTGCAAGATTCACCAGCAAGTGGAACAGCAGAAAAATCACATCTAAAACCTTATTAAATTAATCCACTTTGTTTGTACAATTTTCACCCTCTTGTCTTGATACGAGTGAATTAATTCACTGTGGAAAGGAAAATGCATCTCTATCCCAGACCAAAAAAGAGAGGCAAGAAAACAAAACATGAGTGACAGAACGAGAGATTTAGAGACTGCGAGTCTGAATAAACAGTGATTAGAAATTAAACAAAGATGAGACCAAGAACAGAACATGAGAAGGGAATAGGATAAAACGGACATCCATCTCATTACAAGAATATTGTCATAAATGAAAAAAGCTGACGATGCTCTTTACATACTGATATTGTGTGTGAGTGTGTGTGTTTGAGTAAGTGAGTACAGGACATGCAATTGATGTTTGTTTCTCTATCTTTGTGACAACTCTATTGATCTGAGAGAGATGTCTACATTTACTCTGTTGCTGAACTGCAGCAAGCTGAGATATAGGACACTGGCCTTTTACTGCCTGACCTAAAAACCCTGAGAGATGCAGAGAGACAGGAGAAGTGAGGGAGAAAGACACAGAGTCGGGAAAAGAGTAAAGTAGGTGGAGAGGGAGAATGATAAGTCTGATAGGTAGATTTGGAAATTTAGAACGGATTCATATTGGCCATTTTAAAACCTACTGAGCAACCTAAATACTGTAAAGAGCATTTTAAGGCAGTCTATATATTTGGCCAAACGTTAAGTCAGCATTTGCATTTATGATTTGCAGAGAAGACAATCCCATAATGCATTGTCTTCTTCTTCACCTTTATTTAACCAGGAAAAAAACTCATTGAGATTAAAAATCTCTATTTCAAGAGTGTCCTGGCCAAGATAGGCAGCAGTACAACCATACATACATACATACAGGTACAAAATATAGTAACATAAAACAACTGAAATAGCGAATCCTTTAAAATAAACCACAATCAATAACACATCAGTCAGAACATCTACAGCCAGATGTGACTGCCTCCAAGTCAGTTAACATCCTCTTAAAAGCTACCAATGAGACCAGCGTATTAATTTTCATAGATTTCTGTAATTTGTTCCATGAAGAGGGAGCAGCATACCTAAAAGCCTTTTTTCCCAGCTCAGTTCTAACCTTTGGAACAGACAGAAGGAAAAAATCCTGTGAACGAAGATTGTAAGTCCCAGTGTTATTTACACTGATGTCGGTCAGAAGGTAGGATGGAAGTAGACCTAAAATAGCTTTGTATATGAAGATATACCAATGTTGAAGTCTCCGCATTGATAGAGAAGGCCATCCAACACGTTCATACAGTTCACAATGGTGAGTGAGGACTTTAAAACCAGTGATGAACCTCAGAGCTCCATGGTATACAGTGTCCAGTGCATGTAAACTTTGAGACAAAGCATGCATGTATAAAACATCACCATAGTCAAGTATAGACATAAAAGTGGCAGCAACCAGCCTCTTTCTAGATTCGAACGATAAGCAGGATTTGATTCTAAAATGAATATGAAAGGTAAAAGAAATAGATTAATCTATTAAAATACCAAGATATCTGTATTTAGAGACACATTCAATCTTCGTTCCCTGGGAAGTGAGGATTGAAGGCAGATTTGATTTGGATTTCAAATTTGAAAAGAGCATGACTTTTGTTTTTTCAGCATTTAAAACAAGTTTTAAGTCATAAAGATTCTGTTGGAGCGTGTTAAGTTGTAATTGGGAAAGAGCCTGGTCTGTGGTGGGTGCTGAGCAATACAGTACAGTGTCATCTGCATAAAAATTAAATTTTCCTTTAGACACGTTACTATCAATATTATTTATATAAAGAATAAAAAGTAGTGGCCCCAAGACTGACCCCTGAGGCACACCTTTTGTTATTTTGAGATAGCAAGAGGTATTGCCCTCCAGTTCTGTCTGTAAGATAATTATCAAACCAGCTGATAGTTTGTGATGGGACAAGTAAAAGAACCCATCCTAGATGGAAGACAAAGTGATTGAGTTTATTACAAATGTACTTATAACTCATTCAAATCAGAAAAATATTGATAAAAATGGTTTAAAAACTTTATTTTGGGTATTTTACCCAATATTTATTTGTTTTATGCATTTGTATGCATAAATCCCCAATTAGTCACTTATGAGGTTTCATTTAAGTTAGGATGCTGTTACTGAATCAATAACGCACATGAAAATATAAATATGAACTGTAAGCTTGCAGTCTGAAAAAAAATGTGATGAATAACAATACAAAAGAAAATATTTATATTGCATTGCTTTTCCTGACATACAAACATATAGCAAAGTGAACAAACTCTTACAAACTCCTTATTTTTATTGAATCAATCAAAAAGAGTCAATTCAGTTTCAAAAATATTAGTTATTAGCTATTTTAAGTAATGGCACACTCACTGAGAAACAATAATACAAAAGACAATAAACATCCTTACTGAAATGCCTGTGCTGACGTATAAACAATAAATGTAACCAACAAAAACAAATTTGTGAACAAACAAACTCTTATGAACCACTTTTTAACAAATCCGTCATTAAGACTCACAATTCAGTTTTTAAGCGGTGTAATGACTCACTAATATATGATTCTTTTATCAAAAAATATCTAGTTTTCTCTAAAGTACTAAAAGAAATCAGTATTAAGTAAATCTAGAATAAAAATTGCATCCTTGGATTCCTTATGATTCACATCCCTATTGAAGACCATTTTAGTAGGAAATTAAAGAACAATGTGCAAGTGATAATTTCAATTAACCATAGTACCTGCTGAAACGGGTTGGGGAGCGTCTGGCTGCAGTACAAGTAATAATGCACAATATCTAGAAAAGAAAAAACAATAAAGAGTGCATTATGAACACCATGACATATAGACATTAGAAAAGGAAAGAAAAGAAAAGAAAAAAAAAATCACATCACATCTGGTCATCATTAAGATTAAATGAATCTTGTGATGCATGATATCCACTATACTAAACAGAGGTTTAGAAGCCATTTTTAACCATTCCGACTGTGGTGTTATTTTCATTTTTGGGTGAACTATTCCTTTAAGTCTTGCGCACTACGAAAAAGCAGCCTCTCTGAGGAATGAATTTTTTTTTCTCCGTCCTCAAGCACCTGAGGGAGCTTCTGTCTGTCTGGTAGTGCAGGAACATATTATGGCTGAGAACAGGATTAAAGTTACATGACACACAGGAATGGCCATTTTACCAATGTATTCAGTCAGTGATTATGGAGCAGGATTAAAGGTCTCTCAGATTAACCCTTTAAACTATTCAAGCACTTGATAGTGTAAAAATGCCATTTCATGCAAATTTGTACACTGAAGAAGCATAATCCCATTCATAATATGAGATTAAATGAGCCGGCCATGACTTGTCGTGTGTGTGTGTGTGTCTGTGTGCGCACGTGCATAAGTGTCCAGTGTTGGGGAAAGTTACTTTTAAAAGTAATGCATTACAATATTGCGTTACTCCATAGAAAGTAACTAATTACGTTACTTAGTTACCTTTTATGGAAAGTAATGCGTTACGTTACTTTTGCGTTACTTTTTAAATCTGGACAGGGCTTGCTTGTTTGTTTTTAAAATAAAACGAATATAAATATAAATGCCTTTTCACACCAAAAGTGAAATGAATACGCCTCAGGCTGAAGGGAAAGTAAATTTACGTCCGTACAGTAGAATGCAGAAGAAGAAATTTCAACACACTTCAGCAATAAAAAAAGACACACAAATGTTTGTCTAGAGTAATTTTTGCCTATTAGTACGGTTGAACTGAATAATCGAAGGTCAGAAGCAAAGACATTGATAGAATGGGATTAAATACATAAAGCATATTTGTGCTGTTTAACATTTAATTATTGCAGATTTGCGTCATATTCTGAGTTGCATTATTTTTATTCATTTTGAGGAATACTGAATCTGTGTTTTTTTTGTGAGTGAGATGATTAATGCATATTGATATTTATTTTAAAACTACAGTAACATCTTCTGATTTCTCTCAATATGGGGACAGGAGACTTGTCAGTCAATAAATGGGAAAGCAAAGTAATTGGTGTTACTTATTTGAAAAAGTAACTATTCTCTTGTCAATTAAAAAGCAATGCGTTTACTTTACTAGTTACTTGAAAAATAATCTGATTACGTAACTCTCGTTACCCCAACACTGTAAGTGTCCATGTCTGTATTTCTCCCTACATACAGTACATACATTCAGAATAAGAGATACACTCACCTGAGCTGATTACATCTTTTGTTTGGTTCATCAGAAATTTGTCTGGTGCAACACAGAAATCACTTGTGCCCTAGACCATAAAACACAAAGTTAAAAACCTGCAATAAATTAAATATAAATATATACACTAACATTCAAAAGTTTGATTTCAGCACAGTTTTTAATGTTTTTTTAAGTGTCGTGTGTTCGCCACGGCTACATTTATTAGATTAAACATACAGTAAATACAGCACTATTGTTAAATATTATTACAATTTAAAAATAACTTTTCTATTTTAAAATATTTTAAAATGGATTTTATTCCAGTGATGGATTTCAAAATCATTACTCCAGTCTTCAGTGTCACATGATTTAGAAATCACGTTTAGAAATTATTCCAATATGCTGTAGTTGCTTAATATTTTTCCTCAAAATGTTATGCATTTTTTATTTATTTTTTTGATGAACAGAAAGTGCAAAAGAACAGCATTAACTTGAAACAACTCTTTCCTGTGATTTTTTTTCTTGCTGAATAAAAGTATAAATTTTTATATAAAAAAAAAAAACACCTATTACCCCAAACCTTTTATGATATGTAGCTATATATATATATATATATAATATGTATTTATATATATTATATATATATATATATATCTATAATCTAATAAAGATATATAGATTTATTCAGTAATATACTGTGTCAAACCAAAACTCTTGTATAAGTGTATTTCAGCTAAACACACTCCAGTTACTGCAGGATGTTTGGGGCAATAGGTGCAGGGACATAAACCAACACTGGAAGCACACACGGGTGCAAACACACTCATACTGTAGACTTGATGTATAAACTCATGGGTCCAAACAAACAGCTCTCTGTTAGACAGGAAGGAACATACGACACGAGTCACATCACAGACTCCACGCATATTATATAGGCAATAGGAAATGGGGATGCAGACACTATCCTATGTATGTCTAAGGAAAAAAAACAGTCATGCAGAAACACCACGCACACACTCTCACATATAGTCTGCACATAATCATCCCCAGGCTGTGAAAGGAACACATATTTCTGTCAACAATACATTTGCATTCAATGATGACATCATTGTTCAATTCGACCAGGAGCAATTTCTCTCACAAGGCAAGAAAGACTCAAAACAATTCAGATGAGAATAAAATTGACAGCACAGAAAAGTGTTGAAAAATAATACAATATACAAAAAAAACAAGTGGTAATATTGACAACTAACTCAAACTTTGTCTCCTCATTTCAGAAGTCCACCACAAGTCAATTATTCTACTGCCTTCAATATTTGAAATGTCTCAGCCTTTATTACATGGCAACCCATTAGGAGCATTTTTTCTGCAGTGATACATGTCTATCAACTTTAAAACATTCCCTTCATCTGGTCTCATTGCAAGGAAGTTTAAAGTCAAGACCACATCCTGTTGAAGTCCTGAGGCTCAATACCTTGTGTTATGCATTAATTCATTAGCCGTGAAGACAGGATCAAAAGCCCTGTGTGACTGTGTCTAACGCCTGCAGGAAAGATGAGTTCATTACAGAGAACTGAGCGTGTCCACTGATGCTGAAGAGGTGGCGCATCTACATTTCTCTCTTAATGAGCTGATAGGGGAAATATTTGCAACCTGGAAGTAAACCAAATTAGTCACACACACAGAGAAACATAAATCAGAATATCTATAAACTGTACACATGGTGTGCCAATGAGTGTATATTTCAGTGTTTCCTACAATGTTTCCAACATTTTTATATATTTTTTTAAATAGCACATAAACATCAAGTCGATGAGTTTCATTTTAGTTTAGTCCCCACTCTGATGGTTTCAGTGAATAATAAGATTAAAGCTGATATCTTGCGAATCATATTAAACGATTCCTCAAAAGAACAGACTAATTTGTTCATGAATCAGACTATACTAGTAATACTTGTTTGTTTTTAATGCAACCAGTGAAAACAGTAAAGCTCCATCTTTGTTATTTCTGAGTTCCACTCATTTTCTCACCATATTAAGGCTGCATACTATGGAAGCCTGTTTCTGCCTTGAGACAAAAAATAAATAAAAATAAAAAAGGTTATTGAAACTTTTTATCTCACAATTTAATTCTGAGAAAAAAAAATCTGAATTTCAAGATGTCAACTTTTTTCTGACAATTCTGATATTTGTTTTCGTAATTCTGAGTTTCCATCTTGCAATTCTGTTTTTCCCCCCACAGAATAAAAAATAAAAAAAGGTAATTCTGACTTTTTTTCCTCACAGTTGCGAAATAACATCATGCAAGTCTGACTTTTTGAGAGTTGAGAGTTTATATCTGGCAATTTTTCATATGAATTCAGAATTGTAAGAAAGAAGACTGAATTGTGGGATATAAACTTGAATTGCAAGAAAAACTGTTTGGATTTAGATAAAACGTTGCTATTACCTTTTTATATTCTTATTCAGTGGCAGAAACAAGCTTCCATAGCAAGTTTGTAGCCTATTATACAAGTCCTTTTTTTTTTTTTTGCTGTGGACTGTGTACATTCAGCTGTGGAAGAACAGCTGTGTGAAAAACACTTGTGTATTTGGAAATAGATTTGTAAGTAAAACACACACACAGCACTAGCAACAAGTTCTATTGACAGACTCTATTGGTTCTTCCATAGTGTTAGCTTTTTTTGATGGATATAATTGGTTTGTGGGTAGCTGTTAAACTGCATTCATAACCTGCCAGTTACAGTTATGAGTAGGAGAATAAGTGACAGAGTGAAATAGTTTGAAAGAGAATATAGATGGAGTATAAAAGTTAAATGAGTCACACTCAGCCATAAAACTTTGCCAAATACTGATTTTTCTAAGACTTTGCAGGGAAGCTCTCTTAACTCAATTAAAATTCTGAGCCTAAACGAAAAGCCTAAAGGTTAGAAAAAAAAATTAACTATTAACAAAGCATCCACACAGCCATATTTAATGCAATGCATTTAATTTAATCTGAATTAATTTGATTGCAATGCACTAAACTCTCATCTAGGCTCTCAACAAAATCTTGTTCTGGACATAATGCTGAATCAAAAGGCATTGTTTTTTTTAACTGAAGGTGGGCCTCCATTCCAATATTCCTGCTTAATATACATGCTGTCATATTAAGCATTGCAGGGCAAAAAAATAAAAAACATTGAACAGTGCTCTTGAGAAGCTTTTAAAGAGCTCATAGTTTGAGCAATTTAGAACAAGCTATTACTAAATTGTATCCAAAAGGACAAAACCAGCTGATTTCTCTCCCTTGGTATTACTGAGACCATTATTAGTGTACAATATGAAAAGGAAAAAAAAGGTTAGAAGGTTTGGTTTTACTAAAAAACTGGAAAAGATCAGAGACCATGTGTCGATTGTAACATAAGAGAATTCCAACAGTGGTTTTACAATACTTGCCCTTTCTTTTATTTCCTCCTCCTTCATTGATGCGGTTTAATGAAATCTGCCACATTTAACTCTTTTCCCAATAAACACATAAACCAGTGTTTTTGACTGCACACACACCCACATCAAACGCAATACATTGGAAGTTTATCACCTCCTTCAGGGAAGCAGACAGCAGTTGACTGACTTATTTGTCATGCTCGGTCACATAAACAAGCTTTTGATAGCGATGGACTGACTTTGACCCGCCTCAAGTGCATATAAAACCAAACAACGTCACATACAAATGCACAATGATAAGTAATCACATGAAGTGTTCTGAATGGTTTGTCTTGAATCGGATAATGATCCGAACAGAATCACTGATTGAATAACATGCTTGCTGGCTGGAACTTACCACTGCAGTGGCCACATCAGCTCCGAGAGATGCCCAACTCAGTATCAGAGTCAGAACACCGCAGACCATCATCCTGCACACACACCATAAACAATGGAAAACAATTATGCTACTGTGTTTTTGGGTTGAAATGTGACCTTGTTTTCATGAGAACTCAGTTTGTGCTTGTGTTTGTGTGAGAGAAATTTGGGTAGACAGTACCCAACCAAGCTTATTCCACTGATTTTGGCCCGTGAATCTTTATAAATGAAGGGTTTGTAGGCCTACCATATACACCATCACTGATCTCAATTTAGGATCTCTCTGAAAGCAGAATCCCTTTACTTCGATTAGACTGCAGAACACTTCCAACGGTTCACTTTACACTGAACATGACAGCAAGTTTTCTTTGCTCAGAAATTCACTGTGCTACTAAATGACTCACTTTCTACTTTAGGAAATACTATGCAGTAAAATCCAGCTGATAAATTAAACAATTACTCACACCTAAGCTATAGGTTTCCTTTGTAATTTGACATTTGAATGAGAACTGTAATGAAAAACATTCTGTCGTGTTCAGGTGTACAGCATTAAAGACAATCCTTTGAGAACAAGGAGAATATTTGAAGAAGAGCATTTTATTTGCGGTTCTTATCTCTTTGATCTTTCTCTAAATTAACTTCTTTCTATTCAATCTTATGTTGTAACATTTTAAAGGGGGTCATATCGTAAATGTTTTATTATTGCTTTTCCCTGAGTTTCTTCTTCTTCTTCTTTTTTTTCTCTGACTGCAGTTTTTGCTTATTTTTAACAAATGTTCTTGAATAGTATGTTTTCAGAACATTCAATGAAACCTAGTACAATTAACTTGTATTTTCAAAAAATCAAGGCAATATGACCCCTTTAAAAATTTGAGGACTCTATGAAAGGCTACAAAACATCACTAAATCTTCAATTGTCTTTAATTCCAATATTCATCATCTCATGGTAACCCAATGTAATGTCACTCACGCAGTGAGCAGCCAGCGGGATTGTTTGGCCAGACCCAGACAAGCAGCAAGACAGATGACTAGATCCAAGATCAGTATCAGGAGGTACGTCAACCACCTTCAGAGGAAAGAAAAATCATCAGATGAAGACTTTTATAAGAGGTTAATAAACATTAAATGATGTGATTGGAGATGATGGCGAGAATTCACACAATACATTGCCAAGTTTAGAAACTGTTAATCAAGATATGTGTGAAAAATAAACAGAGTAAGAAATGAGAGAGTGTTTGTGTACCCATCTAAAAGAAAAATGACAAACAAAATCTCTTTAAATTCTCAGCTGTTTCACATAGACCTGCTTCACAGATTTTCCTCTAGGGAAAAAGAATCCCAGAAGCTTAAATTAATCTCCTCTATAGTTTTAGAAAATATCTTAACAGCATCTCAAACTGTTCTCAAATCTGACACAATACCAAGGGAAAAAAAAAAGAAACATTTATTTTATCAGAACTGATTCTCTAAAGACCAAGTTATTATCAGAGCTATGCTATCCACATTCCTGTTATACTCATCTTTCATGTCAACAATTGTTCCATTTGTGTAATTTTTTATTTCTCCTCAGGAATTTTAGGTTGAATTTTTAGTTATATATTTAAGTAAAACATGACTGAGACTCTTCTGAGCTACAAAAGCGTAATCGCTAAGAGATAAAATCTTCTTGTTAGCGTGTGCGTTCTGCCAAGGCCACTCCAGAGAGCTCTTCGTCTCTGGAAATAATTCATAATAGATGAACAACTTCTATAGGTATTAATATTTCATACGCTGAAACCTTGTCAAGAGGGGAATAGATGAACGTGTCTCTTCCTATAAACTGCTCTCAGACACATGCACACCCACATTCACATTATCACTATCACGTCGGCTATATTAATATGCTTCCTATCAAAGATTAACCTTTCTGGCAACCTAAACTAACGAATTGTGAAATCAACGCTTATCATCCTGCCATCTGCAATGTGGAATGATGACAGGAATATAAATGCGGTACTGGCGGATGTTTTGATGGATGACCAGTGGTGAAGCTGCAGCAGTAAATAACATGTGATCTATAGTGTCTAACACAAGGAAATGGCTTTAAATGCAACTATAAAAGAGACTGTACACACATGCAGTCATGCATTAGCAGTTGATGGACAACTATGGTGCTTCACCCAACCACACTTAGATGAATATGTAAAGTCAAGGATGGAATATTTCATAACATTTTTGCCTGCTACAAAATAAGGGTAGAAAATAAAGCTGCAGTGCACAGAAAATCTATTGCAGGAGAGGTACATTATGGGAAAATTCAAGGTGGCAGCTCTCATCATTACCTGTAATACTCCACGTGTGCTGTCTGATCAGCTATGGCGGCCAGGTCGACTTTCGCCTTTTCCCAGTCAGGAAGCCCAAGTAGCTGCTTAATGATGTTGTCTGACATCTGTTGCATGAACTGCAGTGTCTGCACAAAGTCTCCCCGTGCGGCAAAGATCTCGCCCAGTCGAGACAAGTGCTCGTTTAGGCCGCTCTGCATGCCTCCCACAGTACCAGTTACCTGTGCGAGAAAAACACTGTTAGTGCACACAGAAATACTGTTAGCGATGGGTTTATAATGACATAATCTACCATTAAAAAACTGGGCTCAGAAATACTTCATTGGGAAAAAAAACTGATAGTTTTATTCAGCAAAGATGCATTATTTGGTCAAAGATGACAGTAATGATATTTAACAATTTCAAATAAATGCTGTTCTCCTGAACATTCTATGCCATCATATCCTTAATAAGGTACAGTTAACAAATATAATAAGCAGCACAATTGTTTAAATGATAATAATAAGAAATGTTTCTTGAGCACCAAATCAGCATATATTTCTGAAGGATCATGTGACACTGAAGACTGCAGTAATGGCTACGCGTGAAGAAGTCCAAACGGATTTGCAATCAAATAAATTAATTTAAATAGATTCAAATATAAAACGTTTAAACTGCAATAATATATCACAATATTACAGTTTTTATTATAGTTATAATAATGTAACTTTTTTATTAAATAAATGAATTCTTGGTGAGCAAAACAGACTTCCAAACTATTTCATATTGTGAACTTTTCAATTTTAAAAACATTAAGAACACATTTCTTAATAATCAATTTAAATTAAGTAATAGAAAAGCTTTTAGAGTTCACACTGTTAATTTAACGTCACTAAATCAGTTTATCTGGCTGACATGAAAACAGAGATACATGATGTCCTTCGTAACATAACCTCTTATGCAATATCCCTTTCAAAAGGTACTAATATGCACACTTAGATATTAATATGTACTTTTAAGGCAGTAATATGCATCCTTTTTTTTGGCAAATAAGGTCCAAAAGCATACCTTTTGAAACGGAACTGATCTAATGATAACTTTAGTACTTTTTTTTTCCCCCTGAGAGTGTGCTTACCTATTTTAGCAATGGAAAAAAAAGCCAAATTATGTATGTGAGAAAGTACTGCATGTGCTCTAAAAAGAACTGTTTTCTGTGTGAACGGCCACAAAGATATAGTCGGTTTGTAACCAGATTTGTGTTCCCTCATCCTTTTTCATAGACCCACCCAAAGCTTAATTAAATAGAGCGTGTTGTCTTAGAAAAAAAAAATTAAAAGATGAGATGAGGCCAGATGGGTGCATGCAATACAGCATATTTACACTTCAATAGAAGCTAAAAAAAGGCACATAATCAGGGGATTCCCAGTCAAATGCTCTACATCCTGAAATCAAATACTTCAATTCAATTCCCAGCAGTTTTCTTTGGGTTATGACATCACTACGAGAACAAAGTGATCTCATACCCAAAACGGTGAGAAACTCAATTCCTTATTGATTATCTAGTTTGACCGGACTCGTTTTTCATGAGATCTTTGATCTCACATCAGCACTGCACTTTCCTGAATCCTTTCATCTTTATGAAATAAAAGTCCTGATGTTTTTTGTTTGTTTTTTTAAGTTCCGAGAGTGATTTTGAGGAACATTTTTGTATGTTTCTTGGGAATAGCAAAGTTTATTGTGTGGCCACAACTGTGAAAACCTCCTCAGTGGGGTTTAATATCTCAGCTGAACATAATCCAATAATCTAGCTAATGAACAAATGCTAGACATCTGAGCTGCATTTCTTAAGCCACAACTGTAATGCATATGAGGAAGTGGTTAAGATACGAGACCGAGATTTTTTCCCCCAGCGCTGTGGCTCTAATTGATTGTTTCTGGTTTCTGTAGGCACTGAGCTTCTGCAATTCAATTTGAATGGGAGAGTTGAAGCGTAAAATGGAACACAAGCACTAAGTGCTGATGCCTGCTCTATATCCAGATATGATTTTCTATTTCTCCATTAAAATTGTGAGTGTGGGGGGGGGGGGGGGGGGTAAGTATGACAAAATAAATTAGGAGAGAGAGAACGCAAAAAGGGAATGATGACCTTACTGCTTACAGGTCTTCTAATAACGGCTGTGGGAATGTCTGGGGATTTGCTGGTAGAACTAGTTCAGAGGTTCTCAATATAGTTACTGAAAACCAGAAATGAACATATAAAGTCTAACAATGGAATAAAGAAGGAAGTAGTAAGGTAAAGATCAGATGTGACTCTTACAAGCTTTTGAGGGTTCAGAAACTGTCTGACATTGAAAGGAAAAAACAATCTCAGGAACTCAAGCACAACAATCAAACTCACTTTATCTTCAAATTCTCCTTTGACGAACGTTTGATTAACTGCCTCGTGGGTGATGGATAAACAGCTCTTAGCTCCACAAGTTTTTATTACATTCTATCAATTTTCTCTCATGGTTAACTGATGTGTGTGAAGAATATCAGGAGGATTGTGGGTATTTTCCAGGGAGAGACTTTTAGTGAGTTTTTGGGTTGTTTGAAATGGTAAGAATCCCACAACTTTTCCACTAACAAAAGCTTTCAAAACTCATCAGAAAAACATGCCTTTCTTGCACCTTTAACATATTTCAAATGTTCCACACTATTAAATATAGTCTAAATATTAGAATATTGGCAGTCATTTGCACATTGCCAGTCGAAAAAGAAAACAAACAGACAAGAAGAAGAGAGATCAGAAAGGACAAGAGAGAGAGAAAACGCTCCGGTTACTTTCGTAACCTCGGTTCCCTGAGATAAGGGAACGAACATTGTGTTGTACGCTTATGGGTATGAGAATCTCCTGTTATGATACAAAAGCCTGATTTGTTCATGTTCTTGTAGCTGCCCGAATAAATGGCGCTTCAACCCGCCAAAAGGGGTGGAGCCGACTGTAATGTAAGTCGGCTCAGAGTGTCATACATCAGAATCTTTCGACTGATAGCAACAGTCATCAACTCGCAAGCAGCCGTAGCTCAGGGAACCAAGGTTATGAAAGTAACCGGAGCATTGCCTTTCGAACGGTCTCTCCCGTTGCGTTGCACGCTTATGGGGAATACATCCAATAGCGCCGTGCTATAAGCTAGCGCAGAACGAAGCCACTCTGTGAGCCCAGCCCCAGAGCACCTGTAATGAGGGCTCCTAAAAAGCATGAGAACCAAGTATGAGAACCAAGCCAACAGGCAGGGTTCTACATAACAAGACCTTCTCCACTTAATACAGGGGAGTAGGTGGATTAAGCGGACAAAATCCGTTCCTGAAGGGCAGGGACGTCCAGGTTATAAAATCTGGTGAAGATATACGGCGAAATCCAGCCGGCCGCCGCACAGACATCACCAATTGAAACTCCGCTGGACCAAGCCCAGGAGGAGGCCATTCCTCTGGTGGAGTGGGCCCTCACTCCGAGAGGACACTGTAAGCCTGCTAAGACATAAACCAAGTCTATAGTGTCAACTATCAAGAGAGATAGTCTCTGCTTCATGACAGGAGTTTACCCCAGCGTACAATGCAACGGGAGAGACCTTTCGAAAGGGAACAAAAAATATCCTTGTTAACAATTCTACTAACAGTTTAGAAGCTAAGACAGTACACTAACATTCACATATGACGCAGTTTTGTCTGCCCCGAAGGGTCAGGAGGGGACAGTCAAGGGCCGGGGGCCGACAGCAGTATTAATATATAGAGCACTGAAGTGGCTCACACTCCTGCACCTGGAGCCCAGCCTGACCGAGAGCTCATTCAACCTCCATATCACAGATTTAAAATAAAGGTAGTCTATAAATCACAACCCTTTCAAACAGACTCTGCCTTCAAACTATTTTCCTTCAGTTTTTCTTGAGTGAGTCATTCTGTAGCCTTTTGCCTAAACTGAAATGTCCACAAATGTGACACTTTAATCTATGCTGTCAAACATTTCACTGACTACTTCTCACTCAAAATCCAAACTCTGGAAAAAGTTACACTTAATGAAAACATAGTAATTGTTAAGCAGCTGGCTTGAGTCTAGAAAATGTCCGCATTCTGGTCCAAGCATAAAAAAAAAGTGACCTTCACAAGCTGAGAGGACGGTACAAAACAACCCAGTGCTCTGCATCATGTCACACCGCGCAGAGAACAGAGGTATTTATAGAACAAGAGAGCTTTGGGTTGACATTCTGTAATATTATATCCATTTACATTTACATTTAGTCATTTAGCATATCCACCCTTAAAAAATCTGAATATATTATTTCCTTTTCCTGTATTCACCACAAAACTATTGGACATTTCCAGAATTATTACCTGGGAAACAAATAGTTGCACTTAACAGAAAGCATGTTATCATACACCATATGGGGTACGTTGTCACAATTAGAATGCTTTATTGTCATTGTATACAAGATACAACGAAATTGCAGAGTTTCTGCGTAAGGTGCTTGGTATATAATAAACAAAAGAGACTAAAAAGAAATATACAATTAAAATATGTAAAACTAAGACAAAGAATAAATAAATGAAAATAGAAAACAATTGCTTGTATGTAAAAATAGGTAAATAGAAGTAACAGCTTGTTAAAATAATTATTGCACAGATACGAGGTAAGCTTCTGGGTAAAAGTACACTGAAGGGATAGAGATATATATTTAATAACTTACGCTAAAAAAGTAAAGATATTGCACTGAAATATAATGCTGCACAGCACTGAAGGAATAAAGATAAAACATTGCACAAGAAAAGATAAAGATTGCACTGAAATATAATACACATCTAATACACATATTGCACTGAGTAAGATGGGAAGGGGGTCAGTGCGTGTGTGTGTTCAGTGTGATTATAGCTCTGGGAAAGAAGCTGTCCTTGAGTCTGTTTGTCCGTGATTTGATGCACCTGTAGCGCCTGCCAGAGGGCAGCAGGTTGAACAGGTGGGAACCAGGGTGAGAGTGGTCTTTTTCGATGTTCTGAGCTCTGCTGAGGCAGCGGGAGTTGTAAAGATCCTTCAGGGAGGGAAGAGGACAGCCAATGATCCTCTGCGCGGAGTTAATAATCCGCTGTATTCCTTTTCTCTCTGCCTCAGTACAGCTGCCATACCATACTGTGATACAATATGTTAGCAGGCTCTCCACTGCAGAGCGATAGAAGGTCTCCAGCAGCTTCTCCTTCAAGTTGTTCTTTTTCAGCACTCTCAGGAAGTGAAGGCACTGTTGTGCTTTCTTGATGACTGTTGTGGTGTTGGCTGACCATGTGAGATCTGCTGAGATGATGGTGCCGAGGAATTTGAATGACCATGACAACAATGGCCATGTTGTATATTGACATTTATTTTAGAATAATATCTTTGAATAAAATATGAAAATTGTATCTAAAATAACAATATTGAGAATAAATAATAATAATAATAAAAAGGTACACGATATCTGCTTTTAAAATATTCATATGTGGACTATTTAAAGTCTATAATACAGTCAATAATAAATTAATTAATTATTAATAAAAAAAAAGCAAAAGTAACAAGTTGCCTCACAATGTATGTACAGCATTATGGTTCTCCTGTAACTCAATTTAAGTTCTTGTTAATCCCTAGGCGCCTCTGTGAACACAAAACAGATCCACACAGGAAGCCACAGTTCATTTGCAAGCACAGAGGGGGTGCTGAGAGGAGGTAAACAAGAGACCTTATGGCCCAGAACCAATAAACCCTCAAACCAAGCAGTCAACGCTCAACACTCCTGCAAAAAACAAGTCCTACTATTCCTTCTCTTGACTCCTTTGAAAGGGCAGTCCAGTGCTTTCAAACAAAAAGAGTGTGTGTGCGTGAGTGAGTGAGTGAGAGAGAGAGAGAGAAGAATGAGCATCTGTGTACAATGGATGCCAAATTAAATCATTGTTTTCAGGCAGGCAGAACCATTGAAGAGCCTCAATCAGGAAGTCAAAGATTTCCACGAGTGACTTCATCAAAGCCTTTGTCGCAGGGTTCATGGCTAATTATGGGCATAGCATGCTGGGTTTTCAGACAGTGGACACTTTGTACCATTTGAAGGACCTGGTCTCTAAGGAGAAATCCAAGAATGGAGGGTCTCTTCTACTTGATGGCAGGCTTAGATAAATGTATTTATGATTCTTGAAGCTAGCTGACACTAATCTGAGGTCATGACCCGAAGATCAAAAACATCTCTAGTCCTTCTGAGCATCATTACATCATTTTTTCATAACAATGTGCTCTATGAGGAAGACTGCGAATGAAAATTATGGCTGATTTTTCCTCCAAAAGTGCAGTTCCTAGGTCAGTTCTGCCTTTTAGCTTGTGATGACTCAGAGAATGTGTTGAGGGAATCAAGTTTACCTCAGATAAGTGTGTGCCTCATAATTCAGAGGGAGACGGAAAGAGATGCATTAATCTCCATTAGTGCAGAAGGGGAGTTAATCCTCAACTCCTCAATGGTATAAGCGGGCAGATGCTCGGAGCGCCTTCAGTCTTCGTTCAGTTCAGAACCACAGCATAAACACTTCCCTGAAAGCTCGTACAACAGGTGTAAGTGAGCTGAACAGCTGTAGATTACTGATCTATAGCTTGTGAGATGTTTGCACTCAAACTTGCACAATTTTGTTAAGATCTATATGGAAGTAAATACATTTGTCATCAGCTACACACTTGGAAATAAAAATAAGGTTAGCTTCGGGTTGATGATGTCATCACTAGAGTTGGGATAATGTCCAGTGACCTCAAACTGACAGTATCTGGGAATTATGACTGTTTTACTAATAGGTGTGACTCTCAAATTGTCTTCTTCATACAACATCTTTTAATAGCAGCTGTATGTATGTGCGGAGAGACAGATGGATTGATAGATAGATGGAACAACAGACAGAGCAATGGAATGATGGATAGAGTGATGGAGCAACGGACAGTTAGAAAGAACGATGGAACGGTGGATGGATGGACAGAACAATGGATTGACGGGTGGATGGATGCATGGATGGACGGATGGACTGAATGATAGATGGATGCATGGATGGACAACAGAACGATAGACAGACAGATGGATGAATGGATGACGGATGGATGAATGGACTGAATAATGGATGGATGGACAGTTAGAAAGCTGGATGAACAGAGAAATAGAATGACAGAACGATGGATGGATTATTGGATGGTCAAATAAAACGAATGGATGGACGGATGGACGGACAGCAGACAGAATGATAGAACAATAGAATGACAGACGGAAAGATAAACAGAATGATACGATAGATAGAGCAAAATGATAGATAGATAGATAGATAGATAGATACACACTTTTACACACACCTTTAACGAGGGGGAAAATGTGAACTAATCATTGCTTTTGCAGTCTTTCAGTCCAACAGGCAATGAAATAGCTAAAACTCACAACCAGAGGCATGAAAGGCCCTACCGAGTGCATGAAATTGGTGCGTGAAGCAGGATTAAAGCATCTTAGTGTCACTGTCAGCTCTACGCATTTGAATCAGAAAACGGAGACGGATATAAATAGGTCTGGCAGAAGATACATGAATTAGGTTTTATTCATGCCCCAGCCTTCAGGGCCTTGAAAGGGACAATGACGAAAAGGAAAAAGAGGCCTTCATATTAACTGCACAAACATAAAAGGCTGTAAAAACCAATTTGAGGTATTTTCTCCAACCATTCCATATCACAGAAACACACTAGAGGGTGTGTGTGTTTTCTAATACACACAGACACACCCCTTGTCGTTCACATCTTTCCAGAGAGACTGAGCGGTTGCATGTAGCTGCATATATCTTCAGCGGTGTCCTTGCTATTGCAAAGGGATGTCAGAAAATCAATCATGCACTCAGTGGGGAACCCATTAAATTTTAGCAGTGCAGATTGGCACAAAAAAAGATTTCACAGGAGCAGGCAACTGAACGGGATATAGGGACCATCTGGTTGAGGTTTGGTTGGAAGGAACGCTTTGATTGAAAGTGCAGAACTATTTGCAGGGAGGGAAAATACATAATGCTAGAGCCTTTAGAGGGAGTAAGTTTGCTTGAGAGAAGTCAGCGAGACTACTGGGACATTTCAGCTGAAATCTGTCAAGACTAAAGTTGGTCAGGGAGTCAAAAACAGTCTCAGTGTGTTATTTATAGTCAGCACTGCTATATTTGTACTTACCAAACTGTCCACTCCCGCCAGCGTGTGATTGGCATTATAGAGAGAATAGGTCAGCTGGTACACCCCATCATTGGTTTCACTGTTTCCATAGAAACCAACTCCCACGGCAACACTGAAAAGTCACAAGGTGAAAAGTTACAATTAGTTCACACATTGTAATCATTAGGCCCTCACGGAATATGCACATGCAGAAATTCGCAGAGAGATTTCCACAGATCTGGAACACCTGTCATTCACAAAGTTTTACACATCCCTCACCTCTTGCATGATTTTTATAAAAAAAAATTTGCCTGGTTTTAACTACCACTAAGTGTGCACATTTTACCATATTTCATTACAACTGCTGAAAAACATGGAAAAAAGTAACATACAACAAATGAAGTCGTTGCATCCTTCATATCTCAGAAGAGTCTTTAGTTTTATCACATTTCTAAAAGACATATAGAGCTGTTCCACTTCTCTCCGAAAACAGTTGTGTCGTGGGCGGAGCTTAAAAATCACAAGCACGCGCAGCTTTTGCATATCGATCAACTACAAGCTGTGACATCGACATAAATAAAACCGGGACAAAAACTTTATTGGCTTAAATTAACTAATCAACGCTGCCGACGACTTCCATAACCCAAATTAAGCTGTTTGAGGCTGCTCTCCGCTCTATATGATGTTGTTGGGTGCACTCTTCCTGGAGTAGTGCCCATCCAAGGAATTCCGCTCTTTATGCTGTCATACAGAGCCATACTCGAAAAATAAACTTTCTGAAACTAATACGAACCCTGAAGGAGTGTATTTGGCACAGAAATACTCCGTCATATGTTCAACTTGTTTTTTGAAACTTTGGCCATGAGAAACCAACTCTTTAACAGTGCAAATAAGTCAAAATGCATGAATAGCATTAGACATACACTTTAATAAATTCTGCTTTATGCACTTGGCCTTCACTTTAAAGGGGTTTAAAGGGAGCTTTAGCGCTTGTTGTTTGTCATTTCTCCGATCACAAATGCAGACATGGTTTCATGTTTACACGAGAGCGACAGTATAAGTCATTATAATCCGTAATTATGTCCCCACTGGATGCAACAAATGCCTTGTTTATAATGGGTTTTAATGTTTTTGTCTCATAGCTCCGGCCTGGACATTTTTGCATATGCTAGGCAAAAACACCATAACATCATATGGTAAGGGGCGTAACATTTCTGTCACATGCTTGAGGTATTCGGCCAATCACAATGCACTGGATAGCTGGCCAATCAGAGCATACCTCGCTTTTCAGAACAATGAGCTTTGTCAAAATCGATGCGTTTCAGAAAGGTGGGGCATAGAGGAGAAATAGTAATGTACATTATGTGGAAAATGTGTTTTTTGAACTTTAAACCGCATAAACACTTTTCATTACACCAAATACACAAATTAACGTTCTTTTTAGCAACATCATATGAACCCTTTAAAAAAAGTCTACTACAGTCTGCAAGCTATTATAGTATTAATATTAATATTTTAAATTAGCTTATATTTCCAGTTTTCATTTTTAGATTACGGTTTTAAGTAATGTATGCGGTTTTTGTGTCATTATTATACGTTTTTTCTTTTTTTTTAAAAACTGTTTGCATATGGCTTTAATTCAATTTTATTTCAGTTTTAGTCATTTTAGTAACTTATTTCCAAGGCAACAATTCTCATTTTTGTTTAGGTTTTTGTATTTAAGTTTATGTTTATTGTCTAATATTTATATTTGATTGTATTACAGCTTTATTTAAGCTAACAAAAAATATTTTTAATAGTTTTATTATGAACTCAAATCGTCAACTGGGACAATCTGAAGCCAGTCTCCGTGTAAGCCATGTCAGAAAATGTTTCCTGAGCTCAAATAAATATAATTTTGGAATGAATAGGCTCTAAACGGATCTCAAGTTAAATGACTGGAAAATAAAGGCGCTGTAGGATGGGTAGTGCACACGTGCCACATGCAGGCCTTTAATATTCAGCAGAAGCCGTACTGAGCCAGAGGCTAATGTTCCCCAGACACAAATAACATAAGGGTTGAGGAAATGACAAACAAGATGGTGCCTTCTACCAGTGAGAACAGCTCACAAACACTATGAAAGCAAGAGAAAGAGGCAAAGTGTTCAAAACAATAACACGAGCACTAATAATCGGATCACTACATTGCGATTCTTAATAGGCTAGAATGTCACCAAAGACATTATTCTAAACCAACTCTATATACTTAAGTATATAGAGTTGAAAAATCAAGTATAATCAAGAAAAAATTTGCAATTTGTTTTAATTCTGTCATCATTTATTTACCCTCATGGTGTTTCAAACTTGTTTAATATAAAGCCCAAACAGTTGTAGAGGCTGTCCAAACCTTGCCCTTATGATACTAGAGTGTTGTGGATGGTTAGAAGATGGTTGTTTACTAGCCCAAAGTCTCTGTGACATTCTAGTATTCAGATATGTCCCCTTCAATATAGGTTTTATGAGATTTTTCCACAGAAAAAAAATAAGTTATAAGTACCTGCACTGACATACGCAATCCGTTTGAGATAAACCATCTACAATGTCAGAGAAAAAAAGTGAATGAGTTTTTGGCATGAAAGAAAGAATATTAGCGTGAGAGTCCATTCCCTCCACCCCAAGCCGCGGTCTTCTCACCAATGGGAACAGGAAGCATCTCACATAGCAATACCGGGTTTGGTCTCGTTCTGTATCGCGTATCTTGTCAGTGTCTGCGCTTGCTTGGCCATTTTTTTGCGGAGAAAATATGGAAAGTGTGTCCAGCTGAATTAATGTAGTATTTTGTTAGAAGGGTAAACTAAGGGTAAGCTTAAGGGCCTTTCGCTCACGATTTTTTAGTTTTCTCGCAGAACTAATGTACACTACAAAACTGGGACGATTTGCGCGAACTATTAACTATTTTCCCCAGTACCATTTAAGGTTGCGTCGCACCGACAGTGTTGTATTAAGAAGTTGACCGTAAGTCGGTCGACAGCGTCGTCATTTGTGCGCGGCGTGCAACAACAGAAACAAAGAACAACAGGAGGATGGAGGCCGGGTGATAAGGCTGTGGTTTTGTTTGTGTCCTCGCCGTTTTTTCACAATACTGGAACATGGACGTAGTCGACGTATACGTAAAGAGAAAAACGGAAAGAAACTAAGAATCTTCCAATGACAACTGTAACTGGCAGTGCTAATTTGCTACAAGTGCCGCACTTCAGCGTCTCCGTCCACATCTATCGCTGTTCTCCATACTTTGCGAAAAATTTGACACAATGTTTTAAGTATGTTTGTGCAGCGGTTAAATAAATCATGGCGGGTGAGGGCGTTTTAATACGCGTTTGGCCAATCAATGTCTACTTACGTCACGGGTAGTACCAGTTGTGCTGGTTAGACCCTGCTGCGGAGTAGGAGCTAATTTGGTTTTGGAAAAGGCAGTCCGGTACTAAAATCGCGCCCATTTCCGGCGGTGCGAAAATGCCAAAAATTGGGTAGTTCCACAATTAGTTCTGGTAATATGAAAAGTACCCCCGTGGCTCCCTCCCAGCGGTGCGAAAGGCCTTTAGTTTACCACGGTCAGTCTCGCGTGAAGGCCGTCCTCAGTGTGCGACCAGAGTTAAGGAACCATCGCTCAACCATGGCGACTATTCCCCCCGGCGAGGGACACCGGCAAGATAAGTAAGCTTTTTATTTCTTCTCTCTCAATCTCCTCTTTCCTACTTCTTGTTTCACTTCTGTTTCAGTTTTTTTAATAACCATTTCTTACTATGTGTAAGTAAGTTGTTGTTTTTTAGCATGTGTGTTTGTGTTATTTTTTAGGATTACTGATAAATTTCATTTGATTTGTATTATTTGTATTTTGTTATTTATTTACTTTTAGTTTAAATTATTGTCTTAATTTAGTTGTCGTATATAGGTCTTTTATTTTTATTGTATTTATGAATTTAAATATTGAATTTAAAAAAAAGTGTATGTATGTATGTTATATATATATATATATGTGTGTGTGGTTTGGGGTGTGTGTGTGTGTGTGGTTTGTACTACACCATTGTAGGTTTGGTTGTTGGGTTTGGGTGGTTTGGCTTAGTGTTTATTTTAGAATCATTATTATACTCATACCTTTTTGTTCTTTTAATATTTTTTAATTGTTTTTAGCTTTATTTTTTTTTTTTCATTTAAATGTTAAGTTTTGAAATTTTGTTGTATGCATTTGTCATTTTTATTGAATCTCTATTTTTTTTTAAATGTATATAGGTGGTATTTATAAAGTTTTAGCTTTGGATCTGTTTTTAGTTGTTTTAACTTGTTTTTACTACAATGGATTGCTCTGTTGTCCTCATATGTAAGTCGCTTTGGATAAAAGCGTCTGATAAATAATGACTAATCAATACTAAAACGAAAGACTGTGTCATCAATGCACAATGGCCAGACGGGTCCATTGTGGTCTGGGTGGGGTTCTTGGATTTGGGCTCGGGTTGGTGTAAGCCCCCTATAGACCCTATAAGGTCAATAACACTACACAGGAAGTGAAGTCATATCCTGCATTGCCTTGTTCATATAAGCTGCCCTTTAAAGTCTATTCCTGACCGACCCCTCCTTTGTGTTAAACTTGAATTTGACGTTTCGGGACCATAATGAGCAGAGTAATGAAATGCAAAATCTGTTCTCGGTCTCGTGTCAGCTAAAGAATTGAGAGAGATTTTAGATCAGACTGACAGTGCGGAGCTGCAGAGGGGACTCCTGGGGAAATGTAAAAGTGTAATGATTCCTCCAAAGCTTATTGCCTTTGGAGTGGGTGGTGAGTCATAAAGACACTCACAAACACAAACACATAAAGAATGCACAGTGCCCTAAGGCCACACGCTGTCTTATGCCGAAATGACGCATGGGAGAATGTGTGCGGCCTGGAACATGGAACTTTATTAAAATTACGGGAAGAGTGAATACTCATTAGCTGGATGCCTCTAGCCAAACTGCATCATTCACCTGATCCATCTCTGATTTAAAAAGTGCATGGGAAAATTGAGCTGCATTGGGGAGAGGAAGGAGAGGGATATAAAGAGAGATACATTACATGCCAGCTTTCTCATAAAAATGGCAAGAGCTGACTAAAATTGGCAGATTCTATTAGCGTTATTATTATTAACGGAAACAAAAAAAAAACAAATGAACAGACAGACAGGAAAAACAATGTAAACTAAAATACATTTCCATGACTGAAAATTACCTAAAATAAAATACATTATTATTAGAATTATTATGCAGAATATACTGTAAAGTCTACATAGTTTTTCAAGTTTACTAATTATATTTTGTATTTTGGAACACAAAAGAATATATTTTAAGATTTTGTTTTGGTCTTTGCAGTGGAAGTCAATGGACTTCAGTAGCTATGTTCACATGGACACCTTTTGTTTCAATTGGAATTAAATCATTCCAATTGAGGAATCTGAGTGTAGTCTTTACATGAAAGATAAATAAAGTGATTGGGTTGATGTGCACATTTATATGTCACAAGCTCAATAGCAGGTTGTGCTCTTTTGATATGCAAAAACTTGCACAATATCAGAGTTTGTTAAAAGATATAATGTTTGCACATACTATTCTCTAGTCATTGCTTCTTTTCTTTGTTTTAAAGAGCAGACTTAATATTTATCTAGTTCGGGTCCTAATTAGGAGATGATGAGCACATGAAGCTTTTTGCGTGCCTGCTTATTAATTTTACCAAGTCAGTGAACCACACCCATTCTTTCGTGGACAATCAAGTCCGTCCTGTGGATAAAGTGAGGACTGTGAACGTTGTTCTGCCCACTTCAAGACTATGAAGTGGAAGTAGAAATTTTTTAGAATAACTGACATTCCATTATGACACTGTTAATCACTTCATTCATAAAAAACCACAGCTCATATTCAATGCATTCATTAATCATTATGGAATGCCATTTTCTTCCATGTCAGTGCATGTGCGCAGTAACTTTTCCATTTCAGTTTTCAATCCGACAAAGTGTGTACATTCCTACAATCGATCAGGTTAGAGCACGATCTACACCACCGCCATTACCCCTAATCCAATGCCAATTTCTTTTCAGAATCAAGGTGTTTACTAAGCAATTGACCTATTATCATTCAGATTTAGACATCACTGCCGATTACGAGGGATTATTTTGAACGTTGCATTTAAACCGTAGCTAGTGTTTTGTCTTTGGTTCTCAGTGTTCCTCCAAAATATGTTTTTTGAGTTCTGCACAGACACAAAGGTATCAGGCCAGCTGCTGCAATGCGGACAGCAATTCTGAGAATAATTCATATCAATCAAACCTTTACAAAGGCTGAAAGCCTTGGCAGCAATGTTAACTACATATCAATAGTGCGGAAAATGGAAATTCTCTTGAAATTATCTGATTCTGTGAAATTACCAGTAGTGATTTATGAATGTCCACGAAACTTTATAAAAGCAAACAAACTGGTGCGGTTCTGGTCGGTTTTGTTTACATCTCAGTTTGAGATAGATCTTTTAATATCCACGTATGTCGGTCTCCACACTGGTGATTATCTTCACAAAATCCTCTATTGGCGCTTTATATACACCAATACCTTCAAATGTATGTCTCCTGCCAAGAACTAAGAACACACCATATTTGAATCCTACTTCATGGATTTACCTGATTGATTCAAAACACAACGCGTTCGCTCAAGCACAACGACTTCAGCATTAGGACCAAGTGCTTTCTCATCTTTTTTAAGTGTTTAAAACTTAATTTTAACCTAAACAACATCTCACAAGTCGCGCGCCTGTTTTGGAAGAGACAGCTTGATGAGAGTGAAGCTCTTTATTTTTGCTGTACTCTGCAAGATGAATTACCCAAATTAAGTTAATTGTATATGGTTCATCCAAATGTTACGAAACTGAATCAGAATCACTCTGCAACCCGACAAAACGCTGCCTACAGAAGACGCCAAAAACCCATCTCGAAACAGGCACAGCCTGTAGAAGCCATGTTTGAAAAACTTCACACATGCATGTGCTTTGATGTACATTTACATTACAAATTTACTCACCAAAATCTTCATCTCATGCAAGTTTGTGACTTAATAAAAGTTTACTCGTGCTTAAGAGGCCATCAAATTACACTTTTGTGTTCAATGAGAAATCGATGTCCAATCCCATCCGGGCATCGGAAAATTTCTACCTTAACATTTAATTACATACTACAATTCAAAAGGTTTGTTGTAACTTTTTTACTGCTTTTAAAAGAAGTCTCTATGCAAGGCTGCATTTATGTGGTCAAAAATAGTACAGTAAAATTGTGAATTAAAATAATTTTACTTTACTAAAAATGTTTATGAAATATAGTTTATGTAGCATTATTTTTGCAACATTATAAATGCCTATATAGTAATCAGTTTAATGCATTCCTATTGATTAAAATGAATCTATTTAAAACAAAATAAATAAATAAATCTTACCGAGCACAATCTTTTGAACAGTATTGTGTACTGCAGAAAAGCCGGACTTTAAAACAGTATTGCAAATTGTACCGTTCACCCATTAAATGCATGCATGGCATATGGACAGTTAGAGCAACAGCTAGAATAAAGTTAAACTAGTTAAAATAGAACCAAAGTGCTAATGCTGTCATTTCCACAAGAACCACAGTGCCTTAAGATGTTTTGCTTGTAAATGACTTTTAGATGGTCAAAAACAGTGCAAAATAAAAGCTCTACTCTGGCCTCAAAAACCAGGTCTGAAAGCAGGCACATAAATAATGGCTAAAATAGAGCTAGTGTTTTTATCAACTGTATAAAAAGAGAGAGAGTAAGAGAAGCTTTACTGTGTTAAGTATGGATTTTAAAAGTAAAATGGAGCAATAACTTACATCAGCCTCTCACCGTGATCACTTTCTTTCATTTTCAATTTTTTTCTTTGCAAAATGAGGCATCTTTCACAACTGCATATGATTTCAGTATGTCCTCAGACGTCTTCTCCCCTGAGGAGGGCAGCGTTTTGTTATGATACATTTGCGCTCATTCATTCAGTCTTTGGGTTCTTTGTTCATGCCACCACAGGGCTTCAAAACGACAAGAGCCCCACATTATTTTATACGGGGTGGGCAGGCTTGTTTGCTGAAGCTGCAACCATCTGTCAAGCCATCTTGGTCCTGCAAGATTCATTAGAACATGACTGATGAACACCACATTGGTCACTCACCCTCAAACTGTATGCCACAACGTCCTGCTTCATCAAGTTCTTCAAAATAAAATGACAACACAATAACATGAGAATTGCAGAAACTGGTGATAAGTAGGGATGTGCGTAACGACTAATTTGACTGACGTTTAAGCTAAAGTTTTGTATCCGACTAGTCGACTAGTCTAAAAGTAAGAAACCCCCAAAAGATGGTAAGAAAAAAAAAACCTCTGTGCGTGCTTGTAGCATATTTAATAGCCGATATTTGAAATACTTAATCTATGAATCACACTGTCAAATCCCTCAATGAATTCCGCTTGCCGCACACTTGCCTTGCGTTATCATCATTTCATTTTAGGCGGTCGTTAAAAATAAAAAAAGAAGAGTAAGTTATACACTCAACGTCGGCCAAAGCATAGCTTATTTATTCAAATCAGCTTGGGAAATTCACAACAGTGGAAAATCAATCAATAGCCTGACAGAATTCTTCATCTTCATATAACGTTAGCCAACATATTAAAACACAAGTCAAAAACAATAGGAAGGTTTATCAAGAAATAGCATTAAAACGGCTTTTAAAAACGTACTTCGTGTAGGCTATATCGTCTAAAAACTAAATGCAACAATGCCCATTTTACTTACTCAGACCATGCATTATTTGTTCAGTGAAATTATCAACGTGGTCTGGTGAAAGACGGGACCTGAGGCGATTAACAATAAAATTCCTGCCCTTGAAAAAACGCGCTCGGCAGGAACTGAAGTCGCAGGCACGCAGAGATAACGAAAAGCAAGCCGATAGAGTTTCAGAAAGCGCCTGGACATCCTGCACCACCACCGAAGTGGGTCTTCGTTAGAGGAATAGATGGCGCGGATGGGATCGCAGCACCGATGGGTTGTAGTGAATGACGTGATTGACATTTGCTGGCTTTAGCCAGCCTGTAAGCTAATGCCTACGTGCCTATATTGAATATGATTATTACGCATCGCTCCAGTAGAGTTATTGTAAGACAATTTGACATTTCACAGTTTACACACAACTTTTCCATTTCCTTCTAATTCAAAAATAATCCCACACCTTCTTGTCTTTCGCATGGTCCTTTTTGAACTTGCCGCAACTGACACGAAGAAAACGCATGTGAGGTCTGAGGTAAAAATGTAGTTTCCGCCCAGATAAACTTTTAAAAATAATGTATTATTTTTCAAACGTTTTATTTTAACTTATTTAAAATGTTTTAAATGCTATGCTAAAATGACGGTAATTTGAATGATAAAATCATGTTGTTGTTGTTTTTTCTGTCGTGTAATCGACTATTGCTTTCAGTGTCGACTAGTAGGAGATGTACCATTTAGTCGACTAGTGCCGCACATCCCTAGTGATAAGATTGGTCAAATATCAGAATCAGAATGAGTCTTTATTGCCAGGTATGTTTACACATACGAGGAATTTGTTTTCATGACAGAAGCTCCACAGTGTAACAGAATGACAGTGACAGAACAAAAACACAGATAATAAAAAATAGAACAAGTAACTAAGGAATAAAAATATACAAATCGACAATTGTATGTACAGGTATATAACAATAGACAGTTGTATGTACAGGTATATTATGTGCAAATTGAAATGTAGACTGAGTGTGTGTGTTAGATAAATAAGTGTATATAAGATCACACAATGACATTTTAGTAGAATATTAAAATAATAATAAGTTTTTGTTCAAAACAAACTGTTAAAATGTTGAGACTAAAGAGACAATGTTATACTGCTGCAGGAATAAAAAAACTTAAATTAGTAGATTAAAACCAAAAACAAATAGAATTGACTGACTGACTGATTGATTTAATGCATGAAATTAATTTAATCAAATATATGTCAGGAGAGTACCATCTACTTCAATTTGATGTTACTTTCATTACAAAAACAGAGGTCACAAAAAAAGACACTGAAATGAAAATGACTTACCATTACAATTACGAAATCACTTTTATGAAAAGTTTTATGAAGATATGGCAGGTGTTATGAAACTCACTGATCCAGTCTAAGCATCAGTCAATAAAGAATAAATTAATGATGAGGTTAAAGTATGCTGCTCTAGATTCATCGCTATCAGCCATATGCTGAGCAGCGGGTGTCAGGAATGAGCCCTTACACACGCCAAATAGGACGCTGACAATAGGTTACAGATGTCAGAGAGCAGGTGTGCGTGAGGCAGAAAAAGAGAAAGATTCTCACATTATGTAGTCACAATGAAACTCTCTACATCTAGAGTGGCATCCAGAAAAGCACCGTATGCAATTAGGGCCACTTTCACCTGCAGAAAATACTATTTGCTGTTACTGCTATTAATTGTTTTCTTCAGCTTTAGGTTGGAGTTCTGAAAGTTACAGTGCATTTTGATATTAAAATAAAATTGCATCTCAAAAGATCAAGCACAATTCAATTCCTCATGATATGACCCCTTTAAATAAAACATGGAAAACTGTATCAATACCTTTTATAATGCAATTTAAAAACAGGCACTTTGGCCAAACAAGATTTACATTGATCTGATATCAAATTGTTCAAACCAAATCCAAATGTATTAGTGAACAACTTTAAATTCTAATACCTATCATCTCACCTGAGAGCAATCTAAGACCCCTATAGAGCTCCATCATGTCACACTGCATGACCCGAGACCCTCGGAGAGACAGAAAATTGATTTGGGGCCATAAAGTCACTTGTCTATCTACTTGTTCATCCATCCATCCATCTAACCAAGCAACCCTATGATTTACTTCTGGACACTAAACACTTCTGCTACAAACCACATTAACGTTTAATGTAGATGAAGTCAGCCTTGCTGAGACATACTGCCAGTTTTTCAAAAACACATAGATAGAAGGAGAGGTTAAGAGTAGGGTTGGGCGATGTCTACCAAATTGTCTACAGATGTCTACAGTGAAAGTCAGCTTAACATCGTGATGTCTGTCAGCCATCGGCGATGGCATCGTTTATCGGTCCAACCCTAGTTAGGAGTGTTTAATGCAACTCTAAAGTTTTCAAAGCTGGCCGTATACAGAAAATGCAGCACCAACAGACAGCCTTCCTTGAATGACCAAGTTACGAGATATCAGCAATGTCAGCAAGGTGACAACGGTGAAATTTTCCAGAATCCATAACATTAACTAACTAAAAATTTAAGCTGATATCATACGAATCAGAATATATTATGGCTGGGTGATATACAGTATATATTGAATAATCATGACATTTTTACAGTGATTTTGCTAGCAAAATAAAAATAAGCAATTTTAATGCACATTGACAAGTAAAATACAAATGCATAAATATATATTTATACATGAAATATAATCAAACCACTAAAGTAAAAATGAAATAATAATTACAATTTTTTTTTAAGTTGACTAATAATTACTATATACAGTAATATATCACACATAACCCACACATTAATATATGGATATATATATATATATATCTAATTATTTATAACATCCACACAATACACAGATAGTACAGATAGCTAGGGTGGTCACCCACCCCCAATTCAAGATAATGCAAACAAGTCAACCTCACCAAGATGATGTTCTTCTTAGCTGTAACATTCAGACTAAATTCCTGCTGTTAAACTCGGACCACGTTTCTGCATTTAAGCCAACAGTGGGCTCTGTTTCACCACAGAAGCTTTCAGAATACCGACAGTCGTAATGCTAACTTAATAACATCAACACCGATGAGTGTCATGGGATTAAAAGAGAGGATGGTGTCTCATAAACATACGTGCATTTATATACACACATTCATACACAACACAGACTAATTCAACTGAGCACTTCAGGGCTCAGCATTTCTCCAGCAGTGCTGGGATGATATAACAGCTGGGATAGTGCCTGCTGGGAGACTAGAGCATTAAGTTAGATTAAATACTTCCCTCTGCTATTAGCAGGGGTTGTGACGGTGAGGAATTTTTCCCACCAGTTAATCGACGTGTGACAACACTGGTAATACCGGTATCACCGTGGGGGCGGGGCGTTGCCTCTTTTCCTTGCTTTCCTTCGATTTTTAAATGGCTTGTAAAAGCGGCGTGCACATTTTTCTTTCACTTTCAAATAGCGGCAATTCGGCGTAAAGCAATTGTTTGTTTTTAGTTTGAGTTTTCCCTCTTTTCCTCGGATTTCTTGGCTTTCAAATAACTTTAAAAAGCACCGTGCGCATTTTACTTTCACTTTCGAATTAGCGGCAATTCTGCATCAATTGCTTCATTTGCTTGAATGCAACAACAAAATACAAAGTCAAACTCACTTTAGCATATATATATATACTAATATTATATATATATATATATATATAATCTTATATACAGTGGGTACGAAAGTATTCAGACCCCCTTAAATTTTTCACCTTTTGTTATATTGCAGCCATTTGCTAAAACTTTCAGTTTTTTTTTTTTTTTTCCTCATTAATGTACACATATCACCCCATATTGACAGAAAAACACAGAATTGTTTACATTTTTGCAGATTTATTAAAAAAGTTAAAAAACTGAAATATCACATGGTCCTAAGTATTCAGACCCTTTTGCTCAGTATTTAGTAGAAGCACCCCTTTTGATCTAATACAGCCATGAGTTTTTTTTTGGGAAAGATGCAACAAGTTTTTCACATTTGGATTTGGGGATCCTCTGCCATTCCTTTTTGCAGATCCTCTCCAGTTCTGTCAGTTTGGATGGTAAACGATGGTGGACAGCTATTTTTAGGTCTTTCCAGAGATGCTCAATTGGGTTTAAGTTAGGGTTCTGGCTGGGCCATTCAAGAACAGTTACAGAGTTGTTGTGAAGCCACTCCTTCGTTATGTTAGCTGTGTGCTTAGGGTCATTGTCTTGTTGGAAGGTAAACCTTCGGCCCAGTTTGAGGTCCAGAGCACTCTGGAGAAGGTTTTCGTCCAGGATATCCCTGTTCTTGGCCGCATTCATCTTTCCCTTGATTGCACCCAGTCGTCCTGTCCCTGCAGCTGACAAACACCCCCACAGCATGATGCTGCCACCACCACCATGCTTCACTGTTGGGACTGTATTGACAGGTGATGAGCAGTGCCTGGTTTTCTCCACACATTCCGCTTAGAATTAAGGCCAAAAAGTTCTATCCTGGTCTCATCAGACCAGAGAATCTTATTCTCACCATCTCACAACTCCAGCGGGCTTTTATGTGTCTTGCACTGAGGAGAGGCTTTTGTCGGGCCACTCTGCCATAAAGCCCCCGACTGGTGGAGGGCTGCAGTGATGGTTGACTTTTCTACAACTTTCTCCCATCTCCCGACTGCATCTCTGGAGCTCAGCCATAGTGATCTTTGGGTTCTTCTTTACTTCTCTCAACAAGGCTCTTCTCCCCCGATAGCTCAGTTTTGCCAGACGGCCAGCTCTAGGAAGGGTACTGGTCGTCCCAAACGTCTTCCATTTAAGGAAAGGAGGCCACTGTGCTCTTGGGAACCTTAAGTGCAGCAGAAACTTTTTTTGTAACCTTGGCCAGATCTGTGGTTTGCCACAATTCTGTCTCTGAGCTCGTCAGGCAGTTCCTTTGACCTCATGATCTCATTTGCTCTGACATGCACTGTGAGCGGTAAGGTCTTATATAGACAGGTGTGTGGCTTTCCTTATCAAGTCCAATCAGTATAATCAAACCGCTGGACTCAAATGAAGGTGTAGACCCATCTCAAGGATGATCAGAAGAATGGACAGCACCTGAGTTAAATATAATAGTGTCACAGCAAAGGGTCTGAATACTTAGACCATGTGATATTTCAGTTTTTCTTTTTTAATATATCTGCAAAAATGTCAATAATTCTGTTTTTTTCTGTCAATATGGTGTGCTGTGTTTACATTAATGAGGAAAAAAAATGAACTTAAATGAATTTAGCAAATGGCTGCAAAATAACAAAGAATGAAAAATTTAAGGGGTCTGAATATCCCACCCCGTCGCGCCCTTCAGTACTTTTCGCTTTCCTACGTGGGGGGTCTGAAAACTTTCCGTACCCACTGTATATATATATATATATATATTATATATAGATATATATATATTAATATATAACTATAAAAAAAAACATATACCTTTTATAACAACAAATAAAAATACACAAATGCTATTAGGCATGCTATGCCTATATAATAATAAATAATTAATAAAGTTTAAATGTACAAACGGACAAGTAAACTGTATAGATATAACCAAATAATAAGAAGTGTCGAACATTATATCAAACGGGTAGAGCTTGGAGGCACGGCATACACCTGATGTCAAATAAAATAAATAAATGACACAAAGTTAAAATAAAGTAAAAATCAGCAAACAATGTGGAAACAATCAAACAAGAAACGAATGTTTAACATCAAAACTTGCCAAAATCACCTTCAGATTAAACGGCAAAAGTCCACAGCTTTTCAAAAAGCTCACAATATTTCCAAACAGGTTGCTTTTGCATTTTGTTTTTGAAACTAAATCATCCTGGGATCGTTCTTGCTGTCTCACCTCACCCTTCTTTAGTCAGCTCGACTCACTCTCCTCACTGGAGAAATTAAATCTGTCGTTCAACTGCATTGAGCAGCCGCGTTCAGTTTTTAATTGTAGTGTCTGTTCTTTTACTGAACTAAATGATTTTTATTACTATAAAAAAATCAATACGATGGTGGGGGTTGGTGACTCGGTGGGCAAGTGACGTAACCGGTGTTGCGGCTTAACACCGGTATCACTGTCAACACCGTCTATCACGGCAAGCCTAGCTATTAGCATGTCAAAGTAACAGCTACTTCCTTTAATAAAGCTCTGTGCAGTGAAGCTCCCAAGAGTTAAGACCTTGAAGGTCTGGGAATGTGGCTATCTGCCACAAGATATCCATTTTTGCTGACCAATTCATGACAACATGAAACCAAAACTGACTAATCCACCATGCCTGTCAAGCTTTAAAAAGGGGCAAAAACATCATATAGCAGTACTGGGATTATGTTTAACACAATATTTTTATGCTATTTATCAAATTTGATATTATTACAGTTTGTTTTTACTCTCTGAAGACTGGTCCAAGAGTTTTATCACACTTGCATTATTTCTCCAACTTTTAATATTTTATCTAGTAATATTATCTCGAAATCTAGTATAAGTCAGCATAAAATGAAAAAAAAAAAACACCTATTTTCTAAATGCACGTTACTGATCTTTTTGTGAATAATTCATCCTTGCATGTTTCATTTCTCCAGTTTTCATGTTTCTAATCAAAAAGCGGAGAACTGAACCAAGACTCCACCATTCATTTTTTTAATCTTATACGATAATTCTCCTTCAGATGTATGTCACAATATGGAAGAAAAAAATCATCACTACATTTGTTACATTGTGACTTTAAGTACTATATACTAACATTAATAATGAGTTAAAAATTTAAGTAAATATTCTCCAAATAATATCCTAATAATTTGCTTTGACTTTAGTACACTGACGACAATTGACAATTATGTGATTTTGAAATCATGTCTTTATTTTTTCCCCCTAATTGGGTCTTTGAAACATGCACGGAATATATACATAAATATATTTTACGAAGGTGGTCCTTCGCAAGGACATCATAATATTGTTTTATTTGAGGGTTTTTACAACGTTTTGATTGCAAGGACCCCAAAATGTTAAAAAGTGAACCATACATTTCAAGTCTTCTGAGGTCATAAAATAGCTGTGTGAGGACCAATTACTTCTCTGATATTCTTTCCTTTTGCCAAAGCGCTGAACTTGTATTTGTTATCAAATTTACCAGCAACAATTCAGGATGAAGACTGAGATTTAAGAGCTGCAACAGAGGGGAGCTACAAGTCATAAAGACGGCTTTCTTAGTTCTTTTATGGTGCTTTGGGGTCCTTTTTGGAGCTTGACAGCCATGGTCACTAAGACCGAAGCTGTTTTAGAAGTGAATGCCGCTCGTTCTTAATGGATGACGGAGGCAGAAAAGTGCACAGTGTCTGAGCAGAGGTCAGAGGGCCGTCTCGGTATGTCCAAGACTATTCAACCCCCTGTTAAACTCTTAAATACTAGTCAGACTCTGAGCGTTCCCACAACCCCTCCTCCAACTTAGACCTGATGGACAATGTGTCTCAAAACAAAACTGGAGTGTTTCTACCTGTGTTTAGTCAGGAATGTAGACCGCTCTCTGCATCCAAGCACAGCAGAGCAACCCTAAGTGACCCAGTGAACCATCACTTTTATAAAACAAGAGAATTAATTTGACAGCTGAGTCCACTGAACCACTTTTTTTCTGGACTTTAATTCAGTATTTATTTTATTATTAGTATTTTTCTTTAATTCACCTAATTTTAGATTGATTTTTCAATTTGTTACTACACCGTACACCTATACACCTTTCAACAGGGGTCATGTAAGATATTTTAAGTTTTTTTGAAAAGTCGCTTATGCTCACCAGGGCTGCATTTATTTTGTAATCAAAAATCCAAAACAGTAATATTGCAAAACATTTTACAATTTAAAACAACTGCTTTCCATTTTCCATAGGGTAACACTTTATAATAACTTTCATTAATAAATCATTAACAAACATTATATAATGCTTAATGGATCATAGTTAATTAAATTCAAATGTTAAAAATGAATAATGTGCTTGTTAATGTTTTGCTAATAACATTATTAACATTAGATAATGTTTCAAACAAATCATTTCACTGCAAGGGTAAAATCTTAACAATTGTCATTAACGAATCAATTCATAGATCAAGCACTTCTTGAAAACTACAAATGATTTTACAGATGTTTATAAAATGATAAAGCTTGTTTTAACGCACAACACTGTTGCTGGTCTGAGGTGTGATACGGTAAGGTAGGGACGGTTTGGTGTTAGGGTTGCTAAAGGGGTCTATGAGGCGATTTTCCAGTTTTTCCACTTTCTCTTGGAGTGGTTACACAATCGCTATTCGTGAATATATAAAGATACCTAAAGTTTGCAAAGACTAAAGTCTCAAACCCAAAAAGATATTCTTTATTAAAGTTAAGACTGGTCCACGCCCTCCTAAAACTCCTCATTTAAACACGTCCCCACGTGTCTATGTCACTGTGTGGGAAGTTTTGCATAACACTGCCCAAATGTTCAGCAAAGAAAGAAGCCGTAACTTTGATTCTCGCTGTAGTATTATTGTTGCCGCCGCCGCCGCCATGTTGTGGAGTCGCTGTGTGTTTCGTTGTGAAAAGCAAAACTACTTTGTTTGGTCTTCCGAAAAAGGACACAACTAGAAATCAGTAGTTAAGTTGTATTTACAACACTGTTCCAGAAACACTTCAACCCAAATATTCAGATGTTTGCAGCGCATTTTATGGAGGACGAGGATTGTTTCCTGGGAGAGTAGACTACAATGTCGGTGTTCCGGTGAATTCAGTTCCCCCGTTTCACCTTCGGCACGCATGCTGACCACAGTCTATGATGCTGACAAATAATGCTGACTCGCAGCCTGTAAGTACGTTTTCATATTAAAGAATTTGCCACTGACGCTTCAAACTAGGGATGCGCCTTATATGATATGCATATCGGGTAATCGCTCGTTATGCCATTTTTCTCTTGATGGGATCGGTATCGGGCATAGCGAGCCGATCCAATCGTAATTTTTTTTTTTTTTTTTCCCCGATGGTGCGGATTATTCTGTGTTACTTCTGAAGCCATACCATAGCTTAATGTGAGCTACATATGAATATTTAAGTCCTTACATTAAAGTTCACACAAACTCTTTTCTCCGCTGTGGCTGTCAGTCATTCGTTCAGCCTTTAAACCCTGGTCGCGTTCGGTTACAGCAGTCAGTTCGGTAAAGCTCTTTCCAAGATCATTCTGTGTTCCCATTATTATATTTGATTTGTAAATAAATGTCTATGATTTTGCCAAAAGGACTTTATCTTCTTGCCGAGTTTTAATGTTTTGTTACTTGCTACAGGGTGTCTGTGAGAACAAAACACAGGCGTAGAAAAGACTATAAATTGTTTTAACTTGCACAGTAACTGAAATTTAAAACTGTTAAAAGAAAGGCTCAATAACTGTTGCACAGATGTAATACACTACGCATCAATTTCTCTTCCCTTTGTGCTTTGCACTTTTTAACACGAAGCGGCTTCGTGCTCATAGACTGTCAACCCTCTACATTGCGAGTAAATCACTTGCATATGCGACTAAATCTTCACTCTGGGCAACTAAATGATTTCTAACATTAGCCATTGGCTAATAAGTCCTAGGATTTTACTCGCCAGTGTGTGAGTTTGAGGCTGAGTATATGATTAGCACAGACATTTTTTCACTCACAGAACACTCTGACTGAGCGTTTCAGAGTTTCACTCTCCGTCAAGCGATCTGTGATATTTTTCAGTTCATCTGAATGGATGCGCAGCACACCTGTGTTTGTGTATTTGGCGTAACGTAAACTCTAGTGTGAAGCGCACGACTCGCCGTCGCATTCTCTCACACGCGCAAAGAGCGAGAGTCTTACATAACATGCAAAATTGACGCGCTACATGTAAACCATATACTTTGTATTTTCCTGTAAAAATAACAGCGTTCCTTTGGAATTCTGCAGCTTTTAAGAACGGCCGCTTTCTCCAGTAGTGTGCGGGACTAGTGCGCAAACAGCAATCTCATTGGCTGGTGCTCACCAATTATCTTTCCTGTTTTGATTTCAGCGAATCAGTTCGAGCGAACACACACAACCTGATTAATATTCATGAATCCAGTAGCTCATTAATCCTTAGTGCGTTTTTATATTGTTTTTATTAGTAAAATTCGTATAATAATAATACTAATAATAATAATATCTTATCAGTATTATTGTTCGTTTTTTTTACAGGAACACTGAATTACCAAAAAAAGCACCAGCACCAGTCCCAAATTCATGGTTACCAAGTTTTAATTCTAAATACTAAACTTCTATTATTAAATAATAATTGATTATCATATTATAATGCTTGACTAACTGATAGTAAGGAGTGTACTTTCCGATAATATTATGTACCATTGTACAAACATATAGTATGTTTGTATATATATATAAAAAACCGTTGAGGGTTGACTGTAAAAAAACAGTTTGTGCTGCACTGTATTTGTTTTGTCCTATTGTATTTATCATATGTTGTTGCCTTATTAAAAATTATGCTATACATTTAAAATAAATGTATTTAAATTTTATAGTATATACTTATATATAAATACATTCATGTATGTTTTTAATGAATGGATTTTATAATACAAATAGTAATGTGTAACATTTGACCATATTTAGCACTTTTATTTGTTCCCCCCAAAATGTTGTTTTTCACTAAATGTTTGGATTTCTAAAATTATTGTGCACTGATTTTTCTAGAATAACTTTTGCTGCTGAATTATCCACTAACCTAGTTTATGATAAAGTTTTGTCATAGATTTATAAATATACTTAGGCCTATATTTTTTCATATTTGTTTGAGCTTCTATATTTCTATATAATGAATTATCTGTATCTAGTAGACTGTGAAAGATGATGATCAGTTCCACACACAGAGATATATAAAATCTACATTTATTTAAATGAGGGAAAAAACTTCACTGGTATTGGATCGGAATCGGTATCGGCCAATACTGAACCTTAGGTATCGGAATCGGTATCGGAAGCGAAAAAGGCGGATCGGAGCATCCCTTAATCAAACGACGCGAGTTTTGAGTAGTGTAGATTAGCGCTTGTTGTTTGTCGTTTCTCCTATCACAAATGCAGACATTGTTTTATGTTTACGCGCCGGTACAACGCATCACAGTATGGTAAGGGGGCGTAACATTTCAGTCACACGTTTGAGGAATTTGGCCAATCACAATGCACTAGTTAGCTGGCCAATCAGAGCACACCCCGCATTTTTCAGAACGTTGAGCTTTGTAAAAATCAACTCGTTTCAGAAAGGCGGGGCATAGAAGAGAAACAATAATGAACAGTATATGTCCTCCTCCTTGCTGAATAAATGTTTTAATTTCTTTAAAAAAAAAAAAGAAAAAAAAAAAAAGAGTTTAACCTTCATATTACAACCTGGTTATATATTGAAAATTCTGAAAAAGAGTTCTGAAAATTAACAAGTTTTTTCTGTAGCACAATGCCCTCTCATCTCAATAGAAAATATCGAGAGAGCAATGGATGGAAGAGACTAAATGGAAAATAAATAAATAAATAAATAAAAATAGGTGGTGAAATAATGAGGAAGATATGTCAGCCAGAAGTTATGAGCTAATTCGCCAAAGGGGATTTCGCTAGTATTTGCCATGTTGACATGCAAAGCTTCCATTTTCATCCCTTGCAAGCTACAATTCAAACGACAAATTCGGATAGTTGTGCGACAGATGACAACAAAGTTCTTCTTAATGAAAACGTATATTTTTAAATTCTGCTCAACCATGCCAGAACCACGATGATAACCACGATGAATATATAACCACATCATTCTCCCATACACTTGAACTCTTAACTATGCTGCCTGCATCTTGAGCGGCTTTATCCTCTCGGCGCGAGAACGGTGGGTGGTACGTACCAGCAGATGAGTCCAGCAGCAACAGCAGCCCAAGTGACACAGCAAGAGTTGGATTTCTTACTTTCCTCTTCCTCCTCATCCTTCCGACAGCAGCACAGGCAGCTCAGGTAGATGGCCAGACACAGCAGGTTCACACCGAGCCCAGCTGCTGCTACACAGCCCAGGAAGATGAGCGACTGGAACAGACAAAAATATCAGATATGAGTTTCTTTGTTAAAAGGGACATATGAGGGAAACTTGAATTTCTCGTTATTTGGAAATGAAAGAGTTTGGTCTATTTGTCACTCATAACACAAAGCTCTCTTATCAATCAACTCAGCCTTAAAGACTAAAATAATGTTTTTTCATGATCCAATCAATTCCTAATGGACCAAAATCATGACATGTCTAACGTGGATTTTCCTGTTTCACTGTGAAATATGAAATGTCACATTACTTAGTAAATGGGTTATGCTGTTGATTTTAAAATGATGTGCAATGTGTTGTACTGATTACAACATTTTTATTTTTAGGAAAAAAGGGGGTTAAGAATTCTGAAAGCAAAGCTTTTCATGATTCAATCGACTCCTAACAGATCAAATCAATCACTGGTTTTCCTGTTCCACTGTGAAAAATGTTCAATTATGCAAGTAGATGAGATGCTAACTTGCTTCTAAAAACAATCATTTTGACATCAGTACAATTTTGCTTCTTAATATCAGTACAGTAGCAAAAACAGCTAGCTTAATATTATATAGCGCAGAGACAGAGGTATAGGTTATAGAGACTAAATCTTGACTAAACTTATGTTCTTGTAAGTTAATTTTTTTTTATCAAGGTGCATCAATACAACCCTTTAAAAAGGTTATTAATAAATAGAATCCTAATAGAATCATAAAGTTGTAATGAAACAGAAGTAGCTACAAATATTTTCTTCTGTATAGTGATGTACATCGGTGTGTAGTGGATTATAGGGGGAAAAAATGTAGAACAGGGAAGTTTAGTTAAACTTCAGTTAATATTCAGTGACCTTGTCCAATGCAAGTTTGTTGTTAACGTAGCATGAAGTCATGACCTCCTGGGATGTTTTCCGAGCACAGACAACACATTACACTGATAACAAAGAGGTCCTTTCCGGCTGCAACACTCTGTCATATAACATAGAGCTCAAGTTGATGGATCCGGCGCTATTTTAATCTCACAGACTTTAATGGGGGCACAAGGTACCACTCTGCCAATGCTTAGCACTACACACCCCTGTAAAATGAGCATGGTCTCCTCGCACGGAAAATGGTCTTAAAACCTTCACCCAGACAAAAATCTATGGACTTTAAGCAGTGACTGAGAATAAATATGACAACTGAAGCAGCACAATTATTCAACAAAGCCACACTCATATACACACACGCACTATGTCATATCCATCCTGCTCTTGGCTCTGTAGAGAAAGTAGGACAGCTATAGCAAGCAGCCCAGCATCTATATTTGCTGCATCATCACCATCCCTGTTTCCTGCATTGTTTCTGTCCCTCTCGGTTACATCCAACATTCTCTCTTTCATCCTGTAGGTGGTGGGACATCCTAAGTCATCTGCTTCGCTCCCATATCTCTAAGACTAATGAGTCAACCTCTCTACCCACAATTCCAGTGCTGTATTCATCAACTGTGACAAAGACCCTGCTTAGAAATCACAAAAAAAAAGATAAAGAACTAGGTTATAGAATATAATTTTTCTCTAAATCTCATTTGAGATTATATAAGGCCTGTAAACATTATAAATAATGGTTCGGTTGACAGTAATTTTATCCAGTTTTAACTATCATTCATAGCCCATCCTGTACTCCATTATCACTGGCCATTGAAACCCATACTGATCATAATACAATTTAATGCATTTTAATAAATGTAATCAAATTAGCAAATGAGACCTACAAAAAACACTGAAATTAAATTTAACATATTTTGTACCATATTTACAATGTTATCTTTTATTAATTGACCAATATACACTACTGTTCAAAAGTTTGGGGTCAGTAAAACCTTTTTTTTCAGAAATTAATACTTTAATTTAGAAGGATGCATGCATTAAATTGATCAAGACTTTTACACTGTTATGAAAAAATCAGATTTCAAATTCAAAATTGTATTTATTTTTTTATTTTAGATACATCAATTAATAAACCACAATAAATCACATAAATAATGAAGGATCAAGTGGACACTGAAGACTAGATTTATGGCTGCTGAAAATTCTGTTTTGCATCACAAGAACAGATTACATTTTTAAATTATTCAAATTTTACTTTAAATTATAATAATATTGGTCATATTACTTACTCGCTATTAATTATTTTCATCAATTAAATGCAGCCTTGCTAAGCATAAAAAACTTTTCAAAAACATAAAACTTAAAGCCTTACAGACCCCAAACTTTTCAACGATGGTGAAGTAGAGCATCAATTTAACCATCAGATATTTAAGTAAAATGCATGATGAAACCTACAGTGTCTCTCAGTCTTTAATTACATAAATTAGTCACTCTTTAATTTCAGTCACACTGTCTAAAGAAGATGAGGCTGTGTCTAAACCCCTCCTCCACCTTTGAAGATGGATAATTCCCCCATCAGGCCTTTGTTAAGGGCAAACAGGGGTTGATGAAGGTACTGTGATGAGGAAATGGGGGGGAGGAGGTATGCAGACTGCCACAGGGGGGTCTTATGGGAGGGGAGGGGGACATATTAGGGAACGAGAGTGTGTTTTCCAACTGAAGAGTGGCAACGTGAGAGGGTGTGTGGTTGAGGGAGGCATATATGTGTGCGTGTGGGTGCTAATCAGCAAGGGGAGCAGTTGGTGTGGAAACAAGGGAAGACTGGCATTATGTTTAATGCTTTTGACCATAGCAGGAACAAAAAAAAAAAAAAAAAAAAACCTCTCACACACACATCATAAACATCAACATGGCAACCTACTATTCCTCGCAGCCCTGTATGTCCTGGGACAAAGTGAAAGAGAATTATCTATTTTAATGAAGCTGGCGTGTGACTACAGGCGGGAATTACCTGACTAAATCCTGTGATCTTCGTAAAACTACGAGAAATTTGTTCTATCTGACAGGGAAAAGCCTAAGAGATTAGTGATGGGTGGTATAAGCTAAATCCTATATCATAGCAACAGCAACAGTATGCATATACCACAACAAAGGTACAGTGGCTGAAAATTCAATAAAAATTGGTTTATCGAAGATAAAAGTGTATTGTATTTACATTCTACATTATACAGTAAATACTATATACACAATATAGAAAATAGCATAAAATAGAAAAAAATATTTTAAAAATGTATTTATACAAATTCTTTATAATAAATAATATATTTAGAGAGAGAGAGAGAGATGGTAATATATTATTGTTGTTCACTAGCTTGCAGGGGTAAAACCAATCGTAGTTGATCGTTTGCACACGTTTCTAAGTCTTGAGGATTTAAACATTCAAGGGTTTTAAAGGGGTCATATGATGCAATTCAAGTTTTCTCCTTTCTCTTTGGAGTGTTACAAGCTGATTGTTCCCTGAAGTTGCAAAGACTAAAGTCCAAAGAGATATTCTTTATCAAAGTTAAGACTCGTCCACGTCCTCCTAAAACGGCTCGTTTTAACATGCCCCCACATATCTACCTCACGATGTGTAAATATTTGCATAACGCCGCCCAAATGTAAACGCAAAGAAAGAAGTCTTTGTTTCAGACTGCATTAGTGTTTGAAGCAGCTTGTCAGGGAGACGCTGTGTGTTTCAGGCAAAAGCAAAAGCACTTTATTTGGCTGCTTTAAGTAGATGCATTTAGGAATCTTTACGATTACTTACAACAGAACAGCAATGCAATTTATGGACGACCGTTTCGTGAACCTAAGAGAGGATGTAATTCTGACTTTGCTATGACAATCATGGCGCTTCTGAATCAGCTACTGTTTAGTTATTAGTTTAAGTATTTGCTATTGACTGTTCAAATGCGGAGTTTTTGCGCATCGTGTGGTGTGTGTGGTGTGTGTGTGTGTGTGTGTGTGTGTGTGTTTGCGCGGCGTGTGTGTGTGTGTGTGAGAGAGAGAGAGCGTCACATCAAAGTGGAGTCAGCTGTCTTAACCGTGGCTTGTGTACTGAAAACACACACCAGCTTCATCACTGTGTCCGTCACACGACTCTGTTCCCCTTTCGGGCCCTGTCTTTACATTTATTTTGAAAGATAAAGCTCACGATTATGGTAAGGGGCGGTTACATTTCACAGTCTTGCGGGTGTTCGAATTGGGGACTTTGTAGACAACGAAGCGTTTGAGAGAGGCGGGGCATAGAGGACCTACCATAATGTACAGTATTTGAAAATAATGTGTTTTTTGAACATTAAAGCAGGTCAACATATTCTGTTACACCAAATACACACAATAATGATCTTTAAAAAAAGCATCAAATGACCCCTTTAAACACAAACACTCATTCGGGAGCTGCGCACAGAGAGCCGCGTTTCAGACAATGCACGTACACAGAATTGATTCCTCTTTCGCATATCTTTGCATCTGAATGAACACATACACACAATTATCTCAAAATTCACGGTCGGCGGCAAGTACTCCCGTAAACACAGTCGGTTATGTCTTAAATGAACGTAAACAGTGGAGAAAGAAATCGCAAGTGCATCATTATATTGGATCCATGCATTCAGTCTAAAAGGGGCAGCGGCCCATAAATACCAGCTGTTCCATAAGCGCCACCTGCTGTCAGAGAGTGACATTTGCGTCTCATTCACAAAGCTAAAATCAGACCATTCTGTTTTTGCTTCAAATTTCTCAGTTATACAATCTAATTGCAATCTAAATAAAATGTATTTAGCATCTTTGTTTGGATCGTGATTAAAATGCAGTGGCTGCCTCTGTTTTTAAATGGAAAAAGCACAGCCAAAGCATTAGTTTGTTTATATGAAGAGATTTTTTTTTATTTGTATTATTTAATTATTTGATTTGGGATTTGTTTTAAAATTTCAAGTTAGTATATTGTTTTGACATTTTCAATTTCACAAAGAAATGTTGAAAATGAATATATTTTCATTTATAATTGGTCTTAAATCTAATTTTTAGAACTGAAGATTTTAGTAAAATATCTAAAAATTTCCATTAGATTTTCAAGATTTGATTCATTGATCTAAGAAAAGTGATGAATCTGGCACACTGCTATAGATTTCGAATTTTACTGATGCCTGATTAAGGTTACTTGACTGAAACGTTGTACTAAAATTTTACTACAATTTGTAGCATTGTTTGAATTTTTCCCTGATATTCCACGACCACAGAAAGGTAATTTTTAAAAAACGTCATGATTTAGAAAACAAAACTTCACCCATCTACTTTATCAATAATCATCCTTAAAGTGAACAGTTCATAATGTTGTTTTATCAAAATGTAAAAACTAAACCTCTTAATGCTCAACTGCTCTCTTCCAACCACTGTCTCTATTCTGGTACTTGATAAAATCAGGTCAAGCCCCACATTTTGCCTAATTGAACCTGTGTCACTCACAAATGCATTAAATTACAAACTGAAAAACAATTGATGTAGAAACTGAATTAAACATGAGTTTTTAAAGTAGAAAATAAGTCTGAAATAGTATTTTCTTGAACAAACTCCAATCTGTTTGATTTACAACTTCGAAAGTACAACGTATATGCAAAATGTGATCAGTGTTTCATGTTGACTCGAAATGAACAAGGTCTGACAATGTAGCCCTTCGGGAAGCTGCATGCTTTTCTGTGCTTGTTAAGACTATGAATGTAAATAAGGGGAATGTAGCTGACAGGTCTTATGTTGTTTGTTTCTGCTCCGCTGTGGTTGAAAAGCAACCACCCTGTCTCTTCCACTTTTTTGTTTTTCCAATACTTGTATCATTCAATTTCTGCAGCCCATCCATCTTATCCAAGCATATAGAGAGATGTCTAGGAGGGGAGAGAGAGAGAGAGAGAGAGAGAGAGAGAGGAGAGAGAGACACACACTGAGAGAGATAGAGAATATAGAGAGATAGAAGAGAAGAGGAGAAAGAAGAGAGAGCGCGAGAGAGATAGGAGAGAGAGATAGGAGAAACAGAGGACAGACAAGAGAAGGACCGGTAGGGAAAAAAGAAAGGACAGTAAAGAGGTGGGGAAACACAGTAGGGAGCTGGGAAGGAGGGTGGAGAGGATGGTGTGAAAGAAAAAAGACACAAGGGAGTGGTGAAAGGGGTTCAAACAGAGGATTATGGGAAAAAAGTGAAATGGTAGTCTTCATGAAAGAGAACAAAAGGACACAGCGTAGCCCATGTGAACACAATTTCTGTACATCCTCCCTCACAGCAATCCACTGCCTCTCGTCAAAAACACTGCTGTCTTTCTCCTGGAATGAAGTGCTCAGCATCTTGTTCGATATAATAAAGTTTAATTGAAGCCTTAAGGAAATGAGTGCCGAAACACTGCTTATTTATTTAGAATGTGATGACAGTGTCATATATACTGTATGCACATTCAGCATCCTTTCTCACAAGACTGTATAACAGCTGAGCTGACCCTAATGTATCCATACTGCTGCCTGTACAAATAATGATTTTACAAATGTAACACTTTATAGCAGCTAGGTGGAAAGGTTTTTTCAACTTACTCACTGTTTTCAGTTTGGTTTGGTGTTGTCTCATACTTTTATAACGCTGTTATTTGTAAATGCGACAGCTTATGTTCTTTAATATACAGTTTTAATCCCTGATTAAAGCTTTAATACGTACGCAACTGCAAACGCCACTTTTCATGTTTAACCGAACGCTTCTTCATAGCTCTGGAAAAGAAGTGTATAATTGTAACAAGTTCATTGTGGGAGCTTGAGCGAATGAGGAGAGAAGATAGCGAGGATAGAGAGAGGCTATAGAGCGAGAGAGAGAGAGAGATAGGAGAGAGATGAGAGAGAGATAGCTATATATAGATAAGAGAGGGAGATAGAGAGATAGACGATAGCAGACGTGGCAGATCTCGACAGCACCGTGGTGGATAACCAGAGAGAGCCCAATCTGCCCTTACGGTTGTGTCGATCATGGGAAAGTGGAGACAGAGCAAACTTCCCTCACCAGCGTGCCCTAACCATGAGAAATTAAAAGCCTTTTATATTTATCCCAAATTTTGAAATACTTTTACCCTGACTTTAAATTTAAACATAAACACAACTTCCAAATATTTATTAAGGTGAAAAACAAGAGAGTATCTTACTAGCATCAATATCTATTGTCCTGCACAAAAGAGGGATGGGTCCACAATCATTGATGCGCCCACACACACCACAAACACATACACCACCACACAGAATATAAATTGTTCTAATTTTAATTGTTTACTGTTTTAAATGTATATACTGCATGTTTTTGTTTGCTATATATCTGTTTTCTAGATGCCCGGTAAACACTATGCTTGTTGTGCAAAACATTGTAAACATTGTCATGCCAATAACACAAATTGAAAATTGAAATTGAGAGAGAAGAGAAGAGAGAGAGATAGAGAGAGATTAAGAGAGAGACAGAGACAGAGAGCGAGAGAGAGAACAGAGACAGAGAGCGAGAGAGAGAGATGCAGAGTGTGTGCAAAGCAGGGGGACGCGAGGAACAGTATTAAAAACCTTTGCTTTAGAACATTGATTTTGAAACTAGTGAATCCATTAGAATCGTTAGAATACAGAATCGCGATTCATATATGAATAGATTTTTACGTGCACCCCTATTTTTCTTCCTCTTTTCTAAAGCAGCGCAGTATGGTCTCGCCCCCTTTTCTGCCTTTTCCCGAGGGCGGGGTTTATCTGGAAAGTAACTTCTTGTAGTCCCTACCAGCCATTTTTTTAGCCATTAAACTGCCAGAATTTTAAGAAGACGATATCTCCGTTTGCATTGAACTTTCAGATTTGTAATTTTGCAGATATTGTTTATGCTCAAACAGCTACATTACACACTAACTAACGTTAAAAAAAGTGAAATCGCACGCCACCCCTTTAAGCTGCTCATGCAAGTGGCAAAACATTTAAACTACTTGTCTTACGTTATCACAACTGTACCATTGACAAAATAGGTCAGCTCTTCTGCCTTTTCTTTTGCATTTAAATCTTGATTACAAGCAATCCTGTGGTTCATAAAGAACTTTGTTTTCCTACCTCCACGAGTGCTATGTATTATCGCCTTGATTAACTAAAATCACTTTTTTCCTTTAAGCATAGCCAAAAAGCTATATGTGTTGACTGTGAAACACAGACTTAAATTATATGTATTTATGGTGCAATTACTACATTTTCGTTCAATCCTCTGGTTCATATTTACTCTGCGCACTTATAAGTTATAATCTATTATAAGTTGTAAGTCATATATCTGTAAACAATCCTCCGTAACGTAAGAAAAGAAACGCCTCACTTGCCTGCTGTTAAGAACGCGTTCAGTAGAGCGCGCTCAGGACCGTTCGAACAGTTCCAGACATTGCGTGAATCAGAGTAAAAAGCTATATAAATAATGTTCAGTTTCTTGCACAGGCCGATCGTTTTGTGTCTTTACACATCTATGTATCGTCACGAGCTGCAGGGTTTAATTTGTATTTGTCTGTGCATGTTTATTTTATTAGTTTTATTCTTGTATGTTTTAGCCGGGGATTCTCATTCCCCTCCATTATAAGCCTGACGACTGCACGTTGGGTTAAAAATCTCGTGGTGTGTTTTCTAACTAAAGAAAACAAATCACTACATCTTGGAAGCCCTGTGGGTAAAGCCATAACATCAAATTTTCCATTTTTGGTGTGACTATCCGCTTTAAGCACCTTCTCAAAACAGTTCTGAAGCATAATTTTTGTTTATGTTTGCTGACAGACACCTGTGTTTCCCACAGACTGCAAATTCATTCTCAGCCAGCAGGAGGCGCTTTTGGAAGCGGTTGTCCCTCCCCGGTAATGGCCGTAATCAAATAAGCGCTGGTCACAAACGCTACTTTATCAGGCATTACAGGAAAGGTGAAATGAAAATGGCATCTAAGCATTTCTGAAGACAGTCGGTTCTTTTCAAATATACATTCATATAAAAACACCCGCACTGCATTTTAATTTTGAAACGTGAAGCGCTCATTTTATTTTGTTTTTTTTATTCAACGAAGTAGAATCCTTTTGGAAAATCTATTTGTGGCTGTCAGTTTTGATTTTGTGAAAATAACAAATAACTCAATGTATCGAAACACTGGACACTGCTATAAGTCAATTGGCCATAGTGATAACAAAAATAAAATATTTCACACATATTGCACTGCCTGCTGCTCATAACTGCTTAAGAGTGCACTGACCACGAGCGATGACATCGTGGAGGCTATTGTCGGACCCACAGACACATTTCATGAGGAACGTTAACGTGGCATCTTCGAAAGCAGGCCCATGTGTCGCGTGGTTTTCACATGGGGGGTGTGGGGCTGTCCTCACATGCAAATGACTTGTTGCACTTATGAATATGATAACTTTCCGGCATCAATTCTAGTAGGGTAAAACGTAATTCCGCTTTCGAAACGGTCGGTTTTGCCCTGCCATTAACTGAGGCTGTGTGTGAACAAGCCGCGGCTGCAGAGCGTGAGCTGCTTCGTCTCACGCAGGGCCAGAGGGAGTTCCGCAACAACGCTATGCTGCCCGCCGGTGCGCCTGCCTATAAATCGGCCTAATTTGCAGCACAATCGGCCTATGCAGATTAATTAAAAAATGCCCAAAATCGGCCGATCAATCGGTCGGACCTCTAGACGTAATGACTCAGTGCTATCCTTGAATTTCCCACGAAAACCTACCCGTACCACTCAAATTAGAAAACTTTATTACAAGCTTACCGTTGTGAATCGAGCTAAAGTAAGGCGATAGTTTTGAACACTGGCTGGGTATGTACTTGCTCAAAAATTGATTTTGGATCATTTTTAAGCAAAGAAAGTTACACACTGGAGCTTTAAAAATGGAATAATAGGCGCACTTTAAATCTTACAGCAGTTTTCTCCATCTCAAATGCTATACAGGTCAAATTTGAAACGCATTTGGCTTTGTTTTCTTTTTGAAAATGGATACATGGATCCGATTTCAAAATGATATAGGCACATTAACCACGACAGTCGTCAGGCACAAGAAGTTGTTTTCATGTGCAAACACTTTACATATCTTTCAGCACAAACAATCTGGGTTATTTCAGTTCAGTGATTCTGTAAACTACTCAGTGTTGTTCTTCAGCTTGTTTGCATGGTGTGTCCACTACATTCATAGACCGAGTTTCCCTAGGGGGTCATTGACATACAGCTCAACCTGAGCATAGCTGGCTACCGGCCTGGATAAAATACCCTTTTCAAGCGCCAATCACACCATTCTCATGAATAAGCAGGCTGTAAAAGTGGATGTGAATGAAGTACCACAGACAAAGCCTTTAAGCTTCTAGGAACAAACAGGGCAGAATCAAGTACTGTTTGCTGCCTGAGGGAAGATCTCTATAGAGGCAAACAAGAGTCAAATACTGGAGTTTGGGACCTTTAAACAAGCCTTGACAGAATATTTTCACATGGAGGAAACAGATGACTGATCCTGGGTCAGGTTTCTAGAGGAAGTGGTCTATAATTTCTAGAAATTCCAGAAAGACAGATATACGTAATAATGTAAACTAAGCTGCTCCAACATGATACTTGTTCAAAGTTTACACCGTTTGCTTGCCTAAGAGTGAGGAGCACTACAGGTTTAGGACAACATTGAGACTTATGTCAAACCAGTATACTGTATCTACTGTGCACTAGTATAAAAGACCATGCATGCATGCTATAAGAAATACAGGAATATAGCTGGAAATATTAGCAATAGTGTGTCTCAAATCACAGCATTTCCTCCCTGCGCTACAGTAAATCCACATATTTTTGTGTCTCTATAAAAAAGCAACAGCGTGTGTATATGCAGAATGAGTTACTTTAAAACTGACCTCACATATTACAGTTCAAAAGTCTGGCATCAGTAAGATATTTTTTTAATACTTTTATTCAGCAAGGATGCATTAAATTTTATATTAAAAAAAGAATCATTTTTTTCCACAACTGTTTTCACATTGAATTCAACAACAATAAGAAATGTTTGTTGAGCACCAAATCAGCGTATCAGAATGATTTATGAAGGATCATGCAACACTGAAGACACTTTTATTAAAAAAATTTAAATAAATAAAAAACAATTACTTAAAAATGTAATATCTCACAATATGGCAGTTTTACTGTTTTTTTTATCATATAAATGCAGTTTTTATGAGTATGAGATTTCTTTCAAAACATTTTTTTTTAATTACAGATGCAGTAGTAGGGCTGCACGATAAATCGAAATGGAATCGAGATCCGACAGAAGCCGCGATTGTTATTCCTATCTTTCAGTGAAGCATGGTTCTGTGATCAGCAGTAAATTTCCATACGAATGCCAGAGGGCGCTCTCGCGCTTAAACTCCAAATACGCCTCGCAGAAGAAACCCAGAAAATGCCTATCGCTGCAGCTGAATAAACAGAAGATTCAACTGCTTTCATTGATTCAACATGACTAATAAACACACGACTACGGCAATATACAGTTTATCTGAGTTCTTATTATCATTTTCATTAAAATAAAGTATATTTATAATGCAATGCCTTTATCGCTGCTTAAACACTATGAAATATGTTGTGTGTCTTATTCTGTGTAAGAAGCCACATCAGCTCACATAAGGATTTATTTAAAACACTCGACTGACGTTATGCGTAGTTGGATAAATATTATTAGGGATGCCGATATATCGCCACCATCTCGTTCTCGGCCGATAAATGCTCATTTTTTCTGTTATCGTATCGGCCTGATAAGAAAATTTTGCCGATATCTTAAAGCCGATAAATAAAGCATTATTTCCTTCAGAGACACTTCAGATGCGCGCTGTTCGTTTGCAGTCTTTTGTGCAATTGTACGTTGTAATAATGTGTTTATTTGATGTATATCTGATTTATCTCATATAGAATTCGTTTGGTTAAGTTAAAAGAGTGCTTTAGTTTACCAGTGATCATCTTTAGCTCAGCGCACACAGCTCAAACAGCAGTGCACAACATTAATAACTATGATTGGGAATGTTGTGTATATAACATTCTAATGAGAACATTATTATTATAATAAAACGTTGTGCATTCTTTGGTTTTAGTTGCTGTGTTTCAGCGCATTGATCTGGGAAGAGCGCATCCACAACAGGATCACACATTCTGACTATAGCACGCAATAACTGCGTTATTTTGTACATATATAAGTTGTAATATTGTTTATGTTGTATTAATATTAATCTCAGTATGCATTTCCTTGAGTTAAATAAGCTTCCAGCAAAACGCTTCAGTTTACCGTGTTCATTCAGCTCTTCAGCTTCAGCACGCGCAGCTCAACGGCTGCTATTTAAAACAGTGGTATTAATTTGTTACTTTTTCAAAATCATTGATACATTTTTAATAATAACAACCACTTGTATTTTTTCTCTTATTATTTTCATCAACATTATGGTTTAGTAATTAAAATCATTAATTATTGTCCGTGCAGAGGCTATTCTGTTTCATTGATCTGTGGCGCATTCATTTTGATTCGTTACACGTGTAATGATGTCCAGTGACTTGTTTGCATTATTTATGCATTATTTTATTTTTGTAAGACTTTTTTATGACTAAATGTGGTAATGGGAGAGTAAAAATATTTTAAAAACGTACACCGTTCAAACTAGGCTACTTATGTTAAAGTGTTTGGGATGTGGCTTTTAATGATGAGACCTTTTTGTAATCAGGCTCTCAAAAAGTACATAACAATTTGGATATAGATTTATCGACCAACATATCGGTTATCGGCTTTCAAAAATAAAGAATAATCGGTTATCGTATCGGCCAAAATTTTCATATCGGTGCATCCCTAATATATATTAACTTACCTGGTAATGTTCACATGCTTCCAGATGGAGCAGCATTTACTTCACAGAGCCGTAGTTCACTGAGAAGCTATGCAAACAGCTGTCATTATCGCGAACGATTTCTTCGATTTCATAATCGCACCAGAAAATCGATTTTTTTTGCGTAACTTTGTCAGTGAACTACGGCTCTGTGTAGTAAATTCGGTTCCATCTGAAAGCATGTGATGATGATGAGTTCCTGCTGATTACAGAACCGGCATTACTATCAAAATGCACATGACAGTTGCATTCGATTAATCGTGCAGCCCTACGCAGTAGTGTAAATAAAATATTGATTTTTTCATTAATTACAAAATATGAATCCACCACAAACCTAAATTTATATGTAATAAACCATTATACAGTGTCCTAAACAGGTACAAGCCAACAAGTTTCCAGTGACATGTAAACTGTCTGTCTACACTGAAAGCGAAAATGCTGCTGAGTGATATGACAACATCACTAGGCGCGTTTCCATTACCCTTCAAATTGCGCAAATTGAAATTGCGAATTGAAAATACGCCTAATGGAAATGCGTAAATTTCGCAAAAACGCCCATATCTCGCAAAAAAAAGTTTACACGCTCGCATGAGGTGGTTTTTCAGGCAATGCGAAAAAGGATTAATTCGCAAAACTGCAATGGAAACGGCTTTTTCACATTTACAGGTCACATGGCGTATGTAAAAAGTCATATTATCTTTCTTCAATGTACTATAACCTCCAAGAAACACTTCATACGTGGCCGCGCTCCAGTATAAGGGGCTTTCCCTACTATTAATACTTAGACAATTTACATTGCACACGTCTGCGGTGCAGTGTGGCTCTGATACGGTCACTGAAGCTGATTGCGGCCACTCAATGCTTGTGTTTATGTTTTTATACAGTTTATGGTTTATTCCAGCCGCGCCTTTGCACGTTTCTGAAGCGGCTCTCTTTGCTGCTTCTGTAAAGATACACGCATAAGCCTCCTTTGAATAAATATAGCCAAAATCCGTCAAAATCCCACCAAAATCCATTGCCATGACTTATCGCGAGAGGCAAAAGGTTACGTTTCAGCCGCATAACATTGGTTAATGGAAACGCCATCATTTCGCAATACTTTTTTATCGACATTCAGAAAATAATCGCCAAAGTTTTGCGCAAATCTGTAATGGAAACGCGCCTACTGCCAATCAGAACATTTCTGATGCTTAACATACAGTCCAGAGGAGCAGATTTTAAACCAATGAAATTCCACTGTGGGCGGGCTACCCAACTCTACAGAAATAGAAACCAAGATGTCTCATCACTTGTCATGGTTAGTTAGGAAAATGTCAGGCCTGGTTCACACTGACAGCACTAGAGGTTGCCAAGTTTCCAAGCCGCTCAACTTGGATCTCCAATGCTCACCATCACTCATGTGGCTGAAAATCAGACTCATTAAAAATTAATGTCTCTGCAAAACGCTGTCAGTCTGAATGGTCTTTCAGATTTGTCACAATAAAACGTTGTTATTTCACACTATATTTACAAAACCTCTCAATACTAGCTTAGCTATGTCATTGCCAGTGCAATATGAACTTTTGTACTTGGTATAACTGGGATTCAACCATATTTTGTTGAGCTAAGTGGTGGATGTGCTTTCTGTGGAAGTTCTGAGCCAAACTTCAGCTATGCAATGGTCACAGCAGCTGGAGAACAGCTGTGTGGAGCGCACTGACGCCCATATGCTGGGAGCTGGGAGAGATCTACACTCGCTGAAGAGTGACACCATCAACCTCCTGATCAGAAGTCTACAATTGTAAAGGAAAGCTATCGTATTATGTATTAAATCTGCCATTAAATGTCAATGAAAAAAATTCTTCAAACATATGCTAATGCAGTCTCCAGGTGATTTTCAAGATCTTAGTGAACGAAAAGCTGCAAATAGTTTCAGTGAACAATATACCGGCATATTTGAGAAGATTCCAGTGTTGGATCAAGGTAGGGCTGTGAGGGGCCTGGATGACTGGGGTTTTATAGTAAAGCAGAGGCAAGCCTTTAGGAAGGACCTCAACGGACCAGTCAACCTCACTCGATTCTGTCCTCGTCTTTCCTGAACAGCTTTTGAAAGGGAGTAAGGGGTTCGGGGGCAGCCTCGGGGGGCTTTTCCAACACAGTGCGCTCGAGTGAACCTCCCCAACATCACAGCTGGGACATCATTAACTCAGAGCAGAGCAGGTCAAGGGCTTTGGGTGAATTAAAAACAAGAAGGAGAGACAAAGAAAAAGATGATAAGGGCTCCATGTTCCATGTTACATACACTAGCATTCAAAAGTTTGGGGTCATCAAGATTCCAGTAAGAAACAGTTTCCACAAAAGTGTTTTGAACTGTAATAATAGTAAGAAATGTTTCTTGCAGCAAATCAGCATACAATGATTTCTGAAGGATCGTGTGACACTCAAGACTGGAATAATGGCTGCTAAAAATGCAGCTTTGCCATTATAGGAGTAAAATACATTTTAAAATTATTCAAATAGAAATAGTTGATTTAAATTGTAAAAATATTTCACAATATTACGATTATGCTTTTATTAATTAATATGTCACAATATGTATTTTTGATCAAATAAATGCAGCCTTGGGGCATAAGCATAAGAGACTTCTTTCAAAAATATCTTATCCACCCCAAACTTTTGAATGGAAGTGTGCTTCACAGCAACTTTAAAGGGGTCCTATTATGCTTTTTCACTTTTTCAACTTTAGTTAGTGTGTAATGTTGCTGTTAAAGCATAAAACAGATCTGCAAAGTTACAAAGCTCAAAGTCCACTTCAAAAGGAGATATTTCATTTAACAGAAATCACTTTTCAAAAACTACAGCGAATGACTCATTTGGACTACAATGCATATTTTCCGGGATTTGTGATATCACAAATATCGACGAATGGGATGAGACCTGGTTGAGCTGCACTAAAGAAAGCAACGAGTGTTATCACTATGCCAGAGACACGCTAGCTTTCCCAAGACAAATGAACTTAGAGTGGTTACAATCATCCGAGTTTAAAACACGCTCAAACTGATTTCATATTGACGCAATATTTACACTGAAGATCGCAGCAGGAGGCTGGTAAGGGGCATGACATTTCCCAACAAGGCGCAGTGTGGTGCCAATCACAACACACACACTGGCCCCAGCTAACCATCACCAGACAGCACATTTCGGTTTTTCGAGGCGGGCTTCAATGATACGGGGAACTATCGAGCCGTTCATCATGCCAGACTGGGGTAGAGAGGGTGGTACTTAAGGTACAGTATGTGAAAAATAATGTGTTTTATGAGAGCCTGTTCTATTACACCCCCAAAACAAAATCAAGACTTTGTAAAAGAGCATAATTGGACCCCTTTAAATGATAGATCTGGAAATTCGGAAAAATTGTAGTTTAAATGCAGCCTAAATGGACCTGTATCTGCCTCGTATGTGATTAATCAAAAATCAAAAGCACTGATGAGAAAAACAGAAAATCAATCAATGCTTTTTGCAAAATAACTTTTATTACAGTCAGGAACTGTTGTAAACCTTCTTGTAAAACCTAATGAAATAAAAAAAATACTGCATTCATTTATTATATTTAATAATCATGCAGTGAATATTATTAATATTTCAATAAATTAACTGAGAAATATCTGAACACTACATGTCATTAGAAAATGTGTTAATATTTATTAACTTTCAGCACAAACAGATCTGGGTTATTTCAGTTTAGTGACTTTTTTTTTAACATCTCAAATCCATTGTGAAGACAAGGCTCCTTCAAAAATGCCATGAGACCTGATAATAGTCCATGAACTGTAGATTAGTGATGGCTACAAAATTGAATGGAATGCAGCCTGTGATATTACTGGGTATTTTATAGAGTTCTTTCAGTACCATTTCAAATTTGTCTTAAATAGCGCATTATTCCACCTGAGGGTCAGATGAGTCAGATGTCAGATGACTGAGAATTTCAGGAAGATTCAGTGAGGCCATATGCAACTGAAAATAATAACCCTTCTCTCTCATAATTTTAGTGGTGTTTGTTAAGGCAACCATAGTCTCAGCCTCAGACGTCACGTCCACGGACCGTTGGCTGAACGTCTGATGCATACGGCACACAAAATTGGAAACAATTTGGGAGTTTCGAAGTCGTCATCGGATTGGTTCAATTATCCAGGATTTCTGGGAGATGTGCGTGTCGCGTTCTTTAAAGTTCCGCAGGGAAATAATATGCCGTGACGCCAAACCCCCTCATGTTAGAAGAAAGCCGTCATGTTTACAACTGTAACAATGAGCGATTATCAGGATCAACTAAACGCTGGATTTTTAAAAGTATGTGAAATATTTAAAGTTTGCGGCATGGAATCTTTAAAATACGTCCAAGAGTTTTTTCAAACGGTCTGTTATTGTGGAGACATTTCCACACTCCTAAACATGACGTGGCACAAATCGAAACGTGATTGGTTGCTTTATCTGTCAGTCATATGGCCTCTTGGGCGGTTCTTGCCATTCAAAGCGGCCAAGGTTCCCAGACCTTCTGCCGTCAGTCTGAAGGTCTGGCTATGCGAGACTAAGGCAACCATTACTATCAGTATTGCTCATTCTTGGTGATTTGAACTTGACCCTCAGGTATTAAACACAAGCAATTAACTCATCTTGCAGTTTGTGCTACAAGCATTAAATAATACCTCAAATCAAGCAGCTCGATGAGGAGACATCTTCAGAGGTCTAACGACTATCACATATATGAGCTCTTTTGAAATGGGCCAGTAAAAAAACACCTATCATCAACACAGAACACCCTAGCAAGCGCATCCATAACACTTCAGAAAATGTAAAAATGTAGCTTCAAAGTTTTTATTCAAAATGTTGTCGCATTTCTTGTACATCACAATAACTTTAAATCACAAAAACGGCAACTAAATATCTACAGCTGCCTTTAAATAAATGTCTGGGCACACACAGCTCTTTATGGTGTGAACCAAACAGATGCAATGTGAAAAACAGCTGTTAGCAATTAATCCCCACAGGAAATAAGTGAATCATATGGACAGATGACCTTTGACCCATCTAACACACAAATACATATCCACTCAGCCATAACTTGACGATTGGTCCTTTCTGGACCTGACGTCTACTTAGTCGCTGTCCTCACTGACAGGCCCAGAAGGGATCTGCATCTACAAAACCCCACAAAGAAAGCTGTTTTATTATATTGGACCATATTTAAATTTATTCCACAGATTCTCTCAAAATCAGCACAGAAGATGCACAAAAACCGTCTGCAGATTCCATCTGGGCCTGCTCATTGGGGAATCTAGGTCTAAATACTAAGCGGAAATATTTTCACTTGGGTCAGTGTCAAAAAAGAAATGAAAGCATACAAAACAAACAAACTTATAACATATTTTATCTTCTAGAATGTTTTTATATAATTTTTTAAAAACTTAAATGCCATACAATAGCAAATAATCTTAGTAATAGTTTAGTACCACAATAACGGATTTTACACTCTGTGGAATGTTTCGCACATTTCTGAAACATACTAAAATAAATGTATACAATAAATAATAATATATATTTACATTTTTTAGGGTTTTTTTTTTTTTTTTTTTTTTTTTTTTTTTCAATGTGATTAGATTTTTTTTTTTTGTCATACTGATCAAATTTAATAATCTCTATTATTTAGTAATTCATTGCGACTAATAGGAAACAAGAAATGGATCCAAACTGATCTTTCTCTCCTAATCATTTGGAACATTTAGTGTCTGCTAAACTGCTGCAACGATTAAACACAGCAAGTCTCTATAGAGAACACATCAACCGTCTGGCGTTCATAATGAATGTTAGCAATTAGATATGAAGCACAACAGTCTCTCAGCTTTGCACAGAGCTCATATGCACAATCTCCCAGGCCAAACCTAAAACCCCACAGAGGAAAGAGGTCTCATCAGTTTCCTGTTCTGCTGAAAAGCTATTAGGATTCAAATCGCAGTGTCAGCGGGAACAGAGCATTTAGATTCACAAACTGGGGGAATATGGGTTATGAAGGAGGATCCCTCAGGCCATGTGAAAACGCGCCGCCCCGGTGTTGATTCCGAGACGACTGAGGACCCAGCGTGAGCGCCTGATCTCACACTACAGCATCTGGTCTCGCTCTGCCTCCATTTACACCATCTGCCTTAATAGAAACAGACAGCTACAGAAATGAGCAATCTGCCCCTCCATCCTCTCTCACATTCCCCCTCACTCCATCTCTAATCAACATGATGGTCAGCGGAAAAACCCCATCACGCTCACAAAGACAGGTGCAGCACAAAGCAACTTACAGTCTAGGAAATAGGTGTTTTAGCAACTCAATCTGGTTCAAAATGAGATGCAATTCTGCTGTGAAATGTGGTTTTGGACATGACAGTGATTTTCAACCTTCAATGACTACAAAGAAACAATTCACTTAATATGTGCCAGCTATTAGACCTTTCAAAACCCAGCAGATAAATATTACTGAGATTTAGCAATGATGAACCAGAAAGCAGACATGCACTTTTCAGAAAGAGGCTCTTATACAGGACAATAACATGACTTCTTTTTGGGGTCGCAAAACAATGGGTACAATGCATCAATCTGAAAATGTATTGCAGTTCATCATGCATATTGCACAAGGGTACTCTAATCAAGGATGTCTGAAAATGTTGTTAGATTGCAGTCTTTCTAAGCCATTTTAAGGGAATTGAAGTCTCTCACAGCTCACACAGAAAACAGGAGTGGAAATACAGAGAATAAAGCTAATCTGAACTATCAACACAATATGACAACTAAAGCAAGTGTGAAGCAGGGTTTATTACAGTTAACTAAAACCATATAAAATTGCTACCTGAAATAAAATAAACATTAACCGAAATAAAATATTAAAATACTTGCTCCTTCAGTCTAACTTTATGTACTAAAATAGAAATTGAAACTGAAATAAAAATGAATCAAACAAACACAAATTATAATCAAAATGACAAAAATACAACACAATTTGAAAGCAGAAAAATATTAAATTTAAAATTAATCCAAAATATTAATAAAAAAACTACCATAGCACCTCAATGATACTAAAATAACACCCATGTTCTGCTTTCAGAGACATAATCACAAGCAATTCCAATATTACTCACTTGATTTCCTTTTAAATGATTGTATATGTTCATCTGACCTAAACAAAACTAAGATGACAGCTTATTGAAGCTCGCAGCTTCTTGTTGAATCACAAAGTAGACTGTTGTCCAATATATAGCAGCATTCGTGTTTGGACTTCATTTGAAAATAAATAAAGAATAATAAATAATCCAAGTATACTAACTAGAGTGCGTCTTCACACATAAATAATGTGTAAAAACATAATGAAAACTCTCTCATTGAGGACTTCTGACACATTTGATCGACTTACTATATTTTTGAACTACGACCTGGAGTCCCAAACAGAGACTAAGAGTGACAGAGCAGTACATGAAGCCAGTCTCGCCCGTGTTTGACTCATGAACCGCGGTGTGACAGCAAAAACAGGAGCTCTGACCTGCTGGTAGTTCTCATCTTGCGGTTTAAACGTCTGATCCAACGGCTGAAACCTTAGATTCACGTGAGGAAACTCATGAAGCCAGTAAGTCCACCAAGGAGCGATATAATCCACCCGTGCAGACGACATCCTTCAGCAGTCGAGGAGACGAATAAATCACTTTCCCCGAGAGAGAAGAGAGAGAAGAGAGAGAGAGAGAGAGAGAGAGAGAGAGAGAGAGAGAAGAGAGAGAGAGAGAGAGAGAGAGAGAGAGAGAGAGTAGAGGAGAGGAGAGAGAGAGAGAGAGAGAGGGTCGGACAATTTGGGTGGTTCTTTCCCGGTTACTCTCCTCAAACAAAAGCCATGGATTTATACATTAGAAAGACTGAGTACTCGAACAAAAGTACTGAAAGGGACATAAGAAGACCTCTGAATACTTCCACCAAACCGCAGCCCGTGGGAATTCACGGGAAATGTTTAATTATTGCATTAAATCCAGGTCTCGTGCCGCAGCCATTCCTGCGCGTGCTGTGCGCTCTGAGGAACTCGGGCGCGAGCTTGAACGAGCGCACGGATGGGACTCGGGCTCGCGCCTGAATAGAAGAATGAGGATGGACGGAGGAGCAGTTTCAGTTTGGTTGTTTGTTTTTTTTGTAATGGTGGCCTAATTCTGTTGATAACGAGATTCAGCAGAGATTTAAAATAATTTGCATTAATGCTTTTGGAGATTAGCTTTAAACTATCAATTTGAATAAAATCATCTTACAATGATATGCCGAGTTTAGGCATTTATTTGAAAATATCTAAGGCAATGCTGCCATCTATTGGGCAAGTCGAGTAAATGCAGACACTGGTAGAAGATCAAGACGCGCATAAAGAAGGTTTCACATCAACGGTGCCTTCATGATTCTATGGAAGCCCATTTCCGCCACTGAATAAAACAATAAATAAAAGGTAATTGCGACTTTTTCTCACACAATTCGGACTTTTTTTCCACAGAATTGTGAGATATAAAGTCAGAATTGCGAGATATAAAGTCAGAGTTATAAAGTCAGAATTGCGAGATATAAAGTCAGAATTGCGAGATATAAAGTCAGTTATAAAGTCAGAATTGCGAGATATAAAGTCAGAATTGCGAGTTATAAAGTCAGAGTAATAAAGTCAGAATTGCGAGATATAAAGTCAGAATTGCGAGATATAAAGTCAGAGTTATAAAGTCAGAATTGCGAGTTATAAAGTCAGAATTGCGAGATATAAATCAGGTTATAACTCAACTTGCGAGAGGTATAAAGTCAGAGTTGCGAGTTATAAAGTCAGAATTGCTAGTTATATAGTCAGAATTGCGAGTTATAAAGTCAGAGTTATAAAGTCAGAATTGCGAGATATAAAGTCAGAATTGCGAGTTATAAAGTCAGAGTTATAAAGTCAGAATTGCGAGATATAAAGTCAGAGTTATAAAGTCAGAATTGCGAGATATAAAGTCAAATTGGCGAGATAAGTCAGAGTTCTAAGTCAGATTTTGCGAGATATAAATTCAGAGTTTATAAAGTCCGAATTTGCGAGATATACAAGTCAGGTATAGAAGTCATAATTGCGAGATTAAAGTCAATGCGATTTATAAGTCAGAGTTCTCAGTCAGAATTGCGAGTATAAGTCAGAGTTACTAAGTCAGAATTGCGAGTGTATTAAGTCAGTTTATAAAGTCAGAATTGCGAGATATAAGTCACAGAGTTCATAAGTCAGATTCGAGATATATTCAGAATTGCGAGTTCTAAAGTCAGAGTTATAAAGTCAGATTGCGAGATATAAAGTCAGAATTGCGAGTTATAAAGCCAGAATTGCGAGATATAAACTCAGAACTGCAAGTTATAAGGCAGCTTGGAGTTATAAAGTCAGAATTGTGATTTATAAAGTCAGAATTGCGAGATATAAGTCAGAATTGCGAGATATAAACACAGAATTGCGAGATATAAAGTCAGAATTGCGAGATATAAAGTCAGAGTTGCGAGTTATAAAGTCAGAATTGAGAGATATATAGTCAGAATTGAGAGTTATAAAGTCAGAATTGTGAGTATAAAGTCAGAGTTATAAAGTCAGAATTGCGAGTTATAAAGTCAGAATTGAGAGTTATAAATTCAGAATTGCGAGATATAAAGTCATATTTATAAAGTCATATGGCGATTTATAAAGTCCAGAATTGAAGATTATCAAGTCAGAATGCGAGATATAAAGTCATAGTTTTTTTTTTTTTTTTTTTTTTTATAAGTCAGAATTGCGAGTTTAAAAGTAGAATTGCGAGATAAAAGTCAGATATAAAGTCAGATTTGCGAGATATAAAGTCAGAATTGCGAGTTATAAAGTCAGAGTTATAAAGTCAGAATTGCGAGATATATAAAGTCAGAATTGCGAGTTATAATGTCAAAATTGCGATTATAAAGTCCGAATTGCGAGTTTAAAGTCAGAGTTAAAGTCAGAAGTTGCGAGATATAAGTCAGAGTTATAAGTCGAATTGCGAATATAAAGTCAGAATTGGAGTTATAAAAGTCCGAGGTGTATACAGTCCAGAATTGCGAGATATAATTCAGAATTGCGATTTAAAGTCATAATTGCGATATTAATCCGAATGCGAGTTATAAAAGTCAGAATTTGAGAGTTAATGTCAGAATTGCGATTTATAAAGTCAGAATTGCGAGTTATACAGTCAGAATTGCGAGATATAAACTCGTAATTGTGTGTTATAAAGTCAGAATTGTGAGATATTAACTCAGAATTGCGAGATATAAAGTCAGAATTGTGTGATATAAAGTCAGAATTGTGATTTATAAAGTCAGAATTGCGAGATATAAGTCAGAATTGCGAGATATAAACACAATTGTGAGTTATAAAGTCAAAATTGCGAGAATATAAAGTCAGAATTGCGAGTTATAAAGTCAGAATTGAGAGTTATAAAGTCAGAATTGAGAGTTATAAAGTCAGAATTGAGAGTTATAAATTCAGAATTGCGAGATATAAACAGAATTGCGAGATATAAACAGAATTAGATATAAATGCAGAATTGCTAGATCTAAAGTCAGAATTGAGTATAAAGTCGAGTTATAAAGTCAGAATTGCGAGATCTAAAGTCAGAATTACGAGATGTAAAGTCAGAATTGCGAGATATAAAGTCCAAATGGAGAGTTATAATCAGCAGGTGAGATATAACGTCAGAGTTATAAATTCAGAATTGCGAGTTATAAAGTCAGAATTGCGAGATATTAAGTCAGAATTGCGAGATATAAAGTCCGAGTATCAAGTCATAATTCGATTATAAAGTCAGACTTGAGAGTTATAAAGTCAGAATTGCGAGATATAAAGTCAGAACTGTGAGATATAAACTCGCAAATTGCGAGTTATAAAGTCAGAATTGCTAGATATAAAGTCAGAATTATAAAGTCAGAATTGCTTGATATAAAGTCAGAATTGCAAGATATAAGTCCGAGTTATAAAGTCAGATGCGAGCTATAAGTCAGAATGCGAGTTTATAAGTCAGAATTGAGAGTTCATAAGTCAGAATTGATTATAAGTCAGATAGCGCGATATAAAGTCAGAGTTATAAATTCATAATTGCGAGTATACAGTCAGAATTGCGAGTTATAAAGTTAAAATTGTTAGTTATAAAGTCAGAATTGCGAGATATAAATCAGAACTGCAAGACAAATAGAATTGCGAGATATAAATCAGAATTGCGAGATATAAAGTCAGATTTGCGAGATATAAAGTCAGAGTTATAAAGTCAGATTGCTAGAGATAAAGTCAGAATTGCGAGTTATAAAATCAGAATTGCAAGAAATAAAGTCAGAATTGCAAGTTATAAATTCAGAATTGAGAGATATAAACTCAGAAATACGAGGAAAAATTCATAATTGCGAGATATAAACTCAGAATTACGAGAAAAAGTCCTAGTTTATAAATCAGAAATTCAGATATAAATCAGATTGCGAGATAAAGTCAAATTGGAGTTATAAAGTGCCGAATGCGAGTTATATAAGTCAGAGTTCAAGTCAGAATTGCGAGTTTAAAGTCAGAATTGCGAGTTATAAATTCAGAATTGCGAGATATAGTCCGAAGGCGAGATATAATCAGAATTGCGAGATATAAAGTCATTGCGATATATAAAGTCAGAATTGCGAGTTATAAAGTCAGAATTGCGAGATATAGTCAGAATTGCGAGTTATAAAGTCAGAATTGCGAGCTATAAAGTCAGTATTGTGAGATATAAACTCGCAATAGTTTATCATAAACTCCAATTTTGAAGGGGGGGGGACGGACTGATATGTTCTCAGAATTGCGAGTTTATATCATGCAGTTCTGAGGAAAAAAAGTTAGAATTGTGAGATAAAAAGGTCGCAATTACCTTTTTCAATTTTATTCATGCGAAACGGGCTTCCATTTGATTCAGTCCCTCATGATTCATGAACACGTTAAAATACTGCAATAAAAAGCTGACGCAAACTTTTACAAACAAATCAACAAAACTAGACTCCTCACTATGAAAATTAATGCTCCATTGATTTTCAGTGAGGTTATTCTTCAATCTTCTCTTCTCTAAGCTTTTTGTATTCTTTTTTCGTTTTATTATACATTTAACATAAGCAAAAAGAGGTCTCTAACACTAGCTTGCTCTATTGTTTTCTTTTTATATAATAAAAAAAAACTTGCTAGGTGTACTGCATTAAGCTGAGACTTGTTATAGCACTTGCACATCATTGCTCTTTTGTTGACTTTGCTTCCATCCATTGTCCTCATTTGTACATCACTTGGATAAAAGCATCTGCTAAATGACTAAACATAAATGTTATTTTAGATGTGAATGTTTTTAAGATAATGTTCTCATGTTGGTTTTGTTAGGTTTATAAGATCTTATAGAATCATGAAGATCTTAAAACGTCAATCATGTTGTCATGGTTTTGCACAGTAAACTTTTTCTCCTAAATTTGTTGAACTATCAGCATTAAATTCTTAACTACCACCTTGTAGTTTCATGACCTTGAACAGAATGCCAGTAATTGGCAAATTCATTTAGTTTGAGATTACATAAAGCAATTTCTAAACATTGCTTGAAAAGATTTAAATTCACAAATTGAAAATGTCATCCATTTGCATGCAATGACCCACCAATGAAAAACTAACCTGATAAAAGGCTACATTTCAAAGGTAGACATACTGAATACTCCATTAGAGGCAAAAGATATTCGCTTTATTACATCTACGTTTCATAAATGTTTAGAGTGGCTTATTATATCACGGCCTTTCTAAATTTAAACCACAGTAATTCTGCATGAAGTGTAAGTTTACGAGGGTATTGTTTGATATGGTGCAAACCAATGCTTTGACACTTCATTAAAGGTCTTAAATGAAACATTTTGACCAAAAAGCCAACTTTGAGGTCAAGCAAAATTTCCCTAAAAGGAACAAAGTACACAACCATTCAAAAAGTTAGGGTCAGTGCGATTTTATAACGTTTGTGGAAGAAGTCTTATTCTCACCGAGGCAGCATTTATTAAAAAAAATATATATATCGTAAAACATTACAATTTAAAATAAACATTTTATATTTTAACATTTAAAAATTTAACATTCAAACTTTCAGCAGCCATTACCCTAGTCTTCAGTTCTCTAGAACCACTTAAGTTCAAAACAGAAAAGATGTAGTAAATGTAACATTTGAAAGTCTTTTGTAACCATGTAAATCTTCACTGATCAATTTCAAGCATCCTTGCGGAATAAAAAAAAAATACACATTTCATTAAAAAGTACTGACCCCGAACTTCTGAAAGGTAGTTTACCTAACCCTAAATAAGCACAGAGATGGACTAGATATTTCACTATAAAAGATTATCAAGCAGGTCCTAAATAGCGAAAAGCATAAACACAAACAAAATTCAAATGTTTTCCAATTTTATTACATTTTGTACAAGACAGACATCTACTTCAGCTCCTTCACAGCCAGACCTGAAACAAGAGAGAGATGGGTCATATTTACAGTAAGCCTTGAAGAGACAGAGTCCAGGTCTGACACAGCGGTAAGTGTTAGTGAACCGGTGGAACTGAAGTCTCTGGGTGATGCGAAACCCAGCACTTGGTCCATCATTATTCTAGCAAGCGTGTAAATGCAGTGGGCACAGAACAAGCCCAAAGTGTTTGGACATCTTGCACACTTCTCAAAAATCACACCATTTCCATAATTTTCCTGTCAGTTGTAAGCACTTTATAAGTAATTTTTTATATATTATTTTTTTTCCCTCCCATCGATACAATTTTAAAGCTTTAATTTCACAGGCCTGGAAATATTTACATTTCCTATTGTTTGTAAGTTTACTTTTACATTCACATTACAAGATCTGCAACGTGTTCGTTTTTAATCAAACCAAAACAACATTTCTACAGCAAAACATTTAGCACAAATCCTTGAGGTTGATCATTTTTGCAAAAGCATTATCCTGCAACCAGTTTATGGATTTGATTCTCTCTTGCCATTTATAATAACACTATTACGCGTTCTGTCACAATCTCGGCAGTTTCATGTGGTGTTTTTGAGGACTCACCTGGTGGCAGGGACTGCTTGAGCTTCTCAGCCTTCTCTTTGTCTGTGATGACCAATGTGTACAGGTATCTGCTGCAGCGGACCTTGAACTTCACATTGTCCTTGTTCTTCTTGATTTTGACAGCTGTTGGAACACAACGCATGAATTTGGAAAACGTCCATCAAAACTAGCAAACATATTTCCAGTAGCCAACGCAGATGCTAAATATGCTTAGAATTCTGAATTGTTGAAAAATTATACCGATACCATTATCACAATCAGCGTGTCACAAATCACAGAATGAAGTACTTACTCTACATTCTGTTCTGTCAGGCCACAAGTACAACATCTATTCAAACTAGCACTCGTCAATCCTGGTCCTGTAAAAACCCCAATACTACACATTTTGGATGTCTTCTTCAACACATGACCCATGGTGCGTTCAAGTCATGACTCATGTTGGATCGATCTTATTTACAAGTTGAACGCACATGAACGGCATCACAAAGTCTTTACTACGAGTGGGAAACTCAATTTTCTTTAAGCCCTGAGTTTCCGAGATGGGTGGGCGTATCAAGAAAGCATGTAGGATGCTGCCAAAGAATATAGATATGCAGCATCTGTATTGACGGTAAATTTGTGACATGATAAAATTATTTTTTTGTTATGTACAATAAAACTACATAAGTTACATATACAGAATATTATATTGTATAATTACCATAGCATATATAATGATCCCCTTTACATCACCTTCATAAATTGAATAAAAATTGAAAAAAAACAATGATGCACACTTTATTCATCATTTTGTAGATGTAGAGTTTAAAATAATCATTGAATTTTATATAGAAAAGCAAAACCGCCATCTTGTTCCGACCCCAAGTGACTTGAACGCACCTGACGTCGTAATTACTACTCGTCAACTCGTAAATACCAACTTCCCGGGAGGACTTGAATGCATCAATAGATCTGCTCATTTCTAGAGTCTCTTAACCGGAAGTGTGTGTCCAATATGAAAGACATCCAAAATGTGCAGTCCTCCAGGATTGAGATGCGCCGTTTTTAGTAATGTGAATAGTTTAAAAAGACACCATGATTAATAGTTAACAGCATCGAAACAACAATACGAGCATGCAAACCATGTCACAATAAAAAGCAACATACAGCACTACAGGAAAAACCTAAAAAAGGAAACACCTCACAGAGAGATCATAAATGAACTAGTGCTAGGCGGTATACCGGTGTTTATTTTTGTTATGATATGCATTTTTTTAAAAACCGCAATACCGGTGTATGTCACTTAAACAACGTTCGGAACGCAACACTGTTTGAAAGGAGTCCCTTTTCACTGTTGCACTGTGGTGAGGGAACAGCTGTATGTGTTACTAAGCGTGAAAGTTCCGAAACTGAAGCTGTAGAACTAATAGAACGTGCTGACACAGAAGAACTCATCCACAATATCCACACTGACCTCCACAAATATATCCAGCGCCCCTGACATCAGCTCCCGCGTCTCACACACACGAGTGCGAATTTAGCACTAGATTTAGTAACTTTCAGACCCTTTTAGCGCTTTTTTTTTTTTTCATAGAATATTCATACTGACAAACCTGGCAACTTTTTTGGATAAACCTTAGCTATGGCTCAGTTGGAAGATTTCGCCAGTGCTGTCCAGCGAACGCGAGGCCTGACTTTCCCGGATAAGTGTCACCTCTCTCGGCGTCTGTTCTGTGCAGTGAGTGGCAGAGATGCAGCGCATTCAGTTGGCCGCACCGCAGTGACTCGTCAATAAATGAGTACAAAACAGCGTTTCCAAGCCCCTGTCGCTTACTGATCATTCGGAATTATAAATATGAGCATAGTTCATCTGTTAATATCACATGCACCTTTTTTTTTTTTTTTTTTTTAGTTTTGTTACTCAGGACGCAGTCATTGCCCGTGCCCCCCCTGCACAAGACAAAAAAGTAATATAGCCAAAACAACCGCATAGTGTAGTCTTTAGTGTAGATGCATGCTGATTTATCAGATGATGCCACGATTATAAATGAGTGACTCCTGGTTACATGTTGAAAATGATCAGTTAGATTCACTTTTAGTGTGGTATTTTTTGACTATTCACTCATCATAGAACAGTAAATAGGGTAATTCGAAGTCCATAGACGCAGTATTTCCCTCTCTCATCAGTACAAAAAAATATGTTAAACAACCCTGTCTGCATGAAGAACAAAAAAACCGTCACGTACCGTGACACCGGTATCATTTTGAAAAAATACCGTGATATACAATTTTTGGTCATACCGCCCAGCACTAAAATGACCCATGACTGGCTTATTAGAAATCAAACTTACACTTGGCATCCTTCCTCCTTGCTGTAAGCAGGAAATCTTTGATTTCTTCAATTTTGCGTGGCTGTAAAGATGAACGCCACATATTAGACATACTACATTTAACGTACACGTTACGACTCAATATTTTAAAATAACAACTGTTTCTCAACTGCTTCTTTATGATTATCGGACAAGCCTTTAATATTCTAAATTTAGACTAATTCACTGCTGTATCACTCATTAAAATTCTCTAACATTTCGAGGTTACTCATCAGCGTGACAATCCTCCATTTCACCGCCATTAGCAACCTTCTGCTATCGCGAGAGTTCACTTCAAATAGCTTTCAGCTTAGAACAAATGTCACTAAAACTGATGTACACTAGATTTCTCCATTTAATCAAAAACGCGAACGCAATGTGTGTATATATATATATATAAACGTTCTCACCATTCTGTTTCAGGAGCGACTCGACCCTGCACGGCAGAAAAACACTTCATTACAACGCTATTCTACACAGCTTCTGGAAAATATTTCGGTTAATGACACATGTCTACTTCTTCTTTCACGCCATATATGTATGAAATGTGAATATTGATGGATTGATGCAGATTTACATGGATTCATTTGACGGAGCTAAAGTGCTAACACTTACGCGTCCTGCGAGCGAGGGGGGGAAAGGGGCGGGACTTCCGAGTGAAGGCGTTATATACACCGGCTACGGTGGCTCAAAAGGGACTCTCTGGTCTAAAAAGACTAAACTCACAGTGACATCTACAGGTGCAGCAAGAATATATCATTTATTAATATATTAATCAGGAGGCTTTATGGAATATATGGTAACACTTTACAATAAGGTATCATTTGTTAACATTAGTTCATTTATAAACTAACATAACAATGAACAATGCATTTGTTGTTTGTTACAGTAGGCTAGTTATTAATCTTTGTTAATGTCAGTTAACGAAAATACAGTTATTCATCGTTTGTTCATGTTGGTTCACAGTCCATTAACTGATTTGGACAAATACAGCTTTTGATTGTAATAATGTATTAGTAAACGTTGAAATTAATATGAACTAAGATCAATAAACGCTGTAGAAGTATCGTTCATGCTTAGTTCATGTTGACTAATACAGTTAATTACTGTTAACTAATGAACCTTATCGTAAAGTGTTACCAAATATATGTACTTTGTAAAATAGTTAGCACACCAAAAGTGAAGACATTATTTCTACAGTTCATTGTCTTCATAACATTTGACAAATAAAAAAAAAAACTTACAAAAAGACACAAAAGATGATTAAAATGGTAGAAAACTTTAAAAGAAATGATGACTTACCCTTATACTTATATGCAAATTTTAATCTTAAATCATTATATTGATCATTATATCATTTATCTATTAGAATCATATAATGCAAGACACTGATTGCACAAACGATCAATCAATCAATCATTCAATCAAACCAATCAGAGAGGCTGAATCATCGTTACTCACTTATCTGTACGTTTCATTAGGTTACTGTAATATAGCATTATGCTGTCTTACTGTGCCACCAAGAAACACACACACACACACACACACACACACACACACACACACCACCCCAAACACACACACACACACACACACACACACACACACACACAACACACACACAGGTTTGTTTTTATGGTTCATGGGGACTCTCCATAGGCGTAATGGTTTTTATACTGTACAGATTGTATATTCTATTGCCCTACACCAACCCTACCCCTAAACCTACCCCTCACAGGAAACTTTCTGCATTTTTAGATTTTCAAAAAATCTCATTCTGAATTATTTATAAGCCTTTTGAATTACGGGGACACTGAAAATGTCCTCATAAATCACCTTCTCGTTGTAATACCTATGTCATACCCATGTTATTATACAAATTTGTGTCCACATAAACAACATAAACTTGCACACACACACACACAGAGAGAGAGAGCTATATATAACCCGCTTGACCATTCCTGTGAAAAGAACCAATTTATAAGAGTGATTCATTCATGAAACAGACATTGATTTGTTTGATCTAATTCCAGAAAATAGCCATAGGCTTGCATACATGATGTTTATGGCAGATTCTGTGAGATAGTTGGGTTTTTTAGTTCAAACGAGATATGCACATATGTTGTGCATGCACATGCAAATCAATAATTCATACATCTGGCTCTTATTAAGTGTATTTCATCTCATCTGCTGGATTCTTGAGTGACATCTGCAGCTTCTCTGCACTTATTAATAAAGGTAGACACCACCGCTGCCCTCCTCACTCTAATTACTGTCCCATTGGCTCATATTCATTTCGGCCCACGTTGAAGGTATAGGGCAGATCCCACAATTCGCTTCCCTCCACTGAGCAGAATGCTGATTAGCTTCATTCGGCCCTGTGTATTTGCTGCTTCCATTGAGGGAATTTATTAAAGCCTGTCCGACCTCATTCAGATGGTAACGAAGGTGGGTTTGGTGCAGGCTGTGCATTAAAACTTAAAATCTAAAAAAAGCATATTTCAGACGGTTGATGAGGTGCAAATCTATCCATCTCTCCTAGTTCACGTAGACTTTTATCATACTATATTTTATTAGTTCACATCAGGTTTCCACATATTTTTTTGCAGTCGCTGCAATGGCACTAGATGGCAGATTATGCTCATGAAACAAAACGAGCTGCATGGAACCAAAGTCCTTGATGGAACATGAGAGATAAAGAGGAGAGAGGGCAGTATCTGACCAGTTACTGAGCCGATGTCACTCATTGGGGGGGGTGGTCGCATAGCAATTGACTTCATTCTCACCCAAACATTCATGCCAAATCCAATGTAAATGTTAGTTTGAGAAGATACGCAATGGTCTAAATGGTAGAGACCATGACTATTGATTAGAATTCAAGGAATGCACAAATCTACAAGGTGGAGTCAAAAAGAAGACTATTAGTGTACTGAACTGATGAAGAGACTCAAAGACGTGGAGCATAGCTAAGTTAGCTGTGTGAGCAACGTAAGATGGAGAGGAATAATAATTAAGTTTAAAGTGGGTGAAGGTAGACGAGAATGATGGGGAGCAAAGGATGCGTCTCTGAGCACAATGGGTGTATGCTCATGGAGGGGAAAAAAAGCGGAACAACAAGTTAAAAGAACAATGGGATCTACGCTACATTAGACACAGAAAATTAAAAAAGCAACGGGAGGGAGTGAGTCATTAGGTAACGAGTTAAAAGTGTCAGGGGCATGATGTTGGTTGGGTCCAGGTCACAGTGGCTCGGAGGGTAGTTGTGGGTAGGGAAAACTGAACAAACAAAGAAGTAACGAGAAAAAATACTACGCTCTTAAAGAAAGAAGCACCAAACTGGGGCGAAGGAAAGTCGGTACAAACGCAGTTCAGCGCGAGTTGGTACGGCACAACATGCCTAGGCGAATAGGGGTGAATGTTTTATGATCACCGTACGAGTATGTGTGTGGAGATCGTTTGGTTAGATTTTAGTGAGGAGGTAGTACAGATACATCACTCTCTATACAGGGACGGAGAAGGGGAGTGAAAAAGGGGGTAGGTCGGATGACATACAGGTGTAATCATCGGGGATGTGTCACAAAAAAAAAATGAGATAGGTAACAGAGAGGAAGTGTAAAGGACACGAATGAGAAGCAGATGTTTGGCTGTGAAAGAGGGTGGTACAGACAAACAAAGCCACGGGATGGGCCTGTTAGTGAGATAACAACAGGAGACTCGATAAAAAGAGACACGCAACCACCGTAACAGAAGAGAAGCAAAACGTGAGGGGGAGGGAGAAGCGGACGTAACAAGAAAGAGGAGAACACCGCCGAACGTAAACGACAAAGTACTTAAGAACGAAAGAGGAAAAGGTAGACACAAGTGAAAAACACTGATAACTGAAAGAGACGAACAAGGAACAATGTGCCAGGCAACCCATTTGCTAGATATCAGAGAAACTGAAGGAAAGGAAAGACCAGAAGAGCGACACACATACCGCAACGAAGGCCAAGCACAATAGAAGCACAGCCAAACGTCAGGAAAAAACGAAGAGGGAAAAAATAAAGTAATCCTCAAAAAAGCGAGAAAGAAGACAAAAAGGGGAGGTGGCCAGATAGCACGCGATGGAAAAATGGGGGGAAGAAAAAAATCGCCTGAGGCAGGGGGACTAGGGGACTACCACAGCCACACGGCCGGACCGACAGCGGACCAGGAAAGAAGCGGCCAGGCTTCGGCGCCATGTACTAGAACGTACATCATCGGTAATGACACGCAGTCCATCACTCAGCCATTCAGGTGAGACAAACACAAGCTTCACTGTGTGTATAGCCAGAAGTAATGTGCGGTGCTGGCCCGGCATCAATCATGGTTTGGATTCTGCTGGAACCATAAATGGGAATAAGAAGCAGGGTTCATCCAACCATCATTAGTTTTGCTCAACTTAATTTCATCCTTAATTCCAAACCTGTAGCCCTGTAGGGCTACACTGGAATGGTAATGTATATATCTGGAACTGGAATAAGACAAGAGCCCCCAAGTGGAAATAGCACTGGTGAAATAACGTGAAATGGAATTTTCAATTAGGTTTGCAAAAGGATCTGCTGAGGATTTTACACTTGAATATGGAATTGAACCAAATGTAAGCTTTCTCGTGAGTGCCAAGGCCCCACACAGACATTTTCTTCCCACAAGAACATATTTAAACAGTCACACAGCTGGGGTGAATTCATACCTTACTTTTGACAAGGGATTTTTCCTCATCTTTATATGCATATGTGCGTTGATCGGCTAGTATTGATTCTTACATCCTGGATTATAAGATGTTATCTGAAAGCAATCTGACTTCACATGGGTGAAGGACATCCTTTTAGCAGTGCTAAAATGATAAACGGCCATTTCACCATGTGATAAAGGTGGAAGTAATACATTACCGGGTCATCCAATGCTGGAATCCCATGATTTACCTGGAAATGCATTGGGTTGAGTGAGTGAGTGAGTGAGTAAGTAAATAAATAAATAAATAAATTAATTAATTAATTAATAAAAATGAGAAAAAAATTAATACTTTTATTTAGCAAGGATGCATACTTGATTTTGTGGGGAAAAAAAAAAAAAGTTATAGTAAGATATACATTGTTACAAAAATCTCTTTCAAATAAATCCTGTTCTTTTGAACCTTCTATTAATCAAAGAATCCTGAAAAAAAATTTCAAGAGAATGATTCTGAGGATCATGTGACACCAAAGTCTTGAGTAATGGCTGCTTTGCCATTATGAGATTTTTTTTTTTTTAAGATATTGAACGTTCTTTTAATTTGTAATAATATTTCACAATTTTCATGTTTTTACTATATTGGTGAGCATAAGATACTATATAAGAAACCATACCAACCCCAAACTTCAGAATGACAGTTTGCATTTAATTTTGTATGATTCAAATTTGGTATAACTTCAGAAAGTTAGCCTCATTACCAGAAGTTGCAACTAAACCATTATGAAGGCAAAAAGCATCTTTCTCCATTGACAGCCGTCATTTTCTAAATCAGTATTTGGTTTTTTTATGTAAGACACATTGTTCATAATATGTTGCAGGGTTAGCTATGTATAAAGGTATGGTAACAAGGTACGAAATCTATTTGAGGTAGTAAGTGTGGTGTAAATAAATTCCCCTGATGCTTTTGACTTCACATCAGCCTAAGTCACAAGGTTGGAGTTTCGAATTCTTGGTGGTGAGTGGAGAAAACATACCTGAATAATATGTAGGCATGTGCGTGGGGGGATTTGACAACAATGTTGCAAGTGCCGGGGGATTCGATTCGATTCTCACGTCACAGCTTGCGCTTTCGTAATGCGACTACCAATGACAGTATGTGGGCCTGCGGTCTACAACCACTATCTAAAAAAATGAGGGGGTCAAATAAAAAAGGGGAATACGTACAAGCGGTAGCAGACACTACGCATGATAGAAATTCCTCAAAGAAAAATAATCAAGGTCAAATAACGAAGTGTCTTGATCAGGAAATATACAATAGCAGTGCAAATTGGTACTACATTACTATAATTGAAGGCTAAATTGACTGATTTGTTAATTACACTTAATTAAGTTTTTAAAAGAATAAAGTTACAATTACAGAATAATATTTCTGGCTTCAATTCGTTTTTTTATATAAACGTGGCTGTCATAAAAACTTGATGGATTAATTCAAACATAAATTAAACCTGAGAACATAAATTAAAATCATAAAACAAACATAAAAAAATGGTTAGTGGCGTGTGGGAGCCAATAATACAAAATAGAGAAGCAAAATGCCTCTGCGTCACTACAGTTCATTTTTATATCTAGACGTAAGAGGTTGAAAAAACAGCACAAGGCACCGTCTAGAAATGGGTCGTGCTTAAGGTCCGAAATGCAATTACGGACGGGGAATGGGTAAAAGTAACGAGGGAGACCTTAAATATTTACATATTGACTCTTTGAGATGGCTGAAAACTGCATATGACGGTAATTACATAACAGATCAATAGGGAACAGATGTGACTAAGTGTACACGTTCTGTTAACTTAACCTTGACGGGAGAAACAGGACGAGAAAAGAAAAAAGGAGGGAGGAAGAGAAAACTATGAGAATAGATAAACATGGGGGCATTCTTTGGTGCGTGGGTTAACAGGGGCGTGGGACACATAAGAAGGGCATAAGGCGTTCTGAGCGAAAAAAAAATAACATGTATAGTAATGGTACGAAATATAGGTAGTACAAGATTTCTAAACATTACTAAAGTCTCAACAGATTTCAAAAAATATTCCAAAAAGACTGGTACAGGTATTCTTTCTAAGACCGCGATGCCTCCGCACGTTTCTGAACGCGCGATTTGTCAAGCGCATCGGGCTGCACGCAGGTGTCTCTGATTGTCCAGCCGATCCCGACATGTGAGTGGCCGATACCCAAGCGGTAAGAAATTGTGGAGTGCGCCTGGCCGCCAGAGCGGACAAGACAGAAACATAAACCCAGGAAAACGAGGTTTTTGTTGCATCCAGTGTGGACATAATTACGGGTTATAATGATTTATACTGTATTTTTATGCGTTGCGTTGCATAAAACCATTAAACATAAACCATGTCTGCATTTGTGATCTGATAAATGACAAACAACAAGTGCTACTCTCTACACTGCTCAAAACTTGCGTTTAAATCATCAGTGACAAATCCTTTAAATATAAAAAACGTACTAACAGTCTGTGAGTCAAACAGCTGGCATTGGTAATCTACTCTTCCAGGATCAGAACAGTCCTCCATAAAATGTGCTGCACACATCTGAATATGGATTGAAGTGTTCTGCAGTGTTGTAAATACAACTTAACCACTGGTTTCTAGTCGTGTCCATTTTTGGAAGGCCAAACAAAGTAGGTTCGCTTTCACAACGAAACAGCGTCACACACCGCGGCGGCCTAGAGTGAGCAGAGGCCAAGGGCTAGAGTGAGGAACGGCCGGAGGACTAGAGTAAGCGGAGGCCGGCTTGAGTTAGCAGAGGCAGGCCGGGCTTGAAGAACGCGCGGCCGGCGGATTCGCGAAGGACGTCCATCTTCTTGCGGGCAACCACATGCGTGACCACATGCTCCATGCATGACGAAGCGGATCGTCCTCTTTTGGAAGGCAAACTAAGTATTTTTCACTTTCACAATGAAACACAACAGCGCCTTCAACGACATTGCGTCGGCGTCGAAACAAACAATACTACAGCGAAATAAAAGTTACGCCTGATCTTCTTTTTGCATGCTTTTGGGGCGGCTTGTTGTAGGCAAATCCTTTAAATATGACAAACTACTTACAGTCGTTGCAACACCGGCTTGTAGTCTACTCTATCAGGATCAGACAGTCTCATAAAATGTGCAGCCACTTGATCTTGGGGACTGTTCTGGAACAGTGTTTGTAAATACAACTTAACCACTGATTGCTAGTCATGTCCTCTTTTCGAAGGCCAAACAAAGTACTTTCACTTTCACAACGAAACACACAGCACCACACACGGCGGCCTAGAGTGGCGTCCTTGAGAACAGTGCATCCGTCGGGCTTGCGGCATCCACATGTGAAGACCCCGGGCTGGACTCTGTTTCGTCCATGGTGAAAGCCGATCCGGCGCTCCACAGCAAAGTTGATGTATTTCCTCAGAGACCAGCACAGATCAGCTCAAGGCATGATGAAGCAGATATCGTCCTCTTTGGGAAGGCCAAACAAAGTAGTTTCACACTTTCACAACACGAACACATGATGGAAACAATACTACGGCGAGAATCAAAGTTATGCCTTCTTTCTTTGCGTGAACATTTGTGTGGCGTTATGCAGATCTTCCCACATTGTGACGTAGACATCTGGGGGCGTGTTAGAACGAGCTGTTTTAGGTAGGTGTGGTTGACTCTTAACTTTTATTAAGAATATTTTTTTGGATTTGAGACTTTAGTCTTTGCACTTTACAGATCTTCTTTATGCACCAAGAGCTTGTAACACTACAAAGAGAAAGGAAAAATTGAAATTGCATCATATGACCCTTAATGTGGAGGAGATGATTAGTTCACGTGCTCCTCGCACTGCTGCGTCTGTTGAACTGAGGCGTTACAGCGATCTGTCACTTCACATTAAACAGTGCCAAGATGGTTTTTATTGTTTGAATACTGCAATACAATGGGTAGAATTTGAAATCTGAGACTTTGTTTCATATTAAAAGTACCAACACACAATGCTTATTGCGATTTATTGGATGGGAGGTGTGCTATTAATGTTCCATTCATTAACTGAAAACAGGCTAGAATAATCGATTCTTGGGATTTAAGAATCGATATCGTTCCGTAAAAATGAGAATCGATTAATATCGAGATATCGATATTTTTTCGAGCTGCGTCGAGATCGCTTTGGGAAAGCCCCTGCGTGACCGCGTTCTGAAGCAAATGTAAAATCAGTCCAATGGAGCAGCGAAACGTCACGAGCAGGGTGACGTAAGCACCAGAAAACATAAAAGCGCATCCGGCTGATCGCAAGTTAGCTTCTGCTCTTCAGTAGTGCTCTGTGTATGTGTCAGTCTATTTACTGTTGTCTGTCAGTCCACAAGCATTCTAAAGTATATATCAAAGTCTAAACTAATATCTGTGGCGAGCAAACGGCATTACAGACGTTGTGTGCCTCCCTGCCTACACTATCTGGCAGCGGGGGATACACACGATCTGTGTGCTGTTTGTTTAGGAGTGGAGCATGCACAGTCAGCTTTCGAGGAGTTGATTGTCATCACTGCGAGTTACTCTCGCTGTGTAAGCTCCGCTCTCACCTGTCTGTGCTTGATGAGTGCGGCCAGGCTCGCAATCCCGCTGGCAGCGGTCCCGCTGTTGCCAAGGCATGGCGTAGACTGTTGTCGTGGGGATCACAGGTGGATTTAGCGGCGGGATCCGAGACTGGCTCGTCCTTTTCTCTGTCCTCACCCGTTAGATCCGCGGCTCTCTCTCTCAGTGTTCGGAAAATCCCGCTCTGGGTGGGGGGGGGGGGGGGGGGGTGGGGGGGGGGTGGTTTCTTCCCCCCCTCCAGAGAGAGAGAGCCAGACGCTTCATCTATCTTCCTCCGAGGAGGTGGATGTGATGAGTTTTCGAGACAGAGGAGACTGTGGACTCGCAACCACAGTCCCTCGCGTATGAGGTGTTTCGCGCCAAAATAAAATATCATTTGGCCAGCCTAGAACAGGATGCTCGTCCTAAAAGTAATTATGGGGTGTGATTCGTGCAGTCGCCAACATAAAATATCATTTGCCACCGAGAAACAGGAAAGCAGATCACAGCCTTCACAACGGGGGCCTTCCGTTTTTCCCCGATCTCCATGCCTAGGTGTCAAGATCGTGGGAGAAACCGTACAGTAAAGTGAGGGTGCTACAGCAGTCAGGTCGGTCGTTCCCTGCCGGTCATCCGCTTCAGGGCACCGAACTGGCTCCTCTAATAATACCAGAGGCCAGCCTCGAGAGGCTGGTTCCCTTAGTAGATTTTCTGGTAGCGTGGAAACTTCTACCAAATATCTGAAAATGGGTCCTGCAGATTGTAGAGAGAGGGTACAGAATCCAGTTCGGTTCTCGTCCGTCTTGTTTCAACGGGGTCATCACCACACTAGTGGGCCCCGAGCAGGCTATGGTAATGGAACAAGAAGTAGATACTCTCTTGAGGAAGGGGGCCATAGAACGTGTTCCTCCTCTCTCGAGAGCGTCCGGGTTCTACAGCCATTACTTCATCGTTCCGAAGAAGGATGGGGGGGTTGCGTCCGATCTTAGATCTCCGTCTTCTGAACTGCGCTATCAAACGGCTTCGGTTCAAGATGCTCACTATCAAACAGATAGTATCTCAAATCCAGTCCGAGGACTGGTTTGTTACGAAATATCTCAAAGACACTTATTTCCATGTTTCCATCCTCCCTCAACACTGGAAGTTCCTAATGTTTGCTTTCGGGGGTGAAGCTTACCAATATCGGGTTCTTCCGTTCGGTCTTGCACTCTCATCCCGCACTTTCACAAAGTGTGTGGATGCTGCTCTGGCTCCACTGCGACTCCAGGGCATCCGCATACTCAATTACATCGACGATTGGTTAATACTAGCTCAATCGGAGCAGATGGTGGCTCAGCATCGAGATGTCGTCCTCGCCCATATGAGAGAGCTGGGGTTAAGACTAAATGCCAAGAAGAGTGTTCTTTCTCCACTACAGAGGACCACTTATTTAGGCGTGGTGTGGGACTCAACCTCGATGCAGGCACGTCTGTCTCCTGCTCGGATCGAGTCGATCCTCACGGCAGTCGTGAGAGTGAGAGAAGGCCATTCACTCACTGTCAAACAGTTTCAGAGACTGCTGGGTCTGATGGCAGCTGCGTCCAGTGTGATACCTTTTGGCCTGCTGTACATGAGACCCTTGCAGTGGTGGCTCAGAACCAAGGGATTTTCCCCGAGGGGGAATCTGCTTCGCATGATCAAGGTCATGCGGCGATGCTTACGTGCCTTAGACATGTGGAAGAAATGTTGGTTCCTGGTTCAGGGCCCAATGTTAGGGGCTCCTTGTCGTCGCGTAACGCTAACGACGGATGCCTCTCTCATGGGCTGGGGAGCGGTCATGAGTGGCCGCTCTGACCAGGGTTTGAGGGAAGGCCATCATCTCTTTTGGCACATCAACTCCCTGGAGATGCTGGCCGTGTTTCGAACTCTGACACACTCCTTCCATACCGAAGGGGTCATCATGCGCTTGTTTGCACAGACACACATCGGTGGTCTCCTACATCAATCGGCAGGGGGTCTGCGTTCGCACCCTTTGTACAAGCTGGCGTGCCAGATCCTTTTTTGGGCTCAGGGGAAGCTCCTCTCTCTAGAGCAGTTTACATCCCTGGGTATCTAAAATCAGGGGGCAGATATCCTGTTGAGACGGGGGCTGAGGCCCGGGGAATGGAGCTCCACCCCGAGTGGTGGCGCTCATTTGGAGGGAATTTGGCCAGGCGGAAGTGGATCTATTTGCGTCGCAGGAAATGACACACTGTCCGCTCTGGTTCTCCCTCACACATCCAGCTCCACTGGGGCTGGATGCCATGGTGCAGACGGGGCCGAGGCTTCGTCTGTACGCTTTTCCCCCAATCGTTCTGCTCCCGGGAGTTATGGAGAGAGTGCGCCGGGACGGGGTCCTTCTGCTGCTAGTAGCCCCGTTCTGGCTGGCCCGAGTATGGTTCTCGGACTTGGTGTCCCTCCTCGACGGCTCTCCGCTGGAGATTCCGATTAGGAGGGATCTCCTCTCTCAGGCGGGGGGCGCCATCCTTCACCCCCGCCTGGAGTTATGGAAGCTGTGGGCATGGCCCCTGAGGGGGCACAGCTCCTAGCATCTGGTCTCTCAACTGAGGTTGTTGAGACTATACTCCAGTCCAGAGCTCCCGCCACTAGGAAACAGTATGCCTTGAAGTGGAAACTTTTCGCTTCCTGGTGCGGACAGCGACTGCAAGACCCAGTCAACTGCCCAATTGGTACAGTTCTGGAGTTTCTGCAGGAGCGATTCTTTGCAGGGTTATCTCCCTCCACTCTGAAGGTATACGTGGCGGCCTTAGCTGCTTACCACACCCTTCTGGGTGGTCAATCATTGGGAAGACACCCACTTATCACTCGTTTCCTCCATGGCACCCTGAGGCTGAGGCTGGTACAGCGCACTAAGGTGCCCTCATGGGACCTGGCTGTGGTTCTGGAGGGCTTATGCAATGCCCCCTTTGAACCCATAGAATAAGTTTCCGTCAAGTTTCTCACGCTCAAGATCATCTTTCTCCTCACTATTTCCTCACTTAAAAGGATCGGGGATCTTCAGGCACTTTCTGTTTCGTGCCTGGAATTTGCTCCAGGCATGGTTAGGGCATTCCTTTACCCGAGGGTCGGGTATGTCCCTAAAGTGCCCGCTTTTTCACCAGGGCCCATAGTACTTCAGGAATTCTGTCCTCCTCCATTCCAGAAAGTAGTCCAAGAAAGGCTTAATCTGCTCTGTCTAGTTCGAGCACTGGACGCTTACGCACACTGAGTTGCCCCGTCGCGTAAGGCAGATCAGTTTTTTTGTTTGTTTTTGTCCGCCAAAGAAAGGATCTCCGGCGATCAAGCAGACCATGAGTAGGTGGGTGGTCGAGGCTATCTCACTAGCTTGCGAGTCCTCTGGCCTCCCGTCTCCTATGGGGGTCAGAGCGCACTCGACCAGGAGTATGGCGGCCTCCAAGGCTTTCAACTTGGGTGTGGCCTTGGACATTTGTGCTGCGGCGGGCTGGTTCTCTCCGCACACTTTTGTCCGTTTTTTTACAACCTAGACCTGGCATCTACCCCAGGTTTCCAAGTTCTCTCTTCGTGATGTGCTCGTAAGATACACACACAGGCAGGGTTGATGTGGATCCTCAGTATTGATAGTATGGCGCAGTGGGTATTCTCGATCCCAAAGCGATCTCGACGCAGCTCAAGTTCCTGAAGGGGAACGTCTCTAGGTTATGTATGTAACCATGGCTCCCTGAAGGGAACGAGACGCTGCGTCTCTTTGCCATACTCCCTGCATCCCTCCAGGCGCTACTTCATCGAAGCTAACTTGCGCTCTGCCGGATGCGCTTTTATAATTTCTGGTGCTTACGTTACCCCGCTCGTGACGTCTCTCTGCTCCATTGGACTGATTTTACACGTGCTTCAGAACGCGGTCACGCAAGGGCGTTCCAAAAGCGATCTCGACGCAGCGTCTCATTCCCTCTGGGAACCATGGTTACGTATGTAACCTAGAGATGTTTTACAGTATTAATGTTAACCATGAAGACTTGAAAGATAGGAAGTTAAAACATATATCACCAGCTCACTTAAGAAAAAAAAACACATCTTGAAAAGGCCATTTTTATCCAGTTTTACTTCCTTTCACCTACATCCCTTCTTCATAAGTTAGTATTTTCTGAAAGTCAGCATCCTTTTCTCAAAGTGACTAGCTGTCTGCCCTTCGCCCGTCCGATGCTGCCGATCTACGCTGGCATCTGCCGGCTTTTCCTGCCATCCATGTGCCGCCAGCCTTTGAGAACCAGGCTTTCTACCCACTTTGTCAGTCCTGGTCGACAGCAGGATTATTTCAGCTGTGTAACCGTTCTTGGCTGGAATGCAGCATTCTGTTGCCTGCACCACTTAATGTAAAAAGGTCTGCCTGAGTTGCTGAATAGTATGCTCTAGAATATATACTGTATTAGTACACCTGACACACTGGACTGACATATGCTGCTGAGACATTTGATGATAGACTTTGGCACATTTACCATCTTTATCATCCATTTGGCTGAATCAGAGCTTCAAAAGATGAAAAGTGTTGGGGTTATTGTTCTCCGATGAGAAACTGCAACTCTAATGGAATCAGGCACCTGAATTTTCTCCGACTGCCTCTCTGAATCACTGTCTCCCATCTAAGTGTTTTTCTTATTACCTGAACCAAGGAGCTAAGCCAGCAGGTTTCCATTTAGCTAATCAGACTCTTATATTTGCATATCCTTATCTGCCATCATTCACATTAAAGCATATAGTGGATCTTTACTCCATAACTTGCACAATGTAATGCTCTGTATCAGGACTCAGAATTACATTCAAATGATTTTCAAATGTAAAAAAAATAATTATCACAGTTTAACACTTTAACAGAGCCTAATATATTAATTAATATATTCATAATTTAAAAACTGCAGGACAGTTCAGTCATTTTTTTTCTTATGTGACCTAAAATGTTAATATCATATTAATGTTATTTATTATTAAAAATATGTATCATTAAAATTATGGTCAAGTGTCCAGTTCTCATTTATTTTTATTATGTGCACTAAAATGTTACAATATTATATTAATGCTTTAAAAATATATATTTTACATTAAAATGACTGTCAAGTGTGCCAGATCAGTCAGTTTTATTCTTATGTTCCTTAAAATGTTAAAATATTACATATGTATTTTTATTATATAAAATTATATATAAATTATATTTTGCATTAAAATACAGTCAGGTGCCCGTTCAGTCAGTTTTATATATTTGCCCCTAAATTTTAATATTATATTATTGTTTTTATTTTACAATATTAACATTAAAATTACTGTCAACTGTGCCTGTTATAATTTAAAATGTATAGTAAAGTATTTGGAGCCATTTTGCAATTCTTAAATATTTCTGCAGTGTAACCATGATTATTGGTAAATGCAAAACCAATGTGATCTTTGTCTAAATTTGCCTTCTTTACTTTCTGTTTATGGCAATAAAAAGATACATTTTCACTTGAGCTGAGCTGTGGCTTAGTAGTAAATACACAACTCTAAGCTAAAACTTTGTGCTCAAGTGTTAGATGCAGATCTGAATGCAGCCCATGTCCCAATTCCATTACACCTCTGTCTGCCTGAATAGTGTCCACCCTACTAATCTCTGTCAATAAAATGTGGCATATCCCCTAAAAGTCAGGATTCACATTTGCTTTTAATGTCTCCTCATACACAAAATAAAACACCATATCTACAATTTATTACTTTTGACTAGAGACTGGAAAGCATATCGTTTAGTTCAGAAGGACAGGACTGCAATAATGAAAACAGCCTTATGATGTGGTGGACGCTGACGTTCTGATATAGTGTTCCATATCACACATGGGGTAATTCTGCATTCTGCTGTTGCCTGCTGTTCCTTTGAGCCAGTCAGAGCTCCGTTTCCACATCGTATCCAAACCCAGCTGAACTTTTACCCTGTTTTACTCTACTGCACAACATATTAAATATTTATGATCTTTAAGAATGTTATTTACCAGCTTCAGTCCCACAGTCTCTGACTTCTAGTGCTTGGTGAATTGCACTCCATAAGACAACCTGGAGCAATGACCTTGGGTTTGAAAAGTAGTTTGAATCGGCAACTCTATAAGTATTCCAATGAGAATTCCTTGATTTGAGTTACTTTGAACTGTTTCAAATAGAATATTTGGCCTGGTCTCATACAAGGTTAATAAGTTGGCATTGTGATAAGTTAGCAAACTTATCGGCTAGTGGTACGGAAAGCTAGTTGACTTGCGATCTAGAATGATAAGTTTAATTTGAGCATCTACACTACCAAAAGTTTGAGGTTGGTAAGATTTTTGAACGTTTTTGAAAGAAGTCTCTTATGCTCACCAAGACTGCATTTATTTAATCAAAAATTCAAAAAGAATCACCTTTATTTGGAAAGAAAGGTAAACATGTAAATGTCTTTACTGTCACTTTTCAGTTTAATACCTTCTTGCTGAATAACAGTATTAATTTATAAAAAAAATAAAAAATAAACACAATAAGAATACCAACAATAACAATAACAACAACAATAGGGGACTGCCAGTAGGGGTAGCATAAATGACACATTTAACCTTTTAGAATATGTAGAATTTAATTTAAATAGTGTTGTATATAATCAATGGGCATTTGTTCAAACCTCAGCTCACCTGCACAATAGTCTGAGGGCTGGAGCCCGGGGTGGCATAATTTCTTTTTCAATAATTTTTCAAAAGTTGTCCTGTCAACAGTGATTTGGACGTTTTCAAGGAAAGTGAGATGCAAAATTATTTTCCTATTAGCATTAAGTATGTGAACTCTTTTATAAGGAATAAAGGTGTATGCAAAGTTTATAACGCTGTCTAGACTCTGAAATTCTATGACTTTACCAGTATGTTCACTTCATGCATTGAGCTCAACATCAGCTGAAATATTGTCAATAATGAGCCATCTTAATAATGTCAGCTTGGAATATTAGTTTGCAATATTCTCTACACATTACAATGCAATCAATTTCAATAGGCCCTTAAGTCTGATTCATGACTGATGTCTATTTAACCATTTCTCTCTCTTCAAATTTCCATTCGATTTTTTTTTTTTTAAAAAACAAAACTTCTATCCCAATGTTGGTTACAGTGTACAGTGTTTCAGCACTTCACCAGTAAAAAATAGCATCATATGACCCCTTTAAAGGGGATAGTTCACCCAAAAATAAACATTTTCTGAAAATGTACTCAGATTTAGAGAACAGAACAGATTTAGAGAAATGTAGCATTACATCACTTGGTCACCAGCAGATCCTCTGCAATGAATGGGTGCCGTCAGAATGAGAGTCCAAACAGCTGATAAAAACATCACAATAATCCACACCACTCCAGTACATCAATTAACATCTTTTAAAGCAAAACACTTTGTGTTGAGGAGGAGAGAAATATGCACAGACCAAGCCCTGTTTAAACGTAAAAACAGTTATAAACAAATATGTTGGTGGATTTTGATGTGAGAGGACTACAGGTATGGACCTTTTCACTGGAGGAAGTGTTATTATGGATTATAGATGGTTTAAAGCTATAAGGCATTAATAAAGGTTTTGTTCCTTACAAAACATACAGTACAGCTCACTAGATGTTAATTGATGGACTGGAGTCGTATGGATTACTGTGGATTATTGTGATGTTTTTTGTCAGCTGTTTGGACTCTCATTCTGACGGCACCCATTCACTGCAGAGGATCCATTGGTGAGCAAGTGATGCTAAATTTCTCCAAATCTGTTCCAATGAAGAAACAAACTTATCTACATCTTGGATGGCCTTTTGGGTAAAATATTCCTTTAATGTCACTAAATTATTCAGTTTCAGAATTTCATTAATAAAATGGAAGCACTGCGATCATCTTCAAGATGCTAAGCAAAGCAGGAACAGGGTTAATGCTGCTTCGCTATGCAGACACGCAGAGAAAACAAGCCATTTACATTCCACAGTTGTCGCATTTTTAGAATCTAGTAGAGTTTGCGTTGTTAAATATGTATAGTTGCAAGATGTTGAGGGCATGTTTGATCATAACATGATACAACTGCTGATGAGTCGAAAGACTGCAAATGAGCATTGAAAATGAACCTCAGATCTGCACAAATTTCAGGAGCTCCGCATTAAATGGCTAGTCCTTACGAAAATCACTGAATGTCAAAAAGGAAGTGAGCTAAAGTGATAGTATTCTTCTCTTTATTTCTTTATCCGTGGGCTGTTTAAAGTGGTTGTGCATCGTGAGTGTTTATCAACAAAAGAAATTGAGAAGAGAGATCTGTGAAGCGTAGAGCACTGGCAATTATTTTCTCTTAGCTGAGGATCCACATCACCAAGTTTACAGATCCCTGAGACTAATAACATCTATTTATGGACTCAACTCAATTTGCATTGTGTTAGATGGCCACAAACAAAAACACACTCCAAAAGACTAAATCCATAACCTGCTCTTCATTACTATTGTCTTTAATGAGGTTGCAGTATAATTTGTCAAAGATGGAAAAGATTGGTATGTGAGTCAAACTGAAGATTGATGGTGGTAGAGGGAGAGAAATACTGTATGTGAGGGATTGAGAGAAAAAGACGAGGCAGACACTTTGCCAAGAGCATTAAATCCAAAGGAAACCTTTTTTTTTCAGCACCATGTGAGAAAGTTTTGTGATGCAATAGTGATTTTTCAAGGTGATTAAAAAGCCATTACTGAAACGACTCTCTCAGGTAATTCGAAAGGTAGTTATTCAAACCCTTTTTGAGAAGCCTAGTATGGAAGAACGCGCATTAAAGAAATGGCAGTTATTAGATGAAGATATTATGCAGGATTGCCCTTCTGAGAATGCGCCTAGCAGAAATATTCTGTCTTCCTTAAAACAGGCAAATCCTCCGCAATTGATTATTCTTGTGTTTTGAATTTATTTTTATCGCTGTTTCTCTCAGAATACTGAAACATCTCAGGAAAATAATGAAAAATGTAAGTCTTTCTTTTATCAAGAGCAGCATATCCGTTTTGGACTTGAATTGTTATGGTTAATAATGTGTGTGTGTGTAAATTTGAAATGGGAAGATTCTCTGAAAGAGTGTCAATATGCAACTTTCAGACTGTTTTTTTTTAAAGAACATATGTGCAAATAATCTAATAGAAAGTGATGATTTATTTGGTAGAATTGAATTAAATGAATTCATATACTCTTGTGTGCAATTGCATATACTGTACAGACTGAGAAAATATTTTCAAAAAGGTAAGGCAAGTGATAAAAGCCTTCTCAGAACATATTATTGAATATTTCTGTTTTCTTTTTTTATTGGTTACTATAATAAATCTCAAAGACATCTTCAAGCCCGCCTTTAACAAAGCAAATTTGAACCTTGACATTTTCTCAACATTCATTGCGTTAGCAGGTTATGTACTCATTGGTAAAAGCACGTCTTTAAAATGAAACCTTTACAAAGACGAAACCTTACAAAGTTAGATCTGAAGTCAGCTCGAATTATATGAATGTCCTTTTGCCTATTCTGTTGGTGGATGGAAAATGTAATTGCAAATGTATGCAAATCTAATAGATTGATTAAATAACACTTACAGAACTTCACTCGCCACTGCCAACATTGAGATTTTTGTCATTTCTAATTACAGTAAAATGAGTGATTCTGATTCCTGAAATTTTGATTCCAGGCCTCATTACATACATATGAGCATTTCTCATTCTACATTAGTTTAATTAAAGATTTTTAAATACATCTTTATCGGCTCTATCATTAATACTAGATAATTGAGGATGAAGAGAAGAAATAAATGAAAGTACACGTCTCCTCATCTGTCCATCACTCCATTAGCAGACTTTAAATGTAAGAGGATACAGAGTTCAGAAATGGAAAATTAATTGAGGTATCTAATTCAATTTCCTTCCTCATTTCTCACTTTGATTTAATTCCCCGAGATCCATGCTTCTGTATCCTACAGGCTTCAAACTTCCTCATTCCACTGTACAGTGATTGCAATCAAACCAGCTCACCTGCATGTGTCAGTTCGCAAGGTTTTCCTGACCTATCTGAACAGAATTAAATGGATGAGAACGTTTAGAGGGAAGGCTGGAAGTTTGCACTGCAGATCTGAGCTTGTGTAAGTTATTGCAAACTATCAATTTTGTAAAGATTTCAGACTAGGGACATTAAAATAATCTAGTCAGAAGTGATTTAGTCAGGGGAGGTTATTTATTTTGTGATACATATCCTATCTGGCAGATAATAAACTTTTCAGGCACATCATTGACAGTGATCTAAAAATCTAGGAGACTCGCGAAGCAATTTTTACACTGTGCTTCATAACTCACAGACTTCTACAAATCTAACTGTTATATTTTGGTATTAGAAACATTTATATGTGCCAAAAGTAGCAGTACCATTGATATATTTATGTATTAAATCAGTACTGAATTAAATACAAAATGTCAGAATGTTACAAACAAAAATCGTTTCAAACGTAGTCACAGCACATTGAATTACAGTGTTGTTGGTGCAGTAAGTGATTTAAATAACTTGTAAAGACAGTCTCAACCTTCACACAGAGTCACTGAAATCCTTAATGCACTGGAATGTAACTACAATAAAAAGTCTCATTGCTGTTTTTTCAGCGCTCTTGGAACACCACTTGACTGATCAGATTCGATGATGGGAATGAATTGAAGTGAACAAAACATCTACATATCTTTCAGCTCAGACAAACCATTTCTATTTCTTAACATACCAGTAATAATATAAGGCCCAAAGTATAGTCTATGCACATGAATGCAGTAGTTTCTAGCTACTCAATTTCGTGTAATGTTGCATTCTGAAATTTTTAATGGAATTCAAGCATGCTTTGCACTTTCAGAGCTGATAAAGCGGGTCAGTTTTCTCTTGCATAACAATATTAGTCAGTCAAGTCAGTCTTTTTATCGAAACTTACCCGATTAAAGGCAAGGGCATTTGAATGTAAATCTATCGCCCCCTTGAGGTTTGTTTGTTTCTAATGCAATTGTTACCAGAATGATGCAAGACCACATGTTAAAAAGGTAATTCACTGCGGGCAAGATGGGCTTTTAATAAAACTTGGCTGTCTATGCGGTGGAATGTGGAAATTTTGGCAAAACTCAAACAACCTAACACACTTTTGATTTTGGGGCTGCCTGTCTGGTGATCACACTGTCCGTGGGAGGGAATACAACAACAACAACAACAAAAACAAGAGCTCTGGAGCTGTCAAACATCCGCTGGATGATGCATAAATGCGGCAGACTTTTGCTGACAAATACACAAGGTTATCTGGATGTAGGAGAAAGGTTACACATTGTTCATTTACATATAAAGCTGCAGTCACACTAGACTTTGAGCATGTCACACTCTCCGGTGTCTTTTTAAAAACAAATTAAACGCATAACAAATAGTAATAAATCCAAAATGTAAAAAACACACAATCTAGGCCTACTCCACTTTCCTGCAGTGCTCAGTTTGAAATGTATGTTCTTTTAATCCAGCTACGAGGTCATGCCGTGATGTATGGATCAGCTATTGGTCACACGGTTTCACATTATATGAATTTGCAGGTCAGAGTGTGACCGTCCCTTAACAATATAAAGCTGATTGAAAATCGGCAAACTTACCCTTCAAGTATATTCAAAAGGGACTGCTTGTTGGTCTGTTCACATACTTGCACAAGTTTTTTTTAGTTTAGCAATCCATCATTACGTTTTTGTTGAAAGTTTCTCTTAAGTAAAATGATTACATTTTAATTGAGCATATGCTGAGAGTCATCATGCTTGCTTGTGAGTGTTTGTGAAGAAATGTACTGTTATAATTGTGCTGTCTTCCTGAAAGAAAACAAATTTACTCCATATTTCACCAATACTTCACATTTAGAAGGTGCAATATGTAGGCTATCCCACAAAACCATCAGTCTACCTGCTGGGATAAATAGTACAGGCCTAATTCCTCGAGCAGGTTTCACTAAATCCTGCCATCCGTCTCAATCCAGGAAAGTCTGATCTGCCAAGACATTTCTCAGCTGGCATCCCTTTAGTTGTTTTGTCCCCCTCTTTGCCAGGTGAATATCTTCTGAGGAGCTTTGGGTGAAAAATAACATCCGCGGATTGGACTCGCCGCAAGTGACAGTGTTTCAAACGGTAAATCCAGATTAGTAGGCTCTGTATGATTATTACCCAGAGAGGGATTACCACAGCATGGCTTTTTCAAGGCAAATATCAGTGTCTTCGTGAGAGGGAGGCTGACTAATGTGTGATAAACTCATTCGTGGATTCAGAGAGAGAAGCAAGAGCCATTTCTTAAATCATCCGCAGGGTTTTGGTGGGGATACACAAAGCGTTTTGGGAGCATTATGGGAGCTGTGACTCACTGATGTTTAACTCAATATTGTAGACCTCACTGCTTGCATATGAGAGCGGGTGGTTTTTGTATGTTTGAAGTGTAAAAACACACTCAAAATAGGCCTGCCCCTCCAACTGACCTCTGAGAGTCTCTGATAGTTTCTTCATAAATCACTGATATCATATTGACTTTTCTGTCCACTTCAAATATTATATGCTTACTTCCTGGTTGACTTTTACAGAAGCTAAAACAATATGATCTCAATTCATTCTGCAGGTGATTTTCATACTGTACTAGCACACATACAAAATTGTATGCATCTTTTAAATTCAAACAATTACATTTAAAGCATCACATTTAACATTTATTTAATTGACACTTTAAAGGGATAGTTCACCCCCCCAAAAAAAATTATAATTTAACCACCCTCAAGTTGTTACAAACCTGTATAATTTCTTTCAGCTGTTGAACACAAAAGAAGATATTTTGAAGAATGTTGGTAACGAATCAGTTGACGGTAGCCATTGACTTCCATAGTATGGAACAAAAATACTATGGAAGTCAATGGCTACCGCCAACTGTTTGTTTAACGACATTCTTCAAAATATCTTTTGTGCTCAATAGCTGAAAAAAGAGAAACTTGGAAGAGTACAAATGTCTTCACTTGTAAAAAATTTAGGGGGGGGGGGTTCCCAAGCAGTGCTGTTTTCGTATATTTAATACAGTATATAATGTATTAATATTTTTCATTAGATTTTATTTTTATATTTCAAGTTTTCATTTTAGTTTAAGGTTCAGTAATTTTCTTATGTGCTTTCTGAAGTTTCAGTGTTTATTCAAACTTACAAAAACTGTACTGTATGTGCGCCCCAAAGGAATGAAAAAAAAAATATTTGAATGCATTCTCACAGTGAGAATTTGTTGTATTTATTTCTTTTTTCATATTCCCGTCCCTTATCAAGTGCTCCCCTGGGTCTTTGAATGTGTTTTACTTTTCATAGACTCAAAGACACCATGGTGCAATGGGTCGGTACTAAAGAGCGTCAGTCCATATGGCCTCGCATTTCAAAACAGCGATGTAGGATCACACGATCATCAAACCTCCATTTAGAGTGTCAACATAATGGGTTCTGTCCTGTTCAGGGGAAAAGAAAACAGATATAACAGGAGGAATGGGAGCTATATACATGAACGAGCCAGAGAAAGGCCACAATGCAGCTCACATTCCCATCGGCTCCCGAATCTGATTTTCCTCACCTCTCTTCACACTCTGGAGTGTGTGCACAGAACAGCCATTATGCTTTCATCACTTTCTTAATGAGAAAAGGGCTTGATAACAGCAAGGTCTCTCTGAAGACTGCTGGTAATAGACCTACAGTGAACATGCTCAGTGTGATACAACTGCACACTTAATAGACTTGCTTTAGCATCGCAGTCTATATTTGTTCATACATTGTAACTCTATGATTGCAAGTGTAAATATTTTTTTTTCTTAACCCATGGGCTCTTGCACGCCCTGCAGTTTAAAATCTGACTGACTTGGCGGCAGCAAACTGAAAATCAAATGAAAGCAACCCAAAAAAGAAATGAGAAGAACAAAGATTTTGGCCTGAGGCAATGCTAAGCGGTAGAGAGGAGCTTGTTTGTCATAAGTTCTTTATAATCAAGATTAACCTCTTGAATACAAGCTGTAGAACAACCACAGCCAACACTCTCTAACGAGAAGCATAGTTTCTAACCAGAAGGTAAAATTTAGTATTTCACAATTTCACTTTTTTTTTTCTTTTTTGTGTGTGTGGTGGATATGTGCTACATGTGTAGCTAAAAATAATAATTTTCCAAATAACAAAAAAGTAAATATATTGTTACATTAAATTTGACTATATTTAAAGTTATTGACTTGTACTTAATCGTATTACTGCTATTTTTAAATATTAGATAAACTAGAATCTATTCAAAAATGTCTGAAAAATTTGTTCTTATTTACATATTTTGTAATAATTTGTTATATATATCTAAGATGAATATATAATTTTTTGATAGTTTTTGTGACAATCACCATTTTATGTTGGCAACAAAATGGCAGTATAAACAAAATAATGATATTATTACACAGCTGAGACTTTCCTTTTTAATGATTTTAATTAAATTATTTTAATGATGTGCTGCATGTCAAATGTATTACTCTAAGTTCATAAAATATTGAATATTTTCATTTTTAAGTTGATTTTAATGTATTCATAATACATTTGAGAATTCAAAACTGAATTATTGGCTTAAGTTTGAATCAAACTGTCATTGAACCACAGGTCGTTGGAATTGCAGGAAGATGAATTGCAATAAATTGAACACAATCAGTCACACAACAGTGTTCAACAAAAATGTAAAATAACATATGATAACCATAAAAAATGTAAGTCTCTCGAAACATTTCACAATCAATTTCTTCCCCATCCTCTTCTGACCGACCTCGCCGATGCTCTCTGAAAGCACAAGTGATATCGTCACATGCATAAAGAGCGTATTTATTAGATTTGTCATACCCGTGTCAAATGTCACATCCAATCTGCAGAAAATGAGTTTCCTGATTGCTGTGATGTCTGCTTTGTAAAAGAGAAAAAATAAACTATTATGGAGAAGGACTCTCATGCCATGGTTGTGTCATGGCTGAGGTGAACAGGCTCAATAGCTCTCTCTGTAAAGTCTATTAATCTCTCAGCATAGAAGTCATGCCATTCAGTGGTCATGACACAATGTTTGATGTAAAAACACAAAAGCCTGTCATTGACCTCCAAGCAACCACATATCAAAAAATGACTCTTCACCCAGGAAGGCTTCTGATATTTCCCGTCACAAGGAAGAGCAATGAGACATGCCTATCTGAAGAATCAAAAGGCCTTATAAAATATAAATGTTTCAAGGATTTTTAACTACTGATTCATTGTCATGTCATACTGTAACTTCTGGAAGTGAAGCTGTAAAACCCTAGATGTCAGTGTGTGGCTGTGTTCGAAACTTGTGTGCTGTGTGCTGCCTTAAAGAAATAGTTCACCCAAAAATGAAAATTTGTTGAAAATATATTCACTCTGAGGCCATCCAAGATGTAGATGAGTTTTTAGAAATTTAACATTACATCACTAATGGATCCTCTGCAGTGAATGGGTGCCATCATAATGAGAGTCCAAACAGCTGATAAAATCATCACAATAATCCACACGCAATCCTTAAAACGTCTTAATGACGAATTTGTTTATTACAAACACACAGATTTTCTCTACACAAGACATTAATTGATGGACTGGCTTCGTGTGGATGACTTGTGGATTATTGTGATGTTCTTATCAGCTGTTTGGACTCTCATTCTGACGGCACCCATTCACTGCAGAGGATCCATTGGTGAGCAAGTGATGCAATGCTAAATTTCTCCAAATCTGTTCTGATGAAGAAACAAACTCCTCTTTGTCTTGGATAGCCTGAGGGTGAGTGCATTTCAGGATTTTTATTTTTATTTTTGTGTGATCTATTCCTTTAAAGGAAAAAATCACCTAAAAATTTAAATTCTGTCAGGATTTACTCACCCTCATGTGCAAACACTGCTTCTCTTCATCTGCCATCTTGAATGTATTTTTTTTTCTCTCCAAGATTGTTGCAATGCATTCTGGGATTCCCTGCTCTTTGAAGGATACATGCAATGCATAATAATTATGGAACAACTTTATAGTATCAGTTTCATATTCTTGTATATTTTCTTTCATCCATTCTGCACCCGCGTTTTCACTCATTACTCATTAATCACTAACTGCATTAGTCACGACAGAAAATAGATTTGTCCAATTGCAAGTTTTTTGATGGGGGAGTGCACATGCTGCAGATAATTTTAATTTAATTGTTATGGAGAAATTGTGTTTGTGAAACAGATGATGGTGTGACTGTGTGGAACTGATGCCTGCTTTACCTATGAGCTTCTCTCGTTCTCTCTCACATATATTTACATGAAGTTACTGTCCTCTTAATGTAGATCAATGGTCCGATATCTGCTGCCAAGTAGAACATTTCACTGTTAATTGCAACATCTGTTCCCATTTATACTCAATTTTTACTTCACTTTTTGCCTTTTCCCAATCCACGGACATGTTCATCTCTGCCAGACATTTTCTGCTGAGCTGATGAATTATCGGTTGGCTATATGGTGAACATTTTCTACAGTAACTTTCAGCACTTTAAATAACAAACCTCTGAACTGGGGGAATGGCATTGGGCCACAACCAGTGAGATTTGAACCTGTGTGTGCTAAACGTGCAGTACAGCTCAATGTTTCTGGAATAGTATTGTATCGATGTTGGGTGATATGAGAATATGCCCCTATAAAAACACTCTCTTTCTGGATGCATAAAATGCAAAAGTATTGGTGTATGCATAGCTTTAGAAACATTAAAATCTATATGAATCATTTAAAAGTTTGGAGTCAGTAAGATTTTCAATTCTAAGCCTTTCTATACATCTATTGGTCACCTAGAAATTTCTCCATTTTGTCTATTTTTATATTTTCAGGGTTCAATAAAATGTAATTAATACTTTTATTCAGCAAGGATGCATTAAAATGATCAGAAGTGACAGTAAAGACATTTAATGTTACAAAACATTTAATTTAAAATAAACACTGTCTTCGTGAACGTGGATGTTTGTCTGCCCCTGAAGCGTATCTCACGGAATTAAAATTTCGCTTCTTCATTATTTTTTAGCACAAATATTAAGGAGCACAACTGTTTTTTGAAATAGTAAGAAATTGAATAGCAAACGGCCCCCAATGATTTGAAAGGATCCAGGACACGAAGACTGGATAAATGATGCTGAAAAGTTTTGCCACCACGGGAATAACTTAAAATATATCAGCATAGAAAATTGTTATTTTCAAGTATAATATTATGTCACGATCTTACTGTTTTTATTTTATTTTTATTAAATAAATGCATTCTTGGTGAGCATAAGAAAGAAACAAATCTTACTAAATCTAAACTTTTGAACAGTAACTCAACTACAAATTGTTTAACTCAAAATTTCATAAATTAATATTATACAAATCTAAACGCATTCCTAAACATATTTGTATTTTCTAAAGCTGTTCAAAAATGCTTACAATTTGGATGCCGCCAGTGTTAATAATATATGTTGCAGTGTCTGTGCGTGAAAATGTGCTGAAGCCAAATAAATGGCACTTTATTTTGTATGGTAATTTTGGATCAATGTACAAGCCTGAGTTATTGCTCAGACCTGCTATGATATTAATGGCCACGAGCTAATGCTAAACTGCTGCTGTTGAACTGTGTTAGCCAGAGAGACACTTTTAGAAGCAGCAGATGCTGAGAGGATAAGAAGAGTGGATCTTCATCTTCAGCGCTTCAGTCAGTACAGACAGAGTTGAAGAGATCATGGAAAGCAATTCCCACACAGGTCATGCGGGAGGATGGGTTTCTGGAATGTAATATGACCTGTTACTTGAGCTAGTCATCCGAATGATGGCCCTGTGAAGATAATGATATACATAAAGAGGATTGGCTGGCCCAGGATCCTACAAAAAAGAGAGAGGCTAGTAAAAATACAGAGAGGAATGCCTGGTTCCTTTTCAGTGAATCAAAAACATACAGCACAACCAGTGTAGTCCCGTTTATGAATAAATTACTCTTATGAACTGGTTCTGTTTTAGTAAATCAAAGCCATACAGCAAACCAGTCCCATTCATGAATAAATGACTTTTATGAATTGGTTCTTTTTTAGTTAAACAAAACCATACAGCACAACCAGTGTAGTCCCATTCATGAACAGGTGACTCATATGAACCAATTCATTTTAGTGAATCAAAAACATACAGCACAACCAGTGTAGTCCCATTCATGAACTAATTACTCTAATGAACCAGTACTTTTTAGTTCTGTGGTTCTGTGTTCCAGTGTTCCTAAAAATGAACAAAAGACTCAAATGAACCAGTTCTTTTTAGAGAATCAAACATTTTCTGCACAACCAATGTAGTCCCTTTTATGAATAAATGACTCCTATGAACTGATTCTTTTCAGTGAAAAACAAACAGCACAACCAGTGTAGTCCCATTCATGAACAGGTGACTTGTATGAGCCAATTCTTTCTAGTGAATCAAACCACACAGCACATCCAGTGTAGTCCCAGTCATGACCAAATTAATCTTTTGAACAGGTTCTTTTTAGGAAATCAAAAAACATACAGCACAATGTCTTGGGTTACTTATGTAACCATGGTTCCCTGAGGGGAACGAGACACTGCGTCCTCTAGGGGTCGCTATGGGGAACTAGAGGACGCAGTTCGAAGTTCCACGAAAGGGAACGTCTCGGGTTACTTATGTAACCATTCCCCATAGCGACCCCTAGAGGACGCAGTTCGAAATTCCACGAAAGGGAACCAGTGTATTCTCATTTTTCAACTAATCTTTTTTGAGCTCTCCATTTAAATGAAGCATTCAAAAATTAGGAATGAACTCACTAAAACCTGTCAGAGCAATTATTAACAATACAATATTTTAATTTGAATAATAATACATTTACACATTATAATTTACAGCATCAGTTGAGAGAGAATTTCTTTCAGATTTGGGATTATAGAGAAGAAAATAGAGTGAAAGTGATTTGCAGGATTATTTGGTGACACAACAGCGTCTTGAAAACACCGACAAACACTTCTACCCCAAACTGACACAGTAATGAATGTATCCAACACTCAGTACTTGGCCACATCTTGAGATATTTCTGCAAGAAGTGCCCTTTTCTGCTCCAAATGTAAGGTCAGATTATGGAAGAAATGTAAGCAGAACCATAAATAACATTACAGTGGCATTGTCTAAATCAAAGTGATCCAGGGAAATCTATATGTCTCACTATCTGCTGACCTTAAAGTTCAGCTTTTTTTTTCCTCTCTAAAATTTGCTTGCCATTTTTTTTAGCTGCCTGTTTACCAGACTCATGGCATTCCTGTTAGTAACTGCTTTTGTCTGCACAATTTCCGGTCTCTCTCCCTCTGCACTTATTTCATTTTCCAAGCGTCAGAGTAATGCAAAAATTGCTTTAAATTTAAAGCCCGGGGCCAAATTATACTCTAAAAGGGTGCGTCTCTTGACCGAGACTTATTACTAGTCTATTTGAGAAGTGGTGTGTCTCTGTGTGATTTCTCTTTTTTCCTGGGATAAGATGGCAGTTTCAATAAGCGCTCAGCTCCCACATGGCCCTGTGGGAACTAGCAGGGGGAAAAAAAAGAATGGATTTCACAAGGGAGGGCCGTGCTCGGGGCAGATGAAACGCAGGCAGCACGTTTGCAGAGGTGAGATAAAGCTTTTTTTATTCTGGTTTTCCTTCTTTTTCAGTAAGGATTGCGAGTAGTACTCGCAAGCTGGGAGTTTGTTGGTTTGTGGAAGCCAAAACCCAGCGGTAACATAATGCTTACTCATACTGAGAGATAAACAGGCCCAGTGTTGCAGAAGCTACTTTGAAACAAGCTACACTTAATTTAAGATGATGTGTGACTTTTTCGATGTTAATACTTTCTTCCATCCCAGTTGAACAGAGACAAAAGTATGTTTGTAGTTTGTTGACCCTGAAAAGTTTTAACACTGTGGAGCTTTGACCTGTTTGATCATCTTGACCAGGGGTGCGCTTCCCAAATGCATTGTCGCAAGTTTCATGGAACTCTGTTGGTAACAGTGGAACCTGTGACCATAGTTGCTTTTGGAAAACGCATCCCAGATCAATACAAAAACATTGGTTCAACCAATGGTGTGAGTTTGGGGCGGGACTATCGGTTTGTCTGACCAATTACACACTTGATCTTTACAGACAAATTTTGGAAAATGAAGCTAGATAACAAAAGCAGTTAAACTACACACACAATATGTTTTTAACCTTCATGTTCTGTTGCAAATGAATTAACTCTTTTGGAATTTAAAAAGACCCAACTGAAACACTTAAAAAAATATCCACGAATAGAGTATAGAATAATAAAATTATATATATATATATATATATATATATATAGATATATATTATAGGATATTATTCTGATTTTTTTTAATAAAAAAGTATTTCACAATTTCCGTAGTTTGTTTCAATTCATATTTATTTCCTCTGACCTAATTAAAACCTTTAAGCAGATAACGCTTTTAATAAAGCATTTTGTTTCATGTACATTTTTAGTTTGTCTTTGGTTAGGTGTGTTATCAAGTTTAATATCAATTCTCATAAGATGTCTGGTAAAGTCATTACTATTAATTAGTCTTGGGGTCTCAGATATACCAGCGTGAGCATTATTATTCTGCCACAGAACCAATAATAATCTTACTTACGATGATAAATAATGAAACTAGAAACAAATGAGTTGACAAGGTAGTGATGAACAGCAATATTTGAAGATTTTTCAACTGAAAATAAGACATCAAAATCTCACGGGACTCGGTGCGGGATCAAAGAATCAGTGAATCAGAGAGCATTTCAGGACAGTGTGTTTGATCATTGCATCAGCTCGCTTGGCTGCACGGCTGCGTGTGCAATACAATGTACCAGAAAAGGGTAAAAAAAAAGTAGTTATTTACAAAATATTTCATATAAACTCATGCAGTTCTTCTGAATGTTTTAATGGTATTTTTCATCTTACATCTTTAACAACTTTAGTGACTGCAAATATATTTTTAAAAGCAGTACTGCTGTCTTGTTTTCTTGTAAAAAATATCGAAAACATCTATAACTTAAACGTCAGTCTGTTGTTTACACAAAATTATATGACTTCAGAAGACTTTAAATATAGTGCATGAAACACATAGACAACTTTAAAGTTCCCCTGAAATGCTTAGAAACACGCAACGTTACTCTACGTGTTGACGTCATTTTAACTGAAACAGGATGACAGATCAAGCAGCCCGCCCCTTTTTAAAATAGCCAATAGCGTTCGTTTATATCATAGCTTGGGCTAGAGCCGTTCAGAGCCGTTGAGCTCCGAAAAGCCGCATTTGACAGGGTATATGCCAGCCACAATTTCATCCATATTGCTATAAAATATAGCATTCTGTGTAGAATTCAAATAGCTCCGATACTTTTTGTGGCATGTGATCCGCATGTGATCCGCTCCGTGCTATGGTGTCTCTGGACCGGAACAGAGTGTGTGTGCGGCTTTGTGGTGGTTAGCGCGAAACCAGACTTCTTTTTTTCCTCAATGGAAAGCATGTTTACACTGTTTGAGTCGTTCACTGTCCCCTATATAGTGCAATATGTGCCATTCACTGTACAGAAAATACTAATTCTGTGGACAAGTGACTGATTTCAGCCATGGCTTCAGCGTCTATTTTATAGTGTAGGGGGCGGCGTTTCGGATTCTAGAGAGCGTTTGATTGGTCAGAAAGTTTGATGAGAAGCTGAAGTGAAGGGTGACATCATAAAAACCGTTGATTCATATTGCCGGAAGTGAGAGACTGTAAGCTTTGAAAGCTTATATCTTCTAAATGTGAATTTTGTCACTGTTTTGGAGCACACTGCCTTATAGATAACCTTAAGACTAACATATTGATACTAACACCCAAAAAACTTTAATTTTGATTTCATGGGGACTTTAATGATACTCCTATAGTGCTTTATTTTTATTTTGGAACTCGACAACACCTTTCACTTCCATCATATTGAAAAGAGTGGAATATCTTCAAAAACGAAATTCCGTGTTCACTAAATAAAAACAGTTACAAATTTGAAAAGACATGAGGTAAAAAATAAAAAGAATATTCTGAGTAAACTACTGCTTTATGATTTGAATTCACCAAGTATATGTACACAATAATGCCTGCAAAAGTTTAGACATGCAGCAGCACACATTTTACAGCTCTAAACACAGTCCTCAAGATTTCAATGTACTTTGAGATGATTTTAATTTAAGCAAAAGTAATTGGCGCAAACATACCGTGCATTCGCCATCTGCAATCTGTAGACATGGCTCAGGAAAATTGCTTCTTTTCATTCTTCTTTCCCTTTTCAACCCATGATTAACCCTGAACTTACAATATTGTCCTTGGGAAATGTAATTTCAATGAGACAGAAACCAGGGTCCCATCTAAGCCATTAGAAAATAAATGGCACATCTGCGGAAGAAGAAAAGGGAAATAAGACATACAGTTTGCCATTGTCCATGTATTTGTGAAAGGTCGTCTATCTCGCTTCAGGTATGTTCCTGGTAAGCACGGATCTCTAACCCTGATGTGTATGCATCATTATTTGTATGAGGATAACACAGAAGAAACGGTCATTCAGGAAAATGATGGTGTATATGTGTGTATGCTTGTATCAGCATATGCATATTTCACCTGGAAAAAGGATAATCGCATTGCACCTCTCTCCTGCTGATGTCTGTGTTGGAGATAGCAGAATGTTGGCATGATAAATACTCTTTACATGTTTATTTTTCATCCACCGTCTCATTTGCCTGCTGTTAATAATGGTGAAGAGTGAGCACACATATACCCACACAGGGCACTGCATTCACATTAAAGTGAAAAAGCTGTTTGCCGATGTAACACAGAATTAGATTCTGAGACTCAGATGACTTTGGGGAAACTGTATCAGAGGGAAAGTGGCAATGACACTTTGAAAGTTAATTATATTAGCTCTTAAAAATGGAAAAGCATCAGAGGAACTGCGAGTTGCCTTTACTCAGTGTAAGAAAGATATTTCCTCCTTGCTTTTGTGGGCCTTATTGGATATTTTGACAATGGTATACAAACAAAACAAACAACAAAATCAGTAACTGTAATACAATCATACACACAGTCCCTTGAGCGTCTGAGGCCTAAATGATGGTGAAAGTCATTCTTTACATTTTTATTTATATATCAATCCCAGATGGGGCTTTTACTTAAAGTCAAGGCATTTACAGACTTTAATGGCAAAATTTAATTATCACTGATGAAACTCAAAAAGTAAATACCACCCAGAGGTGAAACTGTCATTCATTGAAATGCAGACATCGGGGAAGGAAAACATTGAAAACATCAATTTTATGCATAAGATTACGTCAATAAAGTATGGTGAAAGTGGTTTAATTATTGAATTACCACTGATTTACATTGATGTTTTAAAGTGGTTTGAGGAATATAGACTCTTCATTATGCAAGAGAAATGAGTAAAGAGCACTGCTGAATGAATAAACTACATGTTTTATGTAGTGTACTGAATGTGTAAATTAAACTAACTATGAAACTGATGCAAACATAATTAATCAATTAAATATTTCAATCCATTTCCTAATAACTCAGAGAAGTTTGTCTGTCTCACAATATTTGTCTTGACAGAGTATAGACAGACAGACAGACAGACAGAATTTTAATATTAATCCACAAGAGCCTCCACAAAAGTCAAACCAAGATAACAACTTTAGGCTTTAGTGAAAGCCTATATTTCCGACCTTGCAGTGATGAATCCACCTCAGGTGGCTGGAATTTTGTTCATAGTATAACCACTTTTACTAACAGCATAACCTCAGTGTATCAGACCATGACTCTTTGCATATCTGCATATTTGAAAATCTCTATACACACCTGTGGAATGAATAAAGAAGGACAAAAAAAATAAAGTTGGACTGGAGATGCAGAAGGTCATGATGGAGGGCAGATGACATTTGCATAAAGCGTGCTGACTCACAATCAATATAAACAAAACCTGTAAATCTTATCGCCATGCATTATTACTGTCCTCCATTATGAGCAGAGAAAATCACATCGGGAATAAACATGGCATGAATTTTTAAGAGCCCCTGACTCCTATATTCCATTTTAAACTATTGCCATCAGTCAGACATGACCTTTGTTTATCTTCAGAGGAGAGATGCTTCATTTGTGGCGAACCTGAATATGGAGAAATGCAAAGATTATGCAGGTCCCAAAGGCACTTACAGCACAGGTGCTGAATATTGCAAGAAGTGTTTCATTAACTCTACAGACACAGTGAAGGATATCATTCGACACTGCATGAAGTGCCTGGAAAGAACAACACAGGGAAAGTTGAGGTGAGAATCATGAAATTATGCACTGCAAAAACTTGAACTTGCTTAAAAGAAAACATGCAAAAAGTAGTTGGCTCAAACAAAGAGGACAAGGTTTTGCTTTTTTTTTGTTTTTTACTCAAACTACAATTTATACCATAAATGTAACTAGTTGGTGAACTTCTTGGCGGTTGAACCAAGTTGCTGGAAATTCTATCATAATTTACTCACCCTCATGTAATTCCAAATGTGACTTTATTCTTAGGAAACGGCAAATCAGCTAATCAAGAACAATGACACAAACCCACCAACACACCCCCTTTTTTTTCAGTACAGAGTTGCCTTCGTTGCTTAACAGAAACCGCCAGACGTAGATAGACGACGAGATAGATCGGGCTAGATAGATAGATCGCTCGCTGACTAGATGCGCTCAGCTCGCTCGAGCTGTAAAAAGAGCATCTACAACAAAAAAGATTCCCCTACATCTTAAAGAAAGGAAATGGATCCACACTAAGCCCCTATAAGATATTTACCACGCTGGGGCCTGATATTGGGCCTGCTGATGACAACGAGGACAGGACTTAACAGTTTTGTTTTGAGCATCTCTTAAAGTGCATGTATAAACGCAGCTGTACATCACCACAATGTGTGCTGAGTGAGATCAGATTTATCTACACGCCAGTTGTGGCAGCTTTTGAATAATAGAGGATGCGCCCATTATTTCTGCCCGGGAGAAATAAATGTTACTCTAACGTTCCCCGCAAAAGGGAAACTACAGAACAATGAGAGTGAAAACATGTCCTTGAGCAGTTCTTTTAGTGTACGCTCTGGTAATGATGCTGCAAATGCACATTGTTTATTTTGAAGAACGGCGCGTCAGAGATGCAAAGCACAATGGTTTGACTCGCTCATGTCTCCATGGGAACGGGCCACTTTTTGACTTCTCATTTACTCCAGTGCAAACTCATCTAAAATCTCGCTTTTCCCATTTTAAACCGTGAGAAAGCGGCAAAAATTGAGGGAACAACCCTAGTGTTTAAAACAGACCTGTAGTGATGGGTTTGCATTTATTCATGATCTGCGGCAGGCGGGTGTGATAGAGGGGAAATATAATTTCACAGCCTGTAAGGCTTTTAACTTTTCTAGTAAACAAAGAGAGGGAGGTGAGCACTTGTGCGTGTCTCACTCAGACCGTAAGAGTGTTAGGTTGGAGGCCCCAATGGTCCTCAGATGGAGCCCTTCGATTGTTCAAGGACTCTCAGTTGAGCTACAAGTGTGTAAACATGGTAAAAGTGGCTGCCACTTCTGACCCGATATAATCAGTGCAGTTATATGCAATTAGAATGATGGAACAGAGAGGGGGGGGAGGGGACACTGACTCAAATCAATGCAAGTCTAATATACACAGAATGCAGATTTAACCATCAGTAATCTGGATCGACAGAACAAAATCTTGCTTTGCTTGCACTCAAATATAAAAACGTTATAGTCCAGCTCCAGGTAGGAAGAGAGTGATGCCATAGAAGAATGATTTTTGGGTTTTTTTTTTTCCCCAAAGAACCTGCATGTGAGAATTCTTTTTAAAGGCATTGATGGTTCAATGAAGAACCTTTAACATCCATAGGAACCTTCCATTCCGAAACAGGTTCTTTAGGGAAAAGGGTTCGTTAGATAATTTAAAAAGTCCTTCAGAATAAGAAAAAAAAAATGGTTCAAGACCGATCACTTGAAAGGTTTCTTTGGGAATCAAAAATGATTTTCTATGCTTGCGCACAAATTACCCCCTGTTTTAAACCTATTTTATAAAGTAATATATGTCTCACCCACCCTCACCTTTTGTTGGCCCCCCACAAAAACCCCTCTGACTTTAGGTCTTCAAAGCCAATAAATGGAGTGGACATTATGGAAAACATTCATTTTAAGTCATTACTCAAAAGTGTCATATTTCTGAACGTTGATTGAGAAGAAATATGATAATCTCAGTCTATTACCTACGAAAGAACAAGAAAAAAAAAGTTGAAACAGATTGCTGCAGAAAACTTTCAGATAAGTCAATTCATTATCTGCACATAATGCAGTGGAGTAGATTAATGTGTCAAAGCCAAAGGTTACCTGACGTGTCACCTTTGATTAATAAATAGCGCACTTGATGAAACCATCCTAGGGGGAAGTTGGCATCTCGTGGGGGATCTTATTGAGCTAACTTGTTTAGCTGATTAGGTTTTACAAATAAAATCATGGAACCGCGACACGTGCGTTTGTGTGAATACTTAGCAACTAGAACGACTTGTGTGAGACCCACGCAATTATTATAGAATGAATAACAAGAAACATAAACCGTAGCAATCATATACCATGGAGTGACACTTTTACTTATTATGTGATGATTATGGCGAAGGAGGGGGGGGGGGGGGGGGACCCAAATTTGTATCAAACGGAACAAATTAGAGCTCCATTTTATGCTTCCTTACTATCCTTATAACAACTTGAGATTTATTTCTTTATCTATCTATTATTATATTTACAGAAGGTGAGTCAAGAGATCTAAAAAGTTGCGGCCTTTGATCCTGTAAAAGCTCTGACAATTTAAACTTGTCAGATTGTGAGGACATTTTTGTTTTTTTTTTTAGAAAAAAAGTAAATCTCACACCCAATTAAGCTGTGTAATTTAACAATCTTGTTTTTTAATAACTTTTTTTTTTATTTAGGAGCTGGGTAAATACATTTAGCAATACTTCGCCTGTGTGAGACATTTTTTTTGGAAAAATAACATATAACAAACACAATTAAAATATTAAAAAGTGAAGATTATTATACATCACAAAAAAAGACAATTCCCCAAATTAAACCGGGTGACAGATATCCCACTCGTAGGAGCACGCAATCATTTATATCCGCCCCGACACGGAGAGGACAGAAACACCCAACCGACAAATGTCCTTCCGATATGTGACAATATTCTAGAGAGTGCGTTGTGTGGTTGGAGCTTGGGCAAAAGAGTCATAGAAGACTGTGCACACAGAAGCTCGAGAAGTCCACTGGGAACCACCCAAAGACAAAAAATTTCACTAGACAAAAATGTCGAAACCAAGTACGTATAAGCAAACCCGAGGCATAGAGAGCGATAAGTCGTGCCCTGATCTGTGTTACTGCGACTCGATTCCACGAAACCCGAGTAGAGACTTGACCTCTCCGGCTGTCCGAGGCGAATCATGATCCTAGACACTATACAAAGGCTGGTAGGGGCAAAGCAAAGTTTTATTCGGAGCATTAGCCTTGCCATGTCAGCCGAAGGGCCCCATGCGCATTGTCCCCTCGGCGTTGTAGACTGGAAGACCAACAGTAGGAGGCAAGAGTAGCCCATCTCAAGTCTAAAGGGCTTTATTGACCAGCAAGGAGGCTCCACCAGGACCCTTCGTTGTTAGCATGGAATGCAAGTCACAGAGGGGAAGTGAACTGGGACATTAACGAAAAGGGACTGTCAAGATGCAGAGGTGTTCCCTTCAGGTGGGGGGGACTGAAGTGAGTGGACAAGGCCACAAAACCTTGTAGAGAAAAAAGAGAAGATGAGCTGAGAGATAATGTTGTCGTGAAATATTTACCAGTTTCATTGAAAAAATTTTGGGCTGTATGTAGAATAGGCCAAATAAACGTACGAACTCCACCTGACAAAACGTCACGTAGAAATGCTCATAGGCGTATTGCAGGTAGTGTATATAGAACAATTTAATTACAACAAGGTTGGTACAAGCGAAGCACATTCAAAGTTGAAGAAAGGAAGACCGTGTCTACACGGACGCGAGCGCGTGTAGAGATCATAAATAACCGAGCGCAGAAGAGGCGGCTTCTACCCTTGGATGCGGCGGGCGGCACTGACACGACAAACCTCTAAGGACATAACTGTTGATGGGCGTTTATATTTATGAACATACTGCAACAAACACGAAGTTCAAATGATTTTCTAGACGGGGCTCGGCTTTGTCGCCGCAAGGTAGAAGACCGAGGAAAGTACTATGAAGCTGACCAAACAGTGGACGAGAACGCGGCGGACAACGTCGCATCCGGTGTAAGACACGAAGCTCAATACTTTACTTCAAACAAGGATACCTTCAATATCTCAACAGTGTCACAAATACGACACTTTATTATATAAATGCACCTTACACACTTATGATATATAATGCACTATTCATATAAATGTCGTTCTTTGCACTTTTATTCAATACCATGTGGTTTTACCTGAAAAAATCAGATTCTTATGTGAACAGCAGCAGATGAAAGAACCACCTGTTGTTACGAACACCTAGTCCCATGAAATAATATCATGAATCATTTTGTCTTGTAGCAGCGATCAGCATATTAGAGATTCGATTTAGCTGCGAAGGGATCATGTGACACTGACGAGGGAGTGAAGATGCTGAAATCACGGGAAAACGTTAATTTAAATTGTACTAATATTTTACAATATTACATTTTAATTATTTTTGCTATCCTTACATAAAAAATAATCTGATGGTTTATATTATTAGTAGCTTCTGATGTTATAGGCCTAGCAATGTAAACCTGTCGTACGCATGTCGCTTCTAAACAACCGTCCCCCATTATGCTGCGTCCTATTATAATACGCCATATCTTCTAGACACGTATTCCCCTTCATCCTACCCCTACTGCACTAAACGAAGTCCCGTGTCGAATGATCAAGTCTAACATAGTCTCTTATGAACAGTACGCATTCACTAGTGTTATTTATCACCGACAGTGAGATGGCTATGACACCCTGACGATTACTTGAACTCCAGAGCAAGTCTTTCGGCACAAACAGGTGATCGAAACAGTGCAGGAATAACGTCCAATTTTATATCTAGTCTCTCGGCCTGTAGGGGTGCCAGATGCGCTTGAGGCAAAGCGAGAACAACCTGAGGACAAGGAAGACGGGCTTGCCAATTATTATAACGGAGACATAGTGGGTAGGCAATGTGTGTATATGTAGTCTTCAGAAACAATATCCCCCACAAGTGGCAATAACAAACTGGACAAGAACAGTGCACATTGTGTTCGTGCATTTTCGAGCTGTGGTCTAGTGATTAGCAGCTGTGGCACTCATGCAGATAGCAAGTTGGAATATGGGTGAAAATGTCCTTTCAACTTTTGACATGATGGTGTATATACTTCTTCAGGTATTATAGATCTCCTTAGGGGGAAAAGAGAAAGACATTCACTTTTCTCTCCTTATGCTTTAGTCTCTCCCATATCCTCTGGTTTCTCTTTTCAACTGGCTCTCTCCTCTCTTTCTATCTCTTCCTCCCTGGACACTCAGCCTCTGACCTTCCCGCTGGGGAAAGATGAGCAGCTTGGAGTTGCACAAAAGCAGTAGAGACCTATTAATTTCACACTGGCAATCTTCATGCTAAGCTGACAAGACAGCCGTTTAATTGTGCCAACCTGAAGCTCGCAGAGCAGTCCCACTGTCCCTAATGACTGCTGCAGGAGAATACCAAGAAGCCCCTCACCTTTCCTTCATTAGAGCTGAAGAGGTCCGGACAGGCATGTCCTATCGTTCTCAGCCCCGGCTCTCCATTTATGATGAAACTGGCAGGGAGAGCCGGGTCAGAGTTCACAGACACAAACCACCAGTTACAGATGGTCATTGGTATTGTGTCGAGATAGCACCGTATTTTTGTAAAACTGAGGAACTGCCAGTTTGAACCAAGGACGGACACCAGGTGTAGCCTTTTTCCATGTGGATGTGACATATGTATGGCTCTCCACTTTTCTAGTCACAGCATCGATGCCATGCCATACGAGAGGCTGACAATTTTGCTGTTTTAAGTGCACTAGAACATTAATTCCAGATAAATGAAGGTAGAAAAATTGTGGCGGCCATGACTCATCTTTTGACCTTTTACATACAGCAAATCAGCTCAACGAGGCTGAACACAATACCTTGACAGAACCTTTCAAGCCATACACTCTTCTAGAGCCCAAAGGGAACAACTTCTACAAGGCTTACTGTGGCACATTGACGTTTCCAACACAATACAGAACCGTCTCACATTATTTAAACAATCTCAGAGGGCACAGAGGGCTTCACAACAGAGACAAAGCAATGCCTGAAGGATGACAACAGAGCTTAGAGGCACCATTACATTAGTTTGAGATGGGAATGTTCTCCTCCTTTTTACTCCTTCAGGAGAATTCACACTGGCGGCAATTAAATCACAGGAGGTTGCTAAATTGCTGTGCTGTTAAGGCATAGGTAGTTGTCTCCAGCTTTTAAATTGTGTCAGGGCTCTGTTTGGATGTGGACCAATGGCTGAAACCAGAGCCGGCCCAAGGCATAAGCGAACTAAGCAGCTATGAAATGACGTGAGTGAATCCGCTAAATTGTTCTGCGAGTCATTGCTATGATTGACAGTGATAACGAATGAAATATCTGACAAGCCGATGTCAAAAAAGAGCTGTGCATGAAGTGATGCAGACTAAATTCAGAGTAACAAACTTACAGCAGTAACAAGTCTGTGTTGGCTGAATATATTTAGCAGCTTCTACAGTTAAAGGTAATGAAATAATAATGCATTAAGTATTTTATGATACAATTAATAATTAACTTATTTATTTATACTGTAGTACAAAAAAAGTAAAAGTACCAAAAATATATATAAAATAATAATATTTGGTATAATAGTCATTTTATAATAAATCCAAAAAAATAGGGAGTTGAAATGGCAACTGAGCTAACGGGTGATCCTCTGCTGCCATCTACTGGTTATAATTTCATGTCATTTTCATCTTAAAAGTCTTTGTTTTCCACCAGGAGACCATTTATTTCATGTCATTTTCATGAATGAAATGTGAATCTTTAAAGTGAATTTTACTGCATAGGCTTCAGAATATTTTAAGTGTTTAAAAAAATGTGCACTATAGATGAACAGTGGGTAAAGGGCAGTGTTTGTGTGTGTGCTTCATAAACTTGGAACTGATAACAGTTCAAAATGATTTACCTTAACCTACCTTTGGGGTCTTTGCTATTATATTCCAATATTTGTATGCCTCAATTAGCTAGTTATAGATTAAGAGTTGTTGTTTTTTTACAGATGACTTGGTGCTGTTATAACCTTGTCGCTTCATCGCCGCCGTTCCGAGAGTGATTCGAACCGCGGTCTCCGTTGTGGGGAGGCAGGCTCTCTAAACAGGAGACTAAGACTGCATGTCCTCTCGGAGTGATCACAGCTCTTACCGTGGCCTATGACAGTTACAACTGTGTTTAATAATTTATGTTGTTAAAATAACATTCTTTTCTGTAAATGCATTGTCTGCTGGTTTATTTGGCTACTTTTCAGTACACCACAATAAGTACGCCACTTAATACTGTAAGACTTTGAATGTTAAAGTGCAAATTAACACCCGACCACTCCTGTGAGTTTGCTACCGTTACAATTAAAAATCGTAGAAGGGTAAAAAAAAAAAATGGTATGATGTAAGCAACACAACTACAACAAATGAAATTGTGGGTGTGTTAGATAATGGGTGTGTCAGATTTATAGTGGGCAAATAATCATGCATTGACAAATAATAAAGGCTTGGGCCGTCCTCTGGCTGAAACACACACACACACCACACACACACCCACACACACACACACACACACAGACACACACAACACACACACACACACAAAACACCACACACACACACACCACACAACATATAAAATCAATCAATCAATAATGTTCTTCAAACATACAATATCAAGTTAAAACCACAAAATTAAAGCTTCAATAACGCTATACAGCCGATATAAAACATCAAAAACTTCCAGACCTCAAACTTACTAAATATCAGTATGTTGTTATGTCTAATCAAGTCAGATGTAGGAGTAGTACTCTTTATGCAGAATGACTATAGAATACCCATTCGAGTGGATGAATAACAGGAGTTGGGATCTCATTTGGTTCCATTTTAGTTAGCGATTTCACTGACTTGTTAACTTACGCTCAAGGCAGTAATGAACTTGGCATTTTCAGTGGCGGCTTCATTTGAATCTAATCATGCAGCAACTACTACTGTTAATGTCACCTAAAAATAAATCTTAGTATGTTATGAATTTGCACAGCAAAGTTAACGCACAAATTTAACATAATTAATCTAGTGTAAGAACAATCATAAATGCGTGGAGATTTACTGTTTTTATGTGACAATGAGAATACCTCAGAAGTGTGCACTTGGGTGTGTTTAAACCTTTCCAACAGAAATAGGTTTCAAAATACTAATGGAAAAGAAAAGAAAAAAAAGATCAGTAAGCAATAACATAAAAAAAAGAAAATAAATCAATATGTGTGACAGATTACTTTTTTCAAGTAACTAGTAAAGCAATGCATACTTTTAAATTTACAACAAAATATCTGAGTTGCGTTTTCAAATAACTAACTCTAGCACTTTCAATTCTATTTTAATTCTATTTTATCTGTATTTATCTTCTTTTTTTTATAAAAAAAACAAAAAACAAACAAACACTAGCTTTCTATTTTTTCTATTCTATCTACTTGTTTTTCATTGTGTGTGTGTGTGTATATTTGTGTGTATAAATACAGTAGAGATATCTATTTTAATTCTACTTTATCTATTATATATACACCTTGCTACATGTACTGCTTTAGGCTAACCGAGACTTGTCATTTGCACTTACAAAGGAGGACAATAAAAGCAGTCTAAACTAACAAAAGAGCGACGGCCTTTTATTGTCCTCATTTGTAAGTCATTTGGATAAAAGCGTCTGCTAAATGACTAAATGTAAAATGTAAATGTGTGTGTTTTATTTGTATTTTGCTCGAAAAAATAAGAGTGTTATTGTTATTAATTAATTTTTTTGTTGCAAGCCCAGCTGGTGAGAAAAAATAACGCAACTAGAACCTTTCTTATGAGTTCCTTGTAAAAGTAACTTTTCCCCAACAGTGTAACTAATCTGTATAGGTATATTTATATACTGATATATATATATATATATAAGATAATATATAATACATATAAGGAGGGTTTGGGAGTAACGGAATATATGTATCGGTGTTACCGATACTGTAATCCGTTACAGTTACATTTTCATGTACATTATCAAAACAACAAAATATTCAGATTACAGTTACATTTTGTAAAAAGTGGGAATACTAACAGGATTACATTTGTTTCGTTTAAAATTAAATAAATTTGTATTTTGACATAATAACGATATATTTAGTGCTGGCTTCTCTTTAGGCCCTTTCGCACTGCTTTAGTTCCAGAACTAAACGTACGGTACTAAAGTACTCGGACGATTCTGCGCGAACTATTTCCCAGTACCATTCAAAGGGTTGCATTCGCACCGACAGTGTGTACTAAGTGACGTAAGCTGGTCGACAGCGTCGTCATTTCTGCGCGGCGTTCAACAACAGAAACAAAGAAGAACAACATTAACAACAGGAGGATGGAGGACGCTGTGATCGGAGCTGTGTTTTTGTTGTCTCGCGGCTTTCACAATAATGGACATGGAAAGTCAACATATACGTAAAGCGATTGAAAGAACGGAAAGGAGGACTAAGAATCTCCAACGACAACTGGCAGTGCTACATTTGCTACAAGTGCCTGCACTTCAGCGTCCGTCCATCTATCGCTGTTACTCCATACTAGTGAAATAAGTTGACATGCTTACAGTATGTTTACACAGCGTTTTAAATCATGGTGGGTGAGGGTGTTTTCGTACTCGTTTGGCCAATCAGTGTCTACTTACATCACGATTAGTACCATTTGTGCTGGTTAGACCCTGCTCCGGAGTAGGAGCTAATTTGGTTCTCGAAAAAGGTAGTCCGGTAATAAAATCGCTCCCAGTTCCGGCGGTGCGAACACGCCAAAAAGTGGGTAGTTCCACAATTAGTTCTGGTACTATGAAAAGGTTCCTGCGGTGCGAAAGGCCCTATAGTTCCTGGTTCTGTTGACACTCATGTTGACTCACGTGAGCCGCCTGCTGGTGCGTGTGCAAATAACACCCGTCTACAATTATTCTCCTCAAACGCGGGATGAGACGCTGCTACAGTAAACTAATTACGATGTTTCCTGCTGTGGAAAAACGTTTTCATGTCTGGAAATTTCACTGTTATTTTGTTTTCAAAGAGGATAAAGGAAATAACATAGTTGTACAGCGTAAGCTATGCATGAAGACTTGCTTTAAAGGGTTCATATGATGCTTTTTTTAAAGATCATTTTGTGTATTTGGTGTAACAGAATATGTTGACAAAAAAAACCTTATTTTTCAAATACTGTACATTGTTGTAGGTCCTCTATGCCCCGCCTCTCTCAAACGCTTCGTTTTCAACAAAGTCCCTCCTTCCGACAAGCGCAGTCTGCTCTGATTGGCCAGCTGACCCAGTGCATTGTGATTGGCCGAACACCGCAAGCACTCGTCGGAAATGTCACGCCCCTTACCATAATCGCGAGCTTCATCTTTCAAAATAAATGTAAAGACAGAGCCCGAAAGGAAACAGAGTCTCGTTACAGACACAGTGATGAATATGTGTTTGCATAGACAACCCGGATCGACAGCGCTCCACTTTGAATGTGTCTCGCGCTCTCTCTCTCTCGATCTCTCGCGCTCTCTTCTCTCTCTCTCTCCTCTCTCTCTCCCTCTCTCTCTCTCTCTCTTCACACACACACACACACACACATGCGCACACACACACATGATGCACAAAACTCTGCATTTGAACATTCAGTAGCAAATACTTAAACTAATAAAAAACAGTAGCGGATTCAGAAGCGCCAGAGTGTCATAGCAAAGTCAGAATTAACCCTCCTCTCCTAGTTTCACGAAACTGTCATCCATAAAATGCATTGCTGTTTTGTTGTAAGTAATCTTAAAAGATTCCTAAATGCATCTACTTCCAGAACGCCAAATAAAGTGCTTTTGCTTTCACCTAGAAACACAGCGTCTCTCTGACATGGCTGCTTCAACACTGACTGCTGTTACTGACACCACGCCTTCTTTCTTTGCGTGAACATTTGGGCCGCATTATGCAAATATTTCCCACATAGTGAGGTAGATATGTGGGTGCGTGTTAGAACGAGCCGTTTTAGGGGGGTGTGGCTGAGTCTTAACTTTGATAAAGAATATATCTTTGTTTTTGTGACTTTAGTCTTTGCAACTTTAGGTAACTTATCTATTCACGAATAGTTTGTAACACTCCAAAGAGAAAGGGAAAACTTAAATCGCATCATATGACCCCTTATAACAAAGGCTAGCCTACTCAACCAACGTGAACATTTTGGCATGTACTATTCCGGTTTAACTAGCATGGAATCCTCAATGTATGTTTGTTAGTGATTTAAACTTTCCCCCCCCAAATGGTGGGGGTGCAATTGTAAGATTTCTAGCGGAAAATGAGCCTGAAAATGTAGAAATTAACACGAGAGTCACCCACACCCCAGATCAGTCAATGAAATAAAGAAAGATGGCATTTCACATGCATTTCGACATGTACGTTAGGCTTATTTTAAAATAGACTAATATGTATATTGTGTAAATGTTTTTAATGTTGTGAATAAACAAATTTTATTTTTACTTGTACATGTTAAAGAAATAATAAAAAAAATCAAAATAAAACTTCAATACTAAACTATAGCCACTTGATGTCTGCATAGCCTTTTATATAAAAATATATATGGGCTTTAATATCTAGATGGTGAAACAAGACATGATTTTTAATAGTTTCAAATAGTTTTTTACTATAGTTTTTATTAGTTTTAATTTTAAAGTCATAGTTAAATAAAAGTATTTAGATATTGCTTTGTGATTTATTTTCATATGTAACTTGAAGTAATCCAAAGGTAATCAGATTACATTACTTTTATATTGTGGTACTTGGATTACGTTACTGAATACTTTTTTAATGAAGTAATTTGTAACGGTAACAGAGATATTTTAAAAGTAACCATCCCAACCCCTATATATATATATATTATATATATTATACTAAACAGGGGCACTAAACAGACTTTATTTTGGGAAAAAAAAAAAAAAAACTTTATAGATAATACAATTTATTGCTGACAGAACTGTGTTGCACTAGTCCAGCACAAAACTCAACTTATCACCAAACATAATTTCATTTATTCACACATTTATAGAGTGATTTAATTCTTCATCTATATTACATTCTGCACCTCAAGACAATTCCACACTGGTCACTGTCCTCCTGAATTTCCTTCTGGACAAAAATTATGATTGGTTATGGCAATAACCGAAGCAGTTTAACTGAGCCGCAAAGTGTTCTCCTGAGTGGGAGGCTGGAAATGGTGCCTCATGATTGTTATGTTCTCTTCTGTACTCTGAATTAGACTATCATGTAGAAAAGCTTCATACTGGGTATGAAAGCTTCCCAAATAGTTCCGATTTTGCACTAGTCCATGCAAACACGTACATAACTACTTTCCCACACACTTAACACCATCAGGAGAAAGATCACTGCTTAACTTTTTTAACAACCGCACAGTTTAAACTGCTGGATAGTACTTTGAAAGTAGCTGCAACTGTCTGCTCTAATCATGTATAAAACCTGTGTGGGGCTCAATAATGCCCTCTGGGTGACCAGCCATGTGTAATTGGTTTAGCAAACCGCTGCTTTTGATTAGCTGCGCTGTCATTATACCCTCTGCTGCTCTGCATTAAGTTTGTATTACTACTAAACGTGCTCCATTGGTAAGTTTGTTAAAGTAGTTAGTTTAGATCAATGCAGCTGATTAAAGTATGATTATTTTACATACTTAAATGAGCGCACTATTCATTTTAAATTACAATAAATGTACATTAATAAAGACTGCAGATGCAAAAAGTCTCTTTTTATTAGTGTTGTGAGAATGTAGTACTAAAAAATAAATACTAATCTGTGAATCAAACTGTCGAAATCCTTCCAGTACCAATGAAACAAGAGAGACAAAGACAAATCATGTAGATGGTAAACACACACTTTACTAATTGTACTTCTGTCAGGACCACTATCGTCAAAAAATGATAGATACTACGCATAAGGTTTGGTTTGGCGGTATGGTTCTGTTCTGGGCAAAAAACTCCCTGCCCATCCATTCAGCCTGTCATGAATGAGCAGGGAGAGCAGCAATAATAACCCCCTAGGGTTAACAGAACAGAACAAGGCAGATATCATTAATGTACTTAATGATATTTAAGTGTAACACTTTATTCAAGATAAAGGAGTCTGATTAGCAAGGAATATCAGAAAGCCAAGTCCTGACTGTGGCGAAAGGAGGAGCTGGAGATGGAGATGATTTTCTCCTGCACCGAAAAGCTGCTGAATCATACTGAATATACTATATAGGAATGCGCATAGGTGTCGTAGTCCTATAGGTAGATTTGATAGCTTAGAATCATCTGATGCAATCTTGACTCACGTGACCTGCCAGAAAACGCTAACGCTTAATTTATGTATTCTCACCCTGCATTTAATTTATCATTTTCACTCTAAACACTACATCAGAAAATAATACTTATTCAAGCGCGAAAAACAACACAATTATTATTTTTGTTTATGAAATTCATCTACTACACCACAATCAGATACAGTCAGTTGTATTTGATTCTACAGTACTATATTATTCTACTGTATCGATGTAGTAAAATTTCCACTAAGAAATCACTTGTAAATTTCACAACAATTACAAAGAAGAGGTAATACATTGAAATAAACATGACATTTTAAAATAGTATTTCTTGTAAAACATATACCCATAAACTTTGTTTCACTTACAACTTAATATATACATTTTTACAGTGCAGACAAGATGTGCTCTCATGCTTGCATCTTAACTTTTTTTTTCTTTAGCCCAGACGTGACTATGAAATCAGTCCTGTTGGCTCTAATCTAATTCTTCGACACCTAAATAAACGGCCCCCCCTGATAGGGAATATGCAGAACTATCTGTCAAGCAGATGAATTGGCTACTGTGGAGGTGAAATAAAATAAAATACAGGGCCCTTTTTAATCAATGACAGGCAAGGGAAAAAAGGACCACAGTCTTTTGTTCCTAATGTGTCCCTAGCTAATGGCTTGACAAAAACTAAACAGAACAGTAAGGAGTTGCCTGTCAGAGGAAGATTAGCAAGCTCTATCACAACACTAAGCAATGACACTGCTTGGATGCATGGCTACATGTGCTGTAACCAGCAAATGAAACAAAATGTGTAGCCTATTCAGTCAGGCGGGGAATTTGATTCAGCAGGTGCTACATTAACACTGTTCATATAAATGTTTAATTTCAGAATTTATTGGCGTGCAACTTGAAGATTTGTTTAAATAAAACTCCTTCCTATGTTCAATTTAAAGCAATAAATGCATCATGTACCTTGGAAGTTTAAATCTACACATGGGAAATATGCTGTTTCACTGTTCACAGGTCAAACTGCAATTTTTAAGTGGACAAACATCCACTTTTTTGCAGTAGCCTTGGCTTCTTGGAAGTATTTTTCTAACATTTACTGAAATAAATATAAACATTTTATATTTAAGAATAGTTTCCAAAAATGAAAATTTGCTGATTTATGCACCCTCAGGCCATCCAAGATGTAGTTGAGTTTCTTTCTTCGGAACGGATTTGGAGAAATTTAGCATTACATTATTTGCTCACCAATGGATCCTCTGCAGTGAATGGGTGCCGTCAGAATGAAAGTCTAAACAGCTGATAAAAACATCACAATAATCCACAAGTTATCCAATCCACGCTCCAGTCCATCAATTAATGTAAAGGTAAAAGGCTAAATGTTTGTAGGAAATTCTCCTCAGGATTGTGGGTCATATAGTTTTTTTTTAAATTTTTTAAATTTCTTTAAATCACAAGTAGAAAAGACTCAAACCTGCTGCCGCTATAAAAGCATGAATCTTCTCTTCTGTGAAATCATTCAAGCTCATGGTCACTGTTTTTAAAGGTTTATGTCCTTGCTAAACAAAAATTGTCTATGGAGAAAATAAATGAGATTTTTACTTTTGGAACCCAAGTGGATCCGCTCTACTGGTTTGCTAATTGGACGAATTAAAAGATTACTGATTTAATCACCGTGAAAACCTCCATCTTTGAATATAGATTGAATGTACACTACATTGCTTTGACTCATCCGGATGCTGAATGTTCAGAGTAAGAGAAAGCTGATCAAACAAGTTCTGCCTCATTCAAATTCCAAGGACGACTTTTTAAGGAAATCAAACATAATTGCTATATTCTGCTCAGAGGAAAGGGACATTGTACAGTCTGTGCACAAGTGCTATACTATATTATAGGTGTTAAATTATAAATCATTGTTCTGGTTAGAATAATTTTTCCTTCTTTTCACAGTTCTATCACCTTTTGATAGGAAGCTGGCACTGAGTGGGCAAGAGAAAGTCACACGTAAATGAACGACACCAAGAACAGATTTTTAGGTTGCAAGTTCAGGAGATTTTGGAGTTGACTGGACAAACCTATAGGGAACAGAAGACTGTTTACAGATACAAGTAAACTTGTAGATGAACTTACTGAGAAAAGAGCCATAAAAGTCAAAGAATTAATGTCTCTCCATCTTTTCCTTGGAAGCACTGCAACTCTTTAGACCGAATGAGGCTGAAAAAAAGACTAAATGTATTTTATATCACTAGAGATGTCCAAGACTTTATAATATTTTATTCATTCCCATGACTTTCATAGGCCTGGAAATGTTAAATTGTTAAAGGGCAAAACTTCTGATATTTGGCAGTCATTACGTTTTTTTTGTTTTTTTAATGTGTACTTTTATACAACAAAAACCTATCTAAAATAAATGCTGTTCTTTTCAACTTTCTATGTTTCAAAGAATCATGAAAAAAATAAATCAATAAATAAATAAATATAATATATATATATATATATATAGATATATATAATATATATATATATATATATAATTATATATATCTCATGTTTTCAAGAAAACAAGGAAGCCTCACAGGAATAAATTATATTCAATATACACCTATTTTTAAATGAATATTATTTGTCAGTATTACTGTTTTTATATATTTTGATCAAATAAATCAGGCTTTGGGGACTTCATAACTAAATTCAGCCTTAACTTGTTTCCAAAAATGTTGTTAAAAAATCATACCACCCCCAAACTGTTGAAACAGTATTGCAGTATAGCAGACATTAACCTACGTTTTTTTCTTTTTCTTTTATGGTCAAATTTGTCTTTCAGTTTGACTAGAAACATGGCAGATTTGAAGATTATATTTCAAAGTAACTTAGTTAACGTCAAAATGTTATAACAATTCATTTAAATAATAACACACTTGAATGTGCATAATTCTGTCGCCCCCTTGAGTATTCAACCAGATTGTGTATTGGCAGTGCACTACAATCATTTACTTGTAGAAAGTAATTATAATGGAAAGAAGAGAATTGTAATGACAAATAAGCAGGGGTACATTATCAGAACATAAAGCATCTTCCAGACAGCTAAAGCACAACTGAATTAATGTCTTCACTAACAATAATGTCATCTACATCCATAATGTCCGCATTACAGTTCAGCTGTATTTCCATATTCTTCAAAAATAAATGTTAATGACTGTTTTTCTTACCTCTATATATAGCCTTTCCCATGGCTATGTTATTCAGTCAGGGCGTAGGCCAGCAGACCTCCTCTAACTGTTCATTTTCTCCTTATTGGCACACTGTCACAGACTAATTGGTAAATGGGGTCCATGAGTCAGCTAGATAATTGAAAGTGAAGGGTGTTTACACAACAAGTACAGCCACAGACTGGCAAGTAGATGAGGAGAGTAGGTTTTAACCATACAGCTTTGCCAAGGATGGAGCTTGCACTATTCAAATGGTAAATAATCAAACTTTAGTGTTAATTTAGTGTCACTGATATACTATTACACTTTTTGTTAATATTTTTAATTATTGATTTTTATATATTTTTTGCTTTCATTTCAAATGTAGTTTTTGTGTGTTTTTGTCATTTTTATTATATCGCGCCTACACTGGACACAGCTTCCACCAATGGATCCTCTGCAGTGAATGGGTGCCGTCAGAGTGAGAATCCAAACAGCTGATTGTCACGAATTCGGTCCATGGACTTACGTTTATTCACCACCAGATGTCACCCTTTCCTTTACATTGACTCTCGCACAACACAAACTTTTGCATAGCACCCCGGACTACATATCCCATCATTCATTGCACGGTTTGCACACTGCACTGATTGCACTCATTGCACACAGCTGTTTCTTATCACCTCACTCACTATATAACACCCACTCAAACCACCATTCTCTGCTGAGTATTGTTTAGTCTGTACCCCTTTCCGAGTCTCCGTGTTTTCCTTGTTTTGCCTTGTCTGTTTTCTCGGTTCTGATCTTTGCCTGTCTTCCTGGATTTCTCCCTCTCGTCTCGCTCCCCTGTGATTCTGTCTGCCGTTGGGACTACTCTAGCCCTGGACTATTCTTGTGTCTTGCCCTCAATATACCTTTTTGCCATTGTTTGACCCTGCCTGTTTACCACGTCTCTTTAATAAAAGCTTGCAGATGGATCCACATGTCTCACGTCTCGTCAGCCCCGTTACACTGATAAAAACATCACAATAATCCACAAGTAATCCACACGACTCCAGTCCATCATCTTGTGAATAAAAAAAAAGCTGTGTGTCTGTAAGAAACAAATCCATCATTAAGACATTTTTCACTTCAAACCATTGCTTCCAGCCAAAATACGAGTGCTCTATCCATAATATTGCTTTTTTCCAGTTAAAAATGTTACCTTGTTTGCATCAGGAGAGAAATATGTACAGATCAAGCACTGCTTAAAAGCGAAAACAGTCCAAAACATTTCTAAACAAATATGTCGGTGGATTTTGACGTGAGCTGACAACAGGGGATTGACTCTTTCACTGGAGGAAGCGTTCTTATAGATTATGGACTGATATTTTAGCAGTTTAAAGTTAAAATGCCTCAATTGTAGATGCTTCTTGCAAACACAGATTTTCACTTCACAAGACATTAACTGATGGATTGAAGTGGTGTGGATTATTGTGATGTTTTCATCAGTTATTTGGACTCTCATTTTGACGGCACCCATTCACCTCAGAGGATCCATTGGTGAGCAAATGACGTAACGCTACACTTCTCCATATCTGTTCCAATGAAGAAATCAACTAATCTAAATTTTGGATGGCCTGAGAGTAAATTTTCAGCAAATTTTCATTTTGGGGGAACTATTCACTTAAAGGTACAGTATCACAAAAAACCTTAATCCTAAAGGTCAGAGAAAGGGTCATATGAAACAAAATAACTGTTGCTGGCACATAAAAATATAAAATGAATGCAAGCAAAGCATGTTAATATTAAATGTATTATGGGTTTAAAATGTGTGTAATCTATTGGCATATATCAGGTGATGCATTTATGCTTCCATGTGCTTGCAACGACATGCATTATTCAGCATCAGCATGCTGGTTATTTCTTGTTCAAACGACTGTGAAGTCTGGAACACTCTGTGGGTGCACTTTCTCTCTCTGTATCTACTGAGAGCAGATAATTCCATGTTTTTCACAAATCACTTTTTTTCCTGGCCAGTGGCCACTGTTAAAACCGAAATGTCAGTCAGCATTAGTGGACTCATTTATATGGTGTCACGGAGGAGCATGCAGCACTGCAGAAATGAACTATTCCTCTTTCTCCTCAACCCTCTCAAACACTTAGCTTCAATTTTCAAAGAAAAGTTCATCTAAACGATTATGAAAAATATCAGGTGAAAGAGAGAGAGAGAGGGACAGAAAGATAGAGTGTTAATGGTTAATGGCCATTATCTCAACATTACAGGAGTGAATAATAATTTGACTTTGAGATGTATTCATCAAAATATTGAGAAGTAAAAACTGGCAAGTACCATAAAATGTCACTGCAGGAGCTTTGGCCTCGTCTCGAGGGATGGAGAACATCAGGCGGACATATTTATAGACACAGGGACCCAGCTGCTCACCCTCGAGGGTAACATCTGTGCAGAGGTTAATATCACCACCGAACCTGTGCAGAATGGACAATTACTCCTTGAGTCACTCAGGAAAATGTTACAGATATAATTATGCTTAGCAATGTTGCTAGACATAATGGCATATGGATTGACCAGTGCACATCAATCTACAAGTCTAAATAATTCAAATGCAATTATATGTTTTTCAGGAATTTAAATGTCATGAGTTTTAATGTCATCAATTTAAAGCAGAATACAATATTTGTGACCTCAAGTTTAAATATCAGTTCTTCTGCAGGAAATAAAAAAGATTACACTATGTATGTATGCATATATTATGTGAAAACCGGAGTAATGGCCACTGAAAATTCAACTTGGCCATCACAGGAATAAATAGTTTAAAACATATTACAATAGAAAACAGTTAAAAAAATGTAAAATAATATTTTACAGTATCACTGTTTTTACTGGATTTTTACTTTTATCACATACATGAAGTCTTGGTGAGCATAAGAGACTTCTTTCAAAAAAAAAAAAAAATTACAACTTACATTACAACAGAAAAAAATAGCACAAGAATCAAATTTGTGTATATGTCGTTCACCCCTGTTATAAAGTTTCTCACAATCTGAGCCATGGTATAATAATTATGACCTGTGGTTTCTCCTGGTCCCGTTCTCTCTTTACAATTTGTTTTAATAAAAAAGTAGTCAAAAAAGTCAAAAATAAAAAAGGAATCTCTGCTGTGAGCATCAGATCCAGTCCAGATATGAACTTGTACCTTGATCGCAGGCAAGTGTATTTAGAATTTTATATCCATTCCTAACCCTTCACTTAAACTTTATACACATGCAGTAAAGACTACAACCTCTGTACCTCTCCCACAGGATTTCTGTGCTAAGTACAAGACTCATTTCATGGGCAGCTGTCTCCGGCTTGACTCCAGCCATGGTTTCAGGGTCAGTGATGGATTTTTCCAGGATGAGAGATGGGGTAAAGGTGAGAACCAATGTTCCCTTGAAGCAGCGAGCTTCTGAAGTTGCTCCCACGAAAAAAAATAAAAATAAATAAAAAGATCAGTCAGAGTCATAAATGTGTGGACAAAAAAGTAGAGATTTCTGCATTCAGAGCTAAATTGACTGAGTAGCATTTCAACTTCACATGGCCTTTGATTTTCAGCAGAAGCTGTGAGACATTTTGCACTCAAATAGCAATACAGAAATTTCAAGTTCACAGTGGCCCCCCAAAAAAATAAGGTGAAAAAAAAGAATAAATAATAATAAAAAAATAAATGTCTCACTGTGCCACACTCTGTACCACTAAACATTGTCATTTTTTCTTGTTTTAAATTAGATGATGTTTATATAACTTCTTTGAGAAAATTGTCTCAATGAATGTTACATTCAGTACACAGTGTTTCTGCTCGAGTTCTGCTGAAGGGTTTTGCTCAGCAAGAACAAAAATTAAAGGAACTCCCTCCTGTGAGAGTTTTCCGTTTTCAATTTTATCGTTGCTCTGCCTTCTGGAAGTTCAGTTTGAGGGAGATTAAGAGTGTGTGATGAAAGCTTGTTGCCAAAGGAGATTGAGCAACGCCTGCCAAGTAAGAGCATTAAACATCATTTGCTTGTCATAAATAAATGTCTGTTTAGTAACTTATCATAGCAAGCACACTTTGCACCTAATCTTATTTAAAGGTGACAACACAACATGGCTTGTTTAGCCAGGTGGTAAGTTAATTGCTACGATGTTTTGAATTTTTTAAAACAAACCGGAAATGGAAATTGAAATGGTTTTCAACTTATCATCAATTATCCAGGAACATAAATGTTCTGATAATGTATTTCCCCATTAATTAAGTAATTAATTAATTAATAATAAAACAAAGCAAATGGGAACTCTTGTATCTTCATTTGAATTTTGCATTGTACATGTCACTTTTTGGAAAATAATAAACAGGTGCACAGAACTCTGTACATAAAAATCTCTCTCTCTCTGTGTGTGTGTATATATATATAGTATATTTATATAACAACAGTTAAAATATGTATAATTGTGTGTGTGAGAGTTCATATGGATAGGGTTTAAATACCATTTATTTGGTCTTGGGGTGGAAAAAGATGAAACTTTCAAATAAGTTGCTCTCTCTCTCTTTCACGTCATCTCTCTAGCCAGCTTTCAATTTTTTGTTCTCACCATTCTTCACGTACAAGACTCATCTTGTGAATCAGAGGAAAAGTGCCTACCACTCTATCAACATGTGCAAATAGATAATGAAGACAGAAAATAATGAAGACAGAAAGCTGGGTTACAGATAGATACATCAATCAGTCTGTAAAAGATCAATATTATCAGATTAGGTGAACTAGATGATATATTTCCTTTCCCCCGAAGTCAGTACAATTATTAAAATGTTGGTTCTCATAAAAGTGAAAATGTTCACGTTGTTCCGAAACGGCATGACTTTCTTTCTTCTGAGAAACATAAAATAACTGATCCTGTTTCATTTAAAGGGGACAACAGTTTCAGTCTGTCTGTCTGTCTGTCTGTTTGTCTGTCTGTCTGTCTATCTATTTATTAAATAAACCATTCTACCAATGACCATCGGTAGACTGATTTCAAACCCTGTGCCGGCAACATAACCACAGTGGTGCTTTAACAGCATCGACATGCAGAGGTACTGTGACTAACACTCATAAACAGTGACTAATTATTAATTAGGTTGGTTGATTTCTGTACTGCTATGGGATAATTACCTAAGCTGGGGGGAGGGGGGGTCAGAACTCTCTGAAGGTTAAATACAGAACTATAGAGGAAGTTACATATCTCAACGGCCCAATGAAATTCCGCGGGGCACGTGAGCGCCTGTCCTGACAGCAAAAACGACCCGATCGGCAGGACATCTAAGACATGCTAGATGCCACTGGGAACCAGAGGCGCACAGCAGTCATTCTAAGCCAATCAGCAGCAGAGATAAGAAAGGAATTAACAGGCAATTTGTGAGAAAATTAATCCACTTTTCCAGTGAAAGACACCCCGCGCCGTCACATTGTGCGAGTTAGAGGTCATTCCTATCTCAGATCCCCAGACACGGACGGGTCAGGAAGGGAGAGAACGATTTCGGCTTTCTACCTCTGAGCCAGATCACTCTGTGGTCTTTAGAAATTACTTCCTTTTGTGCGTTTGCCGAAGTTTGCAACCGAACGCTCCGTGTTCTCTCCACATGCTCATTTTCAGGGCTTTTGTGTCGCATGGCAAGCTCACATTTAACATGGCGTCCTGACATAGAGGTGGCCAGCCTGGGTTCACCTTTATTTAAAAGCCATAACTGAGGCCTTAAAAACCTCCACAATGAGACCCAATGGTAATTGGTCGCTCACTGTTTGATTCTGAGCAATTAAAATCGGATCATTATAGCGCTGCCATTTTAGAGCTTTGTTGTCAGACTAATTTAAAAGAGATGACATTTGAAAGGCCTCGCTCGCCTGCTGCAAAATCTTTTTTCAGTAATTACTCATATTAATGAAAAATGCTGATGACTTGCCTTTGGACGTGAGAATAACAATAACCGTGTAAGAGAGAGAAAGAGAGAGAGAGATTTTATTTTACTCTGAGGTGATATTTTCCATTCAACTGGTGGCCACTTCAGCCAAAATAAGTGTGGAAAGGTTGAAAAAAGGTCTCATACCTCGATTTCACTTTAATGCAGTGAATTAAGTAAAGATAGTTAACATTTACCTCTTTTCAGATCTTAACTTCAGCCATACAGCAAAGTTGTTTGGTAGATCTTCATGGAAATAAATGGCTCTCTGATGGTTGGTCCAAAGCCCAAAAAAAAAACCCATTCCATTCAAGTGACTATATAATAATAATATAATATAATAATAATAAATTATTTATATTATAACTATTATAGTTAAATAATAGAATAATAAGAAAGTATTTATATGGCAATAATTCTATTATACTGTAAAAAAACCCAAAAACAAGTAATAATATAATTTTATAAATTCATTTTTTACTACTACTACTATTACTAATAAATAATACATTTAGTACAGCTACTACATTGATATTTATGGCTCTCTTAATTACTTTGCTTTCAAACATTTATTTTGGCAAGACATTAGAGCTTCATTTTGTTGGCAACAGATTTTTTCACTCTGAGATTTACGCAGTTCACCTAGGTTATACTTCAGGTTGGAAAATACGGAAATCTGTATAAATACAGAAAAATCCCATCCCTGCTCATAGTGTCTGGAACTGTGGCTGCTTTTGGAGTAGAGTGACAACAAAGATTTAGAAAAACACCAACATGAGTCTCAGCAACGTGACATGTCAAACAAAGCAATCTAACAAATTGCTGAAGCACCGGCTGCAATTTCTCTGTCCAAGAAATGTTACAATTGTCTGAGAACAAATTTTGTTTTATTATTCTGTTCTTGCTTGGAGTAAAACACATTTTGCCCTTTTGTTATCCAGTTTTTCCTGACGACAACTTTGAACTAAAAAAAAGGAGAACTTGAGTCCCATCAAAAACACATCAACATGATAAAAAGGGTCAAAAAATCTTTCCTTTAAGAATTTTTTTCAAGAAGGGGAAAAGATGAAAAATTAAGGGGGAAAAAGAGCATAAATGGCGTTCTGACTGCATTGGTACACACAGATCAACTCAGATCTGTTTGAGAGCTGTGAAGTAGGGCACTTTATGATGTAGCTTGCAAGTCATCTTTAAAAACCAGAGGAAATCAAAATCAAACCCCAGCTGTCACAATTACGATTTCAAAAGCCATTTCATGCAGCTCTCTAGTTCAAGAAATTATGTATTTTTTCAAAATGTAAGGCTTTTGCCAATGTGTTTTCCCAGTTTTACCCATTTATTGGGTTTGCAGCACGATTTCAGTTTTAATTTGAACTTTTCTGTATTTAGAATTTGATGAATTGCGTAATTAAAAAACTGCCATTGTAATTCAATGGAGCGAATATAGAGGGTGTAATTAAAACAAGCTGCCTCGGGCATCACAAATTCATCTCACCTGCAGAAAAAAAAATGACAGAATGAATCTTGTGAGTCCATCACAGCTGCTCCAGCCATGAGAGAGCAAGATCGATAACTGAGAAGAACACGGCAGAGACTTCTGAAAGTGATATTCCCAAAACCCTCGCCATATTAAACGAACAACAAAACAGCCACAACATCCTTATAATTGTGGCGGAAGACTATTACAGTAGCAGCTGTTCGGATCGATCGACTGGCAATGTGTTTACAATGGATGGGCGAGTCAGGAGCCTTTTGACAGATAAGCCCCGCAGGTGCCGATGGTTTAATTTAACATGGAGAAATGGTGGTATCAAATAGATTTTGTTGCATGGCATGATGGGATTTCTGCTCTTTTGACAGTAACTCGTGATTAAATGAGCGAACCACTGATGCTAATGCTCTCTTAAGCCCCGTTCACACTGCCAGCGACACACAACGACAAAGCGACATGCTCCCATTTATTTTCAATGGAGAGCTTGGCGACTGCCTTCGGGCGGGCGGGCGACCGAGGTGGGCTAGGGGCAGGTGGTGTACCATGGGTGGCGTGCAGCAGGTGTGCCGTGGGTGCAAGAGTGCGAGAGAAGTAAAGAATTGTTTAACTTTATGCAAATGAACAGCGAATTTCGCGAGCGACAACCACTAGGAGTGAAGAATCTGTCAGTGGCGCTCACATGTCACTGTCTCGAGTGCAGGCAAGACAGGACAGAGTTCCAGAGCGATTTCACTGTTTTATATGATTTAACCTTAACCACCACATACTGTACATGGATATAAAAAACATGATGCATAGAAAAGAAACTGTTGGCTGTCTAAGTGAGTTTGATTCATACATTTATGGTTCGAGTTGTTAATTACATGATGAGCAGTTTAGCACCAGTTAATGCACCAGCACTGCTGTAGTTTATATATCAACACTCTCCAACAGCAGAATGGTATTTTTATTTCTTTTAAGTCTAATTCCTAGTCATAATATAATGATATCTTAGTTTTACCGGCAATATACAGTTTGCGATTTGTGCAGTTTTCTAAAGATATTGCAACTGCAGTCTACCAATACATTATAGCGAGCAGTACAACACTATTTCCCACACTTTTGAGAATCCAGCGTTTAGTTGATCCTGATAAGCGCTCATTTTCATAGTTGTAAACATGACAGCTTTCTTCTTTCATGAGAGGGTTTAGTAACAAGGCCTCTTTGTTTCCAGATGGAATGTTAAAGAACGTGACACACATCTCCCGGAAATCCTCTATAATTTTAACCAATCCGGTAACATCTTCGAAACTCCTGAAGTGTTTCCAAATTTGTGTGCCATATGCATCATAGCCAACGGTGTTCCGAAAGACCCAACCAAGACGTTCAGTCCCAATGGTCCATGGCGTGAAGTCTGCGGCTGAGACTAATGCCGCTCTAGTAATTTTAGGTGTGTTTGACTTGACGTCAGCACTGCGCGACCGATGGTGACATCAAGGACCATGACTGCTCTCTAGAACCTCTCAGTAACACTTTGTATTTTCAACGAAAATGGGGGGAAAACTGTTTAACGGTCTATCTCCACTATTCAGTACTACATAGTTCATAGTCTTTGCAACGTGTTTTCAGCAATACATTTCAAACATTTATAATGTGTTTAGAAACAATTATCTGAATTGCCGATGGATGGATGGATAGATAAGCTGAAGATGCAAGGGAGGTGCAGTTCTGCCATCAATAGGCCTAAATGGCATTTTGTTATATCTATATGGCCTTTCGCACCGCAGGAACCTTTTCATAGTACAGAACTAATTGTGGAACTACCCACTTTTGGGTGTTTTCGCACTGCCGGAACTAGGTGCACTTTTTAGTACCGGACTGTCTTTTTCGAGAACCAAATTAGCTCCTTCTCCGGAGCAGGGTCTAACCAGCACAACTGGTACTAATCGTGACGTAAGTAGACATTGATTGGCCAAACGCATATGAAAACGCCCTTACCCGCCATGATTTAATATGCCGTGTAAACATACTGTAAACATTTGTGTCAACTTATTTCGCAAGTATGGAGAACAGCGATAGATGGACGGACGCTGAAGTGCAGGCACTTGTAGCAAATGTAGCACTGCCAGTTGTCGTTGGAGATTCTTAGTTCTCCTTTCCGTTCTTTCAATCTCTTTACGTATACGTCTACTTTCCATGTCCATTTTTGTGAAACCCGCGAGACACAACAAAAACACAGCTCCAATCACAGCGTCCTCCATCCTCCTGTTGTTAATGTTGTTCTTATTTGTTTCTGTTGTTGAACGTCGCGCAGAAATGATGACGCTGTCGACCGGCTTACGTCACTTAGTACACACTCTCGGTGCGAATGCAACCCTTTAAATGGTACTGGGAAATAGTTTGCGCAAAATCGTCCCAGTACTTTAGTACCGTACATTTAGTTCTGGAACTAAAGCGGTGCGAAAGGCCCTATTACTAAAGAAAAGTATGGGAATGAATAATTGAATGAATGACTAAATGAATTAATGCAAATGACATCTGAAAGCATCTATAGAAGGCAAGACTAATTTAAAAATAAATTAAAAGTGTGCATCTGCTGTACAAATCAGAGTGCATTACTGCTATAAAAGAGTTCACTATGGGGAATTAAACTTGTCTAGAATTCAGACAACACTGCAAAATGTCTCAGTTCACAGTCATGCGGTAAATCTGTTTGTAGTTGGCAGTCTCACACAACCATGACTTTTTGTGAACCAATAACTTGACTCTGAAGTCCTGTTAAAATTAGAAAACAAGACCTCTACCATTTTTGGCCCTCCAGAAAATATCCAATATCATAGTTACACTCCTTCGCCCACAGAATATGACTGTAGGGGTGTCCTTTAACACTACACAAAAGTTTTCTTTCAAATGCAGTCTTTCTGGCTGCACAAGCAATCTTTCTTTCTTGAATCATAGGGTTTTATTGCACTTTACTTTTTTACTGAGAGACCTGTATGTCTCACATTGGAGTTGTGTATTGATGAATGCTATGAGTAAATCATGTTAATATAGTTTTATATGTGATGCATATAGCCTCAAACCTGGTTGAACAAACAGATAAAATCCCATAAGTTCAGATATGTGTGAGTCGTGTTCCTGCTTTATACCCAACAGCATCCTCAGATCCCCCCTTCAGCAATGCTTAATGAGTGACACAGAGGTGATCATCTCCAGAAGACATGTCACACTTCCTCTCCTCACCTGTCACAACTCAAAGCAGGGCTAGGTGTGTGAATACATCTTGAGAGAGAAGGTGTTTACGAGAGTATGAACAGGTACATGCTTGAGCAGGTATGAGACTCATGTGATTTTTCACCTCAAATGAAATATTGACTGGAATAGTGAGCAGGTTTGATTGATACTGTGTGTTGATATGAAGAAAACAGACATCTATAAGATTTGATTATTTACTTACCCTCATGTCATGTGATTGTATTTTCTCTGTGGAACATAAAAGGTGTTTTGAAAAATATCTCAGACACTATTTTGAAAATGAAAGTAAATGAGGACTTGAGCTGTTACAAAATGATAAAAAATAATCATAAATGTGGTTCATATGACTTGTGTGAAGTCCTCTAAAGTTATAGGATATATTTGTGTGACAAGCAGGCCACAATTTAAGTCGTTATGACTGAAAATCTGTTTTAACCCCTAAAGCTTCAAAATAATCGAAAATCCCAAGTTCATTCATATATTTAAAGAGATAGGCCGTGGAAATTGCTTGTGTTTCGTCTTATTTGTGGTGTATGGTGTGCAATTCATATCACGCACACAGTAAAACCAAAAAGAGCAGAGTCAAAATAACACCTGTGACTATTCAGTTTGACAGTAATATTCAGTAATTCACAAGAAAGATGACTTTGAGACATACCACTCAATTGCGCCAGCGTCTGCCCGAGCATCAAACAGCAGACCACTTTAAGCATATCGTGAATGTGTGCGCATTATAAACAAACTCAGACTGGACACAAATGGACACCTCTAGACCTCTGATTCATGTCAGAATCCAGGCGAATTTATGAATAAAAATAAAAAAAAAAAAAAAAAAGAAAAAAAAAAAAACCGCGCTGTCTGTTCCCTGCCCGTTTCCACACTGCTGGGGCCAGCATATTGCAACTCTCTCTCGGTCTTGCGGCCACCTACCCAACCAGTCCTCAGCGCTGATAAATCAAATCTCAACCCGTGATTCAACCCTCACTCTCCTCTGCCTTGCCAACACAGGAAACGACTCATCATCTCTGGGGCAATTTCCCCAGAGATTGAATTGAAGGGATTTATGAGTGCCAGACATGGCATGCAGGACTCATGACTGTGTGGCGATGAATGTTTGTGAACTCATGGAAAACAGAGAATGTTCTTTGTGGGCATGAAAAGGAAAGTCAAATTGATTTGAATGAAAAAAAAATTGTGCACAATGTATATATGTGGGTGTGTGTGTAGTGTATATATTATAATATATATATCTATATAATAAGATTGTGTGTGTGTGTGTGTCAGTGTCAACCTCAAAAACCCACTATAAAAGTGACTTGTGCACTATATTCCTTATTAAACCTTATGATTCTGACAAACAGACCAAAATGATTTGTCCTTTGCTGATAATCTTCATTTCCAGTGCATTTCCAGTGACTAAATCTTTGAATGAATTAAGCTTGAGAACTGGATCTGTCAGATTTGTGAATGGATCATTCAAACTGAATTTGTGAACTGAATCAACTGATTCATCACAAAAACAAAGAAAAATCACATTCAAAAGAATAATTCATTCATAAAAGTTATTTGTCTCATAAACTCATGGAGAGTTAATCCAAAAATTAAAATTCTGTCATTATTTTCTCACTCTTATGTTGTTCCAAGCCAATATGACTTTCTTTCTTCTGCTTGATGTTGTTTTTCTTCAAATCAATTGATGCCACATGTGCAAATACAAAAAAGCAAACACAAATGATATGCAGGGTCCAAAACGAAGAGTGAATTGAGAAAATTCACCAGCTATGAAAATGCCATGTTCATTACTTTATTTGAAAAATAATCTAGTTGTCCCAATCACAAATGAAGGATCTAGCTGTTTTACATTGCATATCTGCAGCAGACAGAGTTTTTTGTCACGTGTAACCTCTTCAACTTTCCTCAAGACCATTGAAACCACTATGAATTTGTTACTTATAATTAAAAAGTTATTATAATTATAAAATTATAATTATAACAGAATTTCTTAAAAAATAAAAAAACTTTCACTCACTTCCCACTTAACTAAAAAATATGAATCTTCCCGTGTCCAGATTCGAAAAATGAAATGCTTGATCGCATCTCTCTCAGTGTTCGGAAGCCCGCCTGCAGTTTCTTCTCCCCCCCACCCCCCCGCTAAAAAAAAATATACAAGGAAACAATCACAAAGGTGAGGCAGAGAGACGCCATACGCTTCTCTACTCGTCCTCCGATTTAGGTGGGCTGGTTATGATTGTCGCGAACAAGAGGAGAACTGTGGACTCGCCACACAGACCCTCGCATATTAGTGTGTTCATGTTATGGGGTGTGTTTCGTGCAATTTTCGCTCAAAATAAACATATCGTTTGGCTCTCCACCAGCCTAGAAACAGGACGCTCGTCTTAAAAATAATTAGACGAGCATGTTCTTAATCCAGATCACAGCCTTCACGACGGTGGCCTTCCGTTTTTCCCCGATCTCCATGTTGAGGTGTCAAGATCGTGGGAGAAACTGTACTCATCCCATATTACAGCCCCACAGTCTCAAATTATTAAAAAGAACATCGTGGGGCTGAATGATAAAGTATATGCGGCGATGCCAGTGGTGGAGCAGACGCATTCGAGCTATCTCTCCCCATCCTCAGAATCATCCCTGAAGGCCCCGAAGCTTCCAACAGGCCCGTTAGGCTTACATCGAGTCAGGTTGTGAAAGCTTATACGGCGGCAGGTCAGGCTGCCGCATGTTTGCACACCATGGTGGTGTTTCAAGCATACCAGGCTGACCTGCTCAGAGGTGGAGCTGCTGAGCGGGAGCAGCCCAAGCCATCAAACTCCTCATATCGCCAGTCTCAAAAACAGAGCGTTGCAACCCGCACCCCTTCACAAGAAAGATCGGGGTAGGGCAATGCCTCAGTCGGGTCTCTAGACCAAAACGGATCTGCGGACTCGTTGTTTTTCTAAGAGGACCTCGCGAAATGGTCCTACCCATTGCAGGTCCCAGGTCAGCCCACCTGGGGAGGGGGGGGGGGGAAGGATAAACACCTCAGTATCGGTGCCCAATCCTCCTCAGTGCCCTCACGGAGGTTTATTGATACCCCTGCCACCCTCGGTGCTTCAGGGCTCAGTGAGCTCCGACGAGCGAAAATCCCAGCTGCCGCCTGGCAACGGTACGGCACGGGAGAGCTCGCCCCCTTAAGTGAAGAGGCTAGAGCAGTCAGGTTGGTTGTTCCCTGCCGGTCATCCGCTTTAGGGCACCGAACTGGCTCCTCTAATATTACCAGACGCCAGCCTCGAGAGGCTGTTTCCCTTAGTAGATTTTCTGGTAGCGTGTAAACTTCTACCAAATATCTCAAAATGTGTCCTGCAGATTGTAGAGTAAGGTTAAAGAATCCATTTCGGTTCTCGTCCGCCTCGTTTCAACGTGGTCATCCCCACACTAGTGGGCCCCGAGCAGGCTCTGGTAATGGAACAAGAAGTAGATACTCTCTTGAGGAAGGGGGCCATAGAATGTGTTCCTCCTCTCTCTCTCTCGAGAGAGCATCTGGGTTCTAAAGCCGTTACTTCATCGTTCCAAAGTAGGATGGGGAGTTGCGTCCGATCTTAGATCTCCGTCGTCTGAACCGCGCTATCAAACAGCTTCAGTTCAAGATGCTCACTATCAAACAGATAGTATCTCAAATCCAGTCCGAAGACTGGTTTGTTACGATAGATATCAAAGACGCTTATTTCCATGTTTCCAACCTCCCTCAACACTGGAAGATCCTAAGGTTCGCTTTCGGGGGCGAAGCATACCAATACAGAGTTCTTCCCTTCGGCCTGTCACTCTCACCCCACACTTTCACAAAGTGTGTGGATGCTGCTCTGGCTCCACTGGGACTCCAGGGCATCCACATACTCAACCACATCGATTATTGGTTGATATTAGCTCAATCTGAGTAGATGGTGTTTCGGCATCGAGATGTCGTTCTCGCCCAAATGGGGATGTTGGGGTTAAGACTAAATGCCAAGAAGAGTGTTTTTTCTCCACTACAGAGAACCACTTATTTTGGCGTGGTGTGGGACTCAACCTCGATGCAGGCACGTCTGTCTCCTGCTCGAATCGAGTCAATCCTCATGACAGTCACTCACTGTCAAACAGTATCAGAGGCTGTTGGGCCTGATGTAGTCGGCGTCTAACGTGATACCTTTTGGCCTGCTGTACATGAGACCCTTGCAGTGGTGGCTCAGAACCAAAGGTTTTCCCCAGAGGGGGAATCCGCTTCGCATTATCAAGGTCACGCGGCAATGCCTACGTGCCTTAGACATGTGGAAGAAACGGTGGTCCTTTTTCAAGGCCTGATGTTAGGGGCTCCTTGTCGTCGCGTAACGCTAATGACGGATGCCTCTTTCACGGGCTGGGGAGCGGTCATGAGTTGCCGCTCTGCCCAGGGTCTGTGGGAAAGCCATCATCTCTTTTTTTTCACATCACTGCCTTGCAATGCTGGCCTTGTTTTGAGCTCTGACACACTTCCTTCCAGACCTAAGTGGGCATCATGTGCTTGTCCGCACAGACAACACATCGGTGGTCTCTTACATCAACCACCAGGGTGTTCTGCGTTCACGCCCCTTGTACAAGCTGGTGCGCTAGATCCTTCTGTGGGCTCAGGGTAAGCTCCTCTCTCTAAGAGCAGTTTACTTCCCTGGGTATCTAAATCAGGGGGCATATATCCTGTCGAGACAGGGGCTGAGGCTTGGGGGATGGAGGCTCCACCCCGAGGTGGTGAGCTCATTTGGAGGGAATTTGGTCAGGCAGAAGTGGATCTATTTGCTTCGCAGAAAACGACACACTGTCCGCTCCGGTTCTCCCTCACACATCCAGCTCCACTGGGGCTGGATGCCATTGTGCAGACGTGGCCGAGGCTTCATCTGTATGCTTTTCCCCCTATTGCTTTGCTCCCGGGAGTTCTGGAGAGGGTACTGTAGCGTCTGGACCAATCAACACACAATATATATTTTTGTTTTTATGTTTAACAAATACTCTGTAACCCCCCTCAGTTAACAAGCCATATGAGGACCCATGGACCCTTCCCCCCGGAATGCGTAACACCCCAGGAGGCCGAAACAGGCCCCTTTTGTTGCATGGCAACCAACGCTGATATCACTGGGTTTATTGGCCAAAAGTATCTAAAGCAGGGAAAATCCCTGCATGTCTCAGGGCAAGAGGCAGTGTAGAAATGGATTTTTCTACTAATTAATTCGTAGGAAAACCTTCTTTGAATGAACACCTATTTTCTTCAGGCCATTGTGTATATTTTTGCTGTTTTGTATTAATCTGTTGTATTATAGACCATTTTTATTCATGCTTACGATAAACCACTCATTCATATAAGTAACTTTACCTTGTTTAGTATCTATGAATTCGTATTCGGATTATCTAATTGAGAATGTATATTGTATGTTTACACCTACGCAACATATTAGTGTTCTAAGAGTCTTTAATAATTGTTACACAAGCTTCACACCACAAATTACCATGCTTTCCAACAAAGGGCCATAAAAAAACGCCCTGTATCTCAGAACCCCCACTTGAGGTTCAAACTTAGTCTTATTAATTGATACTTTAAGTATCAGTTACACCTTTTTACATGGTTTGTTTGAACTAAGAATCTGACGCTTCCCTCAAGTGTAGATCTGCTGAATATGCAAATGGTTCCATAAAATTCATTCCTTATGTCTCTTTCTTTATTGAGTTAAACTTTAACCCTTCCTATACCAACTGTATGTGTGTGTGTGTGTGTGTGTATGTTAGACCAGTTTATTTGTTTATGTAGTATGTTAGACTAGTTTTTAAGTGTTTATGTAGTTAATAAAACCTACTTGTATCACACTTGACGTGTTCATTGTTTGCTCATAACCGGAGTCACTAATCCTGCAGATTTACGCTACAACTTTTGTAGAATTGTACAGTAAGAAATTTTTTTCCCTTAACCAGGCAATTAACGTTCTTAGAATTGACAAGACAGTTGACCCTGAGAGGTCAGCTAAATATCTTCAGCGGATCTAAAATATGAATAGTTAATTATGACTAGTTATGGTTAATTATTCATATTTACTGTCATGAGCTGATTCGTTACAGTACTGCCGGGAAGTGGGGTCGTCTGTTGCCAGTAGCCCCTATCTGAGCAAAATAGGAAAACAACCCAGAGAGATTAGAATGGTACTTCTCGGACTTGGTGTCCCGCCTCGACGGCTCTCCGCTGGAGATTCAGATCAGGAGGGACCTCCTCTCTCAGACAAAATAAAAGAAAGCAGCCAGACGAAGCGGAGTGGGTGCCATCTTCACCAAGACCCGTATCCAGGGTTTGAGCGTATTGCATGGTCCCCGAGAGGAAAAGGGGGCAACCCTCCTGCTCTGGTCTCCTAATCAAAAAAAAAGCTGAAGGTATGTTGAGACTATAGACCTCACAAGTAACGCAATGAAATCAACAAGCAGGAACCCACCCAAAAACGCCACCACTATGTTACGACCAATCTGACGCAGTTCGTACTCACTCATGAGAAAAACACTAAAATTTAACGTGCCCATTAACACGACTGGTGTATCACAAAAGGAACAGCATAAACATAGACCTAAGTCAACACCATAACTGCGACGACATTGGTCAACAAACGTGGGGAGGAGTTTCTGCAGGAGCGATCCCGCGGTTATCTCCCTCCCTCTGAAGGGATCGTGGCCCGTAGCGCAACGTCCTAGAGACGGCTCGTGACGTAGAGCCGTAACAGAATGAGATTCGAATTCCTGACGACTGGTTTAGGCGATTGCGAGCCGACTGTTTTTTTTTGATAGACAATAACTTTATTTATAGTTTACTGTCGACTTCACAACTTTGCAGATAGTTTATGTTCACATACAGCTACATGACACACTGCTTGAAAGTTAATATTCAAAAAGGTATAATAGGGGCACTTTAATTGTAATAAAGCTGAAAAAAAACATTGGATGAAAAACTTAAACTTTAACAAAACAACAACAAAAATAAATTCAAGCTAAACAAAAATATTTACAAATCTAATAAAAATGACAAACACATACAATTATTACTAAAACAATAAAAAAAATATGAAAATTAAAATGGAAACAGAAAATATAAAAATAAAAACTAATTAAAAATATTAATAAATATTATAATCGTTATAAATAATATATCAACATAACACTGATACTTTTACCAAAAGTGACTTTCCAAACTACAAAAACAAAAAATTTGGCATGAACAATTCTCTTGGAGCAACCTGACGATACCTGGCAGGATTTTGTGCCTAGAAGATTTTAGTTATCAGATCAGATGTTTTCTCTAGTGGAAGAAACACTAAATTGTATTACAGTATCAAATTATACGAGATAGTCAAAAAAGGCAACAAGAAAGAATGCCATTGCTAACACAGGATGGACAAAAAAGGAGTATGGGAGGTAAAACTTTAAGAATCAGTCATTGAAAACCCATCTATCATCCAAAAATCTAAATATTTGAACGACCCGTTGCCCTCGTTACAGTTCTAGGTTACTGAAATTCCTTCTGAACTGTGAGTCTAACAGCTCTCACTTTCCAACTTGTTTTCTTGGCCACCACAGTGTGGTCTCACAGAAGTCCTATTTCAGAAAGTCCCTTTTTTATTATACTGTCTGTGATCCTGCCAGCATCCCGCTGCCATCTTTAAATCTTCTCCCCAGACAGTCTGAGATTTCATTTTTATTAAAACTGATAAATGTTGAGAGAAAGAAAGACAGAGAGAAAGAATCAGGGTCAGTGCTGATTCTGTCCAACTTTGGATCGACTGTTTAGTGCTGAAAACTGTAAATCTGGGGCAGCGCTGCTGCTTGAGGGTGAAAAATTAAACATGCATTCAAAACCCAGACAAAGCCTTTACTCTGGTACATTGATCTGAATACTCTTGTGGAATTGCCTGCTGGGGCAAAAAGCACTCAGGTGATTGGCTTCTGGGCCAACTGTGACTCAGAAGTGAGTATCCAATCCATTGATAGAGGTTTCATCAATTCTGGAATTGACACTTTGCAAAGTAATTTGGTTTGAATTTAATCACTCAGTGACTGATTATTCTTGCAGTAGATGATATCTGGGCTCTGGATTTACAGATTTTGCTTTAAGACACCTGTTTGTGTGTCTGAAGGTGGAAGTGTGTTTTTTCGATAAGGCCATTTTCCTTTAATTACGTTTTTGTTGAATGAGAGCTGCTGAATAACATTATCGAAGTCCACGCTCACAAACCCGGTGAATGAAAGAAACGTGAATCAAAAAGTGAATTCAAAGCAAGTTTCAGTTGACAGTTTTTTTCGATGTAGGTAAAAGGGATACGAACACAGCTCTGGAATGATGAAAGTCTGAAATCCCCACAACTACTTGTCAATATTATGTCACAATAACATATTTTAAAACAGCAGCTGATTTATCTAAGATGAAACTGAACTTCAGATGAAACTGAACTGAATATCTGACTAAATAATCCTTATTTAACGCGAATTCCAATAATAGGCTACAGCATTTATTTTAAATAGAAAGTCGTTCATAACGTTATACATGTCTTTACAGACTTGTTTTTATAGACTTACAGATGCATTACAATGATCAAGGACGGTAAGACTATCAATGGCCCAAAAAAAAAATATTTTAAATAAATGCTGTTCTTCTGAACTTTCTGTTTATCAAAGAAACCTGGAAAAAGCTGTATCACGGTTTTCAAAAAAATATTAAGCAGCACAACTCTTTTCACCATTGATAATAATTTAAAATGTTTCTTGAGCATCAAAAAGATTTTCTGAGACCTATACACAAGACTGGAATGGCTGTAGAAAATTCTTCCATCAAATAAATGATACAATACATTCAAATATATTTTAAAATACATTCTAACAGAACCGTAATAATATTTCACAATATTACTGTATTTTTGATCAAATGCATTTTGATTTAATGCAGCTTTGGTGAAAAAATAAATTATTATTATTAATATAATAAATAATAATAATGAAAACTTAGCAACAGTTCTGGTATATATGGATCAAAATCTTAAATCACGCTATATTTATATAAATAAATAAAAATAATAAATTACTCATAGCATGAATTAAGATTTGGTCATACCACCCACCCATCCACCAAAAGGCAATTTTAACTGAAAGCTGGAAGCTCCATCCCTACACGTGGACTATTCTTACATACATTTTTCTATGAGTGGTTCATCTCCTTCCCATATTGTCCCTGAATAAACATACCAGTGAAAAGAATAATAGAGTGAAGTCTACCAAAGGCATTTCAAATATGATTAAAGGCAGAGTGGAATGAATGCAAGTGTAGGTAGCAGAGAAAACAGGAAACTGAGAAGTGACTGAGAGCGGGTCGCTTGAGTGAACCCAACTGAAGAATGATTTGTTTGGTGACAATATTGTATTGATCATATTCTGTGCATGCCCTTACAACAACCGTCACTCCAGCTACGTGTCTGCAGATGGGGAATAATGACTCATGAAGAGAGAAGAGATGAGTGAGAACCCCCCCCCCAAAAAAAACAGGGTAAATGAAAAGAGATGCACCACCATCCCTCGCTTTCCCTCCGGCCCACCCCAGGGCTAATGATAGTGTAGACTGGAGACACGCTGATTCACACGAGGTTCTATTAACTCCTCTGCCTGAAGCTGAGCAGAGTGCATACAACAAGACTTTTCCACTTGGCTATAGATCTGTTTACTAAGAAGTCTTATTGGAACAAGCTGGTTGCAGGCCTGACATTTCAATTTGTGTTCCTGTAGCTCAACTGGTAGAAGTACAGCGTTAGCAGAGTCCTTGCACTGTGTTCGATTCCCAAGGAACAAACAAACTGAACATGTCTTGAATACTTTGGATAAAAGTGTTTTGTAAATGCACACCATGTCCTGACCAAGATTCCAGGCTATTTTTTGTCTTTAGCTTGCTTCCTAATCTAAGTGTCTAATATACTTGTTATAACTATTGCTGGCTCTTTGACAAATTGCTTTTGTAAGTTGCTTTGTAAGTTGCAGAAGTGAAAAAAGTGATTGACGCAACATTCACAAAATACAGCTAATCAAGCTTTTTTTGTACTCACACACTGTAGAGCTAAAACAAACATATCTAGTTTCAGAACATTAAAAATAACCATTAGAAACAAAATTCACTTATTGACAATTCCAAGGAGATTGTCAATTTTGGGGGCAAGTAATCAAAGATTATGGTCACAATATATTTACACAAGCGGGACCATCACACGTAAACCAGTGACGATCACGATCTCTTTGGATTGACTTCCCCCACCTCGCGACAGAGAACAGACTAAAATTCCTTAAAGACATTTTAACCTCTCTGGTCTTCAACAGAACGTATCCTTACGTCCACAGAATCCTACAGAAACTACATTTCCATGTATAAATGCACCTAAATGACGCTAAAAGGACTTGTGAGCAACTAATCATTTCTATGCATAACTCCATATCATGTATGTAACCCACACATCAGACTATGAAATGTTTCTTTCAATCAATTCTTTGTCAAATGTATCATATTCTTGTTATATAAATCATGTCCAAAATTATACTCTGCAAGAGCGGAAAAAATCGGACCATTTGACTGATGAGATGACATGTTGATTTGTGTATTGGGAGGAGAAATATACAACACCCCTGCAAAGACAGCGTCTAATTGGTCAAAACACAGTTTGGGATGTGGCCAAAAGCCCAGTTGAAATACTTAGGACACCATCAAATCACGCTCTTCTACTCTCTTCTCCTCTCTTCTCTTCTCTGGTCATGGCTTCTACCATGCTTTTCAGTCACCTCTTTTTGCGCTCTTTGAGCGTGCTCTGGCTTACACGCCAGCTCCTCCAAAACCATGAGGAGAAACGCCACCTACTCTCGTCAAACTTTACTTCTATTTCTTTACTTTAGTTTCTTTTATTTTCCATTGAGAGTTTCGTGTTCTTCTGAGTTAAGTTTTGCCTAACGCCGCATCTCCGAGTCCGACCTCGAGTGCCGGCTAAACTTTAACCAGAACACAGCCCCCCCCCCCCCTCCGCGTCGTCAGCCAACGGCCCCACACCTGGTTCCCAAACTGAACTTCCAGCAATCATCGCCCGCTGGAAAACGGGGCGGCCCCCCTTTTCTGCAAGACCCACAGAGGGACCTCCATACAGTCCATCCCCGCACTCCTCCCGATTCTAGCTGAACTGGTGCATTTAATATATATTTTAACCTCATTGAGGAACTCAATGCGAGGGTTAATTAAGTGATTGATGGTTGTTCAGATCTATGCAATTGCACATATTGCTGTAAACTTGGGATTTCACATTTTCATTCTCTTAAACTAATTATTTCCTCACTTTCTCTCTTTCTGCAACTTGTGTGAATGCGTGTGTTTATGTGTTAGATTAGTTTATATGTCTTAGATTTATCCAATAAAGCCTTATATATATTGAAAAGAGAAGTATCTTGTGTTTTTTTGTGGCTTCCATTTCATTTCTTAAACTGTGATCTTGTTACTGTGGCTAATAAATAATAGTGGTTTCTTTCCTATACTTTGGGATATTATATTGTGGATTGATGTTATACGGCTCGTTCAATGAATCGCTGGCCGTCTCCATGATCAGCTGTAAAACAGTGATTCGGTCCAAATTCCCTATAAAATCTTAAATGATTCCCTTTGAGCTAAATCGACCTGTTTCCCTTACAAATTCTTATCACACAAAAATCTCGCTGCAATGTTTCTATAATGTTATAAATAAGTTCCCAAAGAAATTACCAAGTGGAAACAAATGCTAATGTTAGGGGAACATTCTGTGTTTGATGGGACGTACCTTGAGGGATTTATCACCTAATATCCAATTCTAAACTTCCACAATCTCTTTACATCCACGTTTGATGTTTAATATTCTATGCATAAGAGGCAGGACTATGAGTCCAATGAGTTTGAGTTGTGGGTGGGGCTACCAGGTTATTGACATAATGAAGTGTCACTTGTGGTCTGTCACATCTGTGGATATGACTCATGAGACTCCTTGCAATTGACCACAGAACTTAAATCAGGTTGAATTTTCTTAGTACACTTTTTACCACTTCCTAAAATCACAAAAAAAAATGAAACATGCCATGCTATGGCTACATAGTGCATATATTACCGTATTCCAAGCTTTTGCAGACTCATGGAGGTGGTTAATCATGCCCCTAGGAAAAAAGCTCTCAAGGGTACTACTGGGATCCAAAGGGGTTAGTCTCACCTCTGGTTTTCGGAGTCGTGGCAGGACCCTCTCGTTCACTGGTGCCAATTACCAAGGCCAGTCTCACGCTTGCCTGAGGGCGACCTTCTCACACTGTGCTGAGATTTGGCTCCTGTTCCTCTTGTGGCTGTGAACCCAAACACAAGACGCCGTGGGAGTGAGAAAGCTTATTAGGTTTTTCTTTTGATGTTCCATAACTCTGATATTGCAGAATATAGAGGAACAAAACAGTGACGTGTTGTCAGATACCGTACCATCAACATGACAGACTGTTGTTGTACTTCCAGAATTGGACACTGAAAATGACAAAAATCAAACTCTCTTGACTGCAAGTCTGTCAAGATGACGTCCTTGGAAGGTTCACTTGTATTGGACATATTGGATAAATAAGGTAAGAAAAAGACATCAAAGATGTACCTTGAGAAAGGGTGGGAATCGTAAGGAATACAATACACTTAAATATAAATACAATTTCAATTGCCCAGTATATTGCCACTATATATCAATCAATCAATCAATCAATTAATCAATCAATCATAAACAAGTTTCTTATGCTCACCAAGGGTGTATTTATTTAATAAAATACAGTAACAGTAATATTGTAAAAAAGTAATATCGCTAAATATTATACAGTAATTTTGTAAAATATTATTACAATTCAAAATAACTCTTTTGCAATATATGTTATTGTTTTCTAATATATTTTAAATGTAATAAATGTAATTTATTCTTGTGATGGCAAAGCTGAATTTTCAGCAGCAGTGCTTAAAATGTTTGTGCAAACCATGTTGCATTTTTCAACATTCTTTCATGGAAAATAAATGTTAAAAGAACGGCATTTATTTGAAATAGATTTTTTAAAAAATGTTCTTGTTAGTTGGGATCAATTTAATGATTCCCTTGAGAATAAAGTACAACTAAAATACTTTAATTACATGTTAATGTAAGTTAGTTTACTGACCAGCCAGTATTTTTTTGATTAATAAAAGGTGCTCAAAAGCAATACTTCAGGAATTTATTCCATGCTCTGTATGTTCTGATTAATTAAAATAAGCCATCAAAAGGGCTCACAAAGTTCCGAGCTGTATTTTGATAAAATGCCAAGTTGCAAACCTAAGGTACAACGCAATGGCTTTGAGAACACCTTATAAGTCAACAAGCAAAGTAAATATGGTGATAATGACTTGCATACAGTAGTAGCACAAGACTCGTTCACCAATGATACAAATGATATTTACTATAGATCAATGCAGTCTGCTTATTGAGTTTGTGTATATTGATTTCTGAAATGAGTTGATATCAATGCCTATTGTCTATTTCATATTCAGCATACCACACTCATGTGGATAAAACTACTCCAATGCATTTATCCCATGCATGTCTAACGGTAGGTCAAGTTTACACATTGAAGCCGCGCACACATTTACTTTCCATCACCAGAGCTGAAAAGCCCATCAACCATACTGAATATCCCACATCCCCCGCGAGTGTCCCCCAACCCGCTGGCAAGTTATTGATCCTGGCTGGGCCCAAAGCGAACCAGATTTACTGTCAAGTTCCACTTCATCTTCTGCGAACAGCTATTTTAATTTGATGTGTGCCTGATGTTATTTCCACCTGGACCAAGCGTGTAGTCATTCCCGTTGCCCTTGATGGCCATGGCACACTGTTTATTTCATCGTACGTTCGTCCAAATTACAGCACGGCTCGCCCAGACGCACTTTAAGTTCCCGAATCCTTTGAGTGGTTTAACATTAGAGTGGCTTTGTCAATGCTCGCTTATGAGCATGTACCGTCCAATAGGACAACGGGTTGTCCGTGTTGCACCCGTACTGGTTCGCTTTAAGTCTCCTGACATTGTCGAGTAGGCCACCTTGTATCCACATAGTAACACATTTCTAGTCAAGGTTTTGGAATTACAATGACCTTCGCTATTAAAAGTTACGCTTGTGAAAAGTACCTGCATGTTGTCTTTCTATTAATTAATTACCATCCGTTAGATAAAATTATATTAAATATCAATTTTTATTTACTTATTTTTCACATATTGCAGCCATTGTGAAGAAGAATCGGGGTCAACTCCATCTATGATCTTTTAAAACAAAGTATCTTATATTCTTTGATCAGAAGAAAAATTACCTTAGTAAGAATAACAAGTATAAGTAAAATAATATTACAGAATCAAACAATTAAACAACGGTCCAACATTCATACACTGTCGAATCAGTTTGGCCCCCTTTATGTATTTCTAGGGTTACATTTATTAATACTGTAGGTTATTTATGGCTCATTCATATATGTGCCACCGAGTGGCCATATCACTTGTGAAACATGCTTCTCTGTGTACTGTCATCATTTTGAGTAAAACACATTCAGTGACAATTGGAGAGGGAAGAACAGTGTTAAGAGAGTGATACTGGGATAGTACATGAATGACAGTATGTCTCTAGCCCACAGTGCTGATCACTCCGTAGGGCACCAGACAATCACAGTATCAGCAACTCATCAGGCCTCCGAACAACACATTTAAGTCGAGGAGTAGCACACCTCCACTGAGACACAGCAGCTATGCACACTGGCCTATCTGCAAATAAATATGTATTCGAGAGCTTGCTCTACATGAGCAATGAATCCTGGGAAGGGAATAAAAAGGTAAGAGGGAGCAGATGGGGGTCAAGTTGTTAAAGCAAGTTGTCTAGTGACTGACATTGCATAAGCAGCAGGCGTCATCTCAGGACTGGATATCTGACATTGTAATGGGGCTGGAATATATGCAGAGGATGGGGCTCAATTTCGGGTTTGAGATGGAATGTGTGAGGCAGCAGCTGGCGCTAGTGGGAGAAGGGGCCAGGTAATGAATTCTCACACCGGCCGTCTGCTTCATATTTCCCACACAACCTTCACTCAGATATTAAAAAGTGTCATCGCCCGGCTCACCGATGAATCCAGTTTGAATTGCAAAATAACCTCACTTGTCACAATGAGGGAAATATCAATGGCTACTACGGCATGGAGGGAAGAACTGGAAAATTAGGGAACCTCCAGGATAGTGGAAGACAAGAGATCTGGTTGTGCCAATTATTGTAGGTTTATGGCAGGAAGTTGCAGGGATGAAGTGTAGAGCAAAACAGATTTAATGACAGAAACAGGGAAGTGGATCTTGAAGTATACCTGGAGTCCATAAGTTGACAAGTGAGCTGCTGTTCTATCTGCTGGTACATCCATCTTGTGTCCCGGAGGATGAGAAAGAAGAGATTGGGTTCATCTAGCAGGGTCTTCTCATGCTGGGGAGAAGAGGTTTGTTTCGAAGAGAGAGAACAGCTGGTTATGGTGGAAAATGTCTGTAAGCTTATATAAATGGTCTTTTTATATTTGTTGGTCATATTTGTGTTTAGTTTTCACTGGATCCTAAATTTTATGACTGAACATTGGTGTCATTTCCAGATAATCATTGCCAGTACATGCATCTTGTATGGCAGACAAACATTTAAAAAGACTGGTTTCATCTAGTAGGATCTTCTTGTGCTGAGGAGAAGAGGTTTGTTTCAAAAATAGAACAATTATACATCTGGTTATGGCTGAAAACCTTTTGTAAACACATTCTGGTAAGCTTGTTTTAGATGAGAAGTAAATTAATTTGCAGATGCAAAATGTTCACACATTCTCATGAAACTGTCACTAAATTGACAAATGAAATGCACTTTTTTTTAATCAGATTTATATGAATGTATAATGGAAAGTTGATATTTTACGTCTAGCTGTTTGAAAGGGAGAACACGTCCTGTGTGAACCCTCTAATCTCTCCCAAGTGTCAATGCGACTGATGCACTAGACTGAAAGTCACAGTGGACAGTGATGACACAAATTGTCTGTCACAACACAAGGTACCGCTGTAAATGCCACAGTCAATCCCTAAATTAAAAACAAGGCCCTTTTTTATAATTGCATGTAGTTTTTATTGGAACCTAAATTTTATGATTGACCACTTGTGTAATTTCCAGGTTATCTTGCTCATTTACACAATACCATATTCTACATTTCAAAAGTTTGGGGACGATAAGATTTAAACTATAAAAAAAAAAAGACTATTTTAGGATTCTTAATATACTCTAAACAGAAGATGACAAAAATGTACAAATAACACTTGCAACTATATCACTAGGTGGCGCTATGAAATTTCACAATGCTATTTAAAAGATATCAGTTAACTATGGCAGCACAAAACACTTAAACTGGAACTAAACTGAAAACTAAATGATCTGAAAAATAAATAAATGAATCTAACACTAACAGAAAATATAAAACTTTAATAATGCAGAATGCATACTTACAGGGGTACATGCATGTATATAGAGATCAATGGGAATGTGAACAGATGACTTTCTCCAGGTTATATGGATCTCCTTTATTAACCTTATCAGCCTGGCTCTTGAATATTAATTAGATGTGGTATTGTTTGGCCATTAGTCCTAGCTGGTTTGCTGAAAGGCAAGGTGCTCACCATTAGTAGGATTAACGCTCACTCCACTGCTGATGCTACTGGCAGGTCTTTAGTCTGGGAATAAAATATAAGAAAAAACTACATTCAGAATTCAAAACTATAATTACTTTGATGAGTGACATGAAGCCTGCATACTTAGGGTACATGCAGCTTTAGAGGGATGAATGGAAATGCGGAGAGAAACCCAGACCTCCTTTACCAGCCTGGCTCTTGAATAATAATTAGATGTGGTATTGTTCGGCCATTAGTCCTAGCTGGTTTGCTGAAAGGCAAGGCGCTCATCATTAGTAGGATTAACGCTCACTCCACTGCTGATGCTACCAGCAGGTCTTTAGTCTGGAAAAAGAAAAAAACTACATTCAGAATTAAAAACTTTAAAATAGCATCATATGACCCCTTTAAAGATCATTATTTTGTGTATTTGGTGTAACAGAATATGTTGACATGCTTTAATGTTCAAAAAACATTATTTTTCAAATACTGTACATTATTGTAGGTCCTCTATGCCCCGCCTCTCTCAAACGCGTCGTTTTCAACAAAGCCCCCTCCTCTGACAAGCACAGTCTGCTCTGATTGGCCAGCTGTCCCAGTGCATTGTGATTGGCCGAACACCACAAGCACACGTCGGAAATGTAACGCCCCTTACCATAATCGCAAGCTTCAGCTTTCAAAGTAAATATCAAGACAGTTAATAATGTTGTTAGTTTTACCATCAGTTCAAGCCCGAAAGGGCAACAGAGTCGCGTGACAGACACAGTGATGATGCAGTACACAAGCCGCGGTTAAGACAGCTGACGTGCTATGTTTTCTGACAGGCAGTTCACTCTCCTGTGAGGTGACCCTGTTCCCACTCCAGCACACACACACACACACACATGACGCGTTGCTCTGCACAAAACTCCGCATTTGGACAGCCAATAGCAAATACTTAAACTAATAACAAAACATACTTACAGTAGCTGATTCAGAAGCGCCAAATTGTCATAGCAAAGTCGGAATTGACCTTTTTTTTTTTTAAATAGCCTTTGTGCACAGCCAGCCTTGTACTCTTCTAGGTTAAAAAAAATACTGTCGTCCATAAAATGCGTTGCACAAATTCGAACATCTGGGTTGTGCTGTTCTGTTGTAAATAAATCTTAACCAATGATTCCTAATTGCATCTACTTCCGGAAGGCCAAATAAAGTGCTTTTGCTTTCGCACTGAAACACAGCGTCTCAGTGACATGGCTGCATCAACACGACTGCTGTTCCTGAAATGTTCCATGCAAAGAAAGAAGGCGTTTCTTTCTTTGCGTGCACATTTGGGCATTATCGGATATTTCAATAGTGACGTAGATATGTGGGGGCGTGTTAGAATGAGCCATTTTAGGTATGCATGGCTGACTCTTAACTTTTATAAAGAATATCTCTGTGGATTTGAGACTTTAATCTTTGCAAATTTGCAGATCTTCTTTATGCACCAAGAGCTTGTAACACTCCAAAGAGAAAGGAAAACTTGAAATCACATCATATGACCCCTTTAATTACTTTGATGAGTGACATGAAGCCTGCATACTTACATGGGTACATGCAGATTTATAGTGATGAATGGAAATGCGGAGAGAAACCCAGACCTCCTTTATCAGCCTGGGTCATGAACATTAATTAGATGTGCTATTGTTCGGCCATTAGTCCTAGCTGATTTGCTGGAAGGCAAGGTGCTCACCATTAGTAGGATTAACTGCATGTTCAGTCGGCTGCTGATGATACCAGTTGGCCTTCAGCTTGGTCTTCACAGTTTTGACTGGCCAGTTACACATTTTTTTTTCTTTTAAACTGTAGCAAAACAACACTTTTAAAATATGATGATTATTTGCCATAAGTGAGTGTCATGTCAGCTAACTTGATGCAAAATGATAAAAAACAGAGAAGAATAGCTGAGTTCTCCATATAAAAAGTAGAAATGCCACCTCAACATGTGTTTAAAGCCTGATTACCTATTCAAGTCAGCATCACCTTGCCCAATCAGGCGAGACTGGGCTCTGATGATGAGATTGGCTCAAAAACACATGTAGACACACACACACACACTTAGACAGACTGTTCAAGTTTCCCATTGTACACTACTCCATCTGCGATTGGACATGGCAGATGCACCAGCCTGCCACTTCACTGACAATGACAGTTAGTTTAAAACGAGAGACAAAATTACAAATAATTTAAGATTTTTAGAGCAGCTATTTGCTCTCTTAATGAAATGATGCTTCAGAAAATGGGATTTTAGAGCCATCACTATGGCAAAGAGCCAACCATGAATATTCACTGCTCAGCTACCGCAGTGCCTACTTAGTATGTTAACTCATGTACAAATAGCAGCGCAGCTTCAGCCTCACTTTTAAAAAGCCAGCGTTGTAGTCTCAGCTGCGCAGTATTTAAAAGACTTTCGCTCTGAATCCTGTGCACAGCAGAAAAGTACATCTGCTGCACATTTCAAGTTAATGCGGTTGTTTTCACAAAGCACTCGAGAGCTTGTGTCATTTGATTTGTGTAAAATGAACGTCCTCCACAACAAGTTGACAAGATGAGGCTAAATTTGATGGCAAATGACTTGTACATAACTAGAAAAGAAAAGATTGGCCAACGTTAATACGGAAATGCTGTAAATACTAGAATTCGATTGACTAGAATTACTAGAATTAGAGGGTGTGTTTTTTTTAGAATAAAAAAACAAATATACATTTAATTTAATAATTTTAAATGATTTCATTTGTTTGTTTTTCAAAATAAAAATTGAAAAAAAAAATCAACAAATTATTTGAAACTATTTTAATTATTAAAAGTGATTTATTATTTCTTTGAAGAAAACCATTGATTCTAATGACTCATTTTTCTAATGACGCATTTTTGGTCATTCATTCTAGGGCTAATACAACTTTTTAGTTAGAAACATAATTGGTGCTGAAAACACAAAAATTGTGGAACTGACGTTTCAAAGTGCTAACTGTTTTCCCAGCCCGGATATCTGAGTTGCTATTTCTGTCACATCACCTAACCTGTGCTCGATTTTTCTTGTTCCATCTAAAGCTCCATCTCCTTCCGGACATGAACTTTTATCTGCTAATCAGAACAAAATGGCAGCTTTAAGAGAGAATCAGGAGACTGCATGAGTCTCCTATGTGGACGGCTTTAATCCACATCCAGCAGTTTGATATCTGATGCAGAACAACAATGGCAAATGGTGATAAGCTCCAATGGTAACTGTATCTCATTGCAAGCCATGATTTTCCCATCAAACCAAGGACAAATAGTGCATGCTCAGAGCTTTCTGTATTTCATAAAACATAATACAACCACACCACACAAACAAGCAAGTCACAATAAGTGAATCATGAATAGGACAAGGACTAGTTCTTGCAACCTGGGAAGGACATTTATGGTTAAAGGGGATACCTTTGATTTAATTTTCCCAGAGAGGGTCAAGTCTGACCATGGATGTCTAAATGAGCAGATGAGTCAGGCTGTGGCTAGCTGGACAGTTAGAAGTCACCGGCAGTCATTTTCCATGCAGCTGGTGACTGAAGGCACACAACCAGACTTTTGAAACAGTGGAGAGTAGTATAAGCTGAAGAGGTTGGGCAACTTGCCGGAAAACGTCCCGGGTTACGTATGTAACCCTAGTTCCTCGAGGGAACGAGACGCTGCGTCGAAAAATGCTAGGGGAACGCCGTTCAGCGTGACGGGCTCTGAATCTCGTGTGTAATCAGACTAACAGCTGGGCGAGACGTCACGGCGGGTGACGTAATGACCAGGAGGCTATAAAAGCACGTGCGGTGAGACCAGCGTCAGCTCAAGGAGTGAAGCAAGCGCTGGCAGGGACGCCGAAAGGATGGCACCGAGACGCAGCGTCTCGTTCCCTCGAGGAACTAGGGTTGCATACGTAACTTAGTGACGTTCCCCTTCAGGATCTCGAGCTGCGTCTAACGCTTTGGGAACGAGATGCCCACGCCGCCAGACTTTCAAATCATGCCTAGTGTGGAAGCGTGCACAGCTAAGGCACGAGAACAGAGGAGCCAGGAGTGGCTCGCATGTCTAGACCATAAAACCTAACAAAACACAGGGAGGGGCGTGGACCAACCCACCGCTTTGCAGATGTCCTGCATAGGCACGCCCGCTAAAAAAGCCTTAGAGGCTGCTACACTACATGTTGAGTGAGCCTTGATGGCGAGGGGAGATCAGAGGACTCATACCCGTTGGAGATGGCATCCACTATCCACCGACTGAGGGTCTGCTTAGTTGCTGTAAGACCTCTCTTAGGGGGACCATAACAGACAAGCAACTAGTCCGCCCTCCTCCACAGGGCAGATCTGTGGACATAAGCATCCAGTGCCCGCACCGGACACATGCAGTTTAGCCTCTGCTGGTCTGGATCCCCGAAGGGAGGAGGACTAAAGGCCTGTAGTACGACAGGCCGCAGTGCAGAGTAAGGGACCTTGGGACATAACCCGCTCGCGGGACATAAGAAACGCCTTGGCCAAGCCAGGCGCAAAGTCAGGTAGGAAGGGGCCACAGAAAGGGCCTGCAGATCCCCAACTCTCTTGAGGGAAGAAATCGCCAAAAGGAAGGTAGTCTTTTACGTTTATGAGGCGATCCGAACTCTCCTCGATAGGCTCGACGGAAGGCGACAAACCTCTACACCACCCGCCAGATCCCACGTGGGACAACGAATCGTACCGGCGGCCTCAGCTCCGAGCACCGCGTGAGACCGTTCACGTGTTTGCCTCCCACTGCCTTGCCACCCAAGATGGGCGTTGGAAGGTTCTTGCAATAGCCCGCCACGTAGACCTTCAGGGTGAGGGGTCAACCCGGCAGAGAACGGGCCCTGCAAGAACTCCAGCACTGTACCAACCGGGCAGTTAACTGGGTCAAGCTGGCGATCTCTGCACCAGGAAGTGAAAAGTTTCCACTTCAACGCGTACAGTTTCCTTGAGCTCTGGATTGGAGGATGGTCTCCACAACCTCATTTGAGAGACCAGAAGCTACTAGTTGTGCCCCCTCTGGGGCCACACCCACAGTTTCCACAGCTCCGGGCGGGGGTGGATGATCATACCCTCCGCCTGTGAGAGGAGATCTCTCCTGACGGGAATCTCCCACGGAGCGCCGTCGAGGAGAGAAATCAGGTCCGAGAACCATACTCGGCCCGGCCAGAATGGAACTACTAGCAGTAGACGGACCCCGTCCCAGCACACTCTCTCCAGAACTCCCGGGAGAAGAAAAATCGGAGGAAAGGCGTACAGACAAAGCCTCGGCCAAGTCTGTACCATAGCATCCAGCCCCAGTGGAGCTGGATGAATTAGAGAGAACCATAGGGGACAGTGCGATGTCGTGCGAGTCGCAAACAAATCCACCTGAGCTTGGCCTCCTTATCTGCTTCACCACCCTGGGGGTGAAGCATCCATTCCCCGGGCCTCGGCCCCTGCTTTTGAGCTCTAGGAGCGGAGACCTCACATGAGGAGGCCTAACTAACACCCCACGCTCAGGACAACTTGTAAGGAGGCTCACAGAGAGCCTACAACCTGCAAAATGATGTCCTAGCGGAGCTCTGACAAGCAGAGGCCTCAATAAAAATAACTCTCTGTAGCGAGAGGAGGCATACGACGCTCACCGTGACAGGATGTCTGCTCCCAAATTGAGATGCCCAGGGATGAAAACTGCTCTCAGCGAGAGAAGTCTGCCCTGGGACCACACAAGGATCTGGTATGCTAGTTTGTACAACCGGCGTGAGCGCAGACCTCTTGGTGGTTGAAATAAGAGACCACTGCTGTGTTGTCGGTGCGCACCAACACATGGTGGCCTCTCAGGTCCGGGAGGAAATATCTCAGTGCATGCAGCACGGCCAGCATCTCCAGGCAGTTGACATGCCACGTGAGATGGCGACCACTCCACAGACCACGGGCGGGGTGGCCACTCATGACTGCTCCCCAACCGGTGAGGGACGCATCCGTCGCTAGCGTTACGCGGCGACAAGGAGCTCCCAGCACCGGGTCCTGAGACAAGAACCAACGTTTTCTCCACATGTCCAAGGCACGTAGGCCTCGCCGCGTGACCTTGAACATGCGGAGCGGGTTTCCCCCTTCGGGGAAAACCCCCTGGTCTTGAGCCACCACTGTAGGGGCCTCATGTACAGCAGGCCAATAGGTATCACGTTGGACGCAGCTGCCATCAGACCCAGCAGTCTCTGAAACTGCTTGACAGTGAGTGACCGGCCTTCTCTGACTCTCGCGACTGCGGTGAGGATCGACTCGATCCGAGCAGGGGACTACGTGCCTGCATCGTGGTCGAATCCGACACCACGCCCAGATAAGTGGTCCTCTGTAATGGAGAAAGCACACTTTCCTTGGCGTTTAGTCTTAACCCCATCTCTTTCATGTGAGCGAGAACGACATATCGATGCCGAACCGCTGTCTGCTCTGATTGAGCTAAAATCAACCAATCGTCGATATAATTGAGTATGCGGATTCCCTGGAGTCGCAGTGGAGCCAGAGCAGCATCCACAAACTTTGTGAAAGTGCGGGGTGAGAGTGCAAGTGCCGAAAGGAAGAACATGATATTGGTACGCTTTGCCCCCGAAAGCAAACCTCAGTACCTTCCAGTGTTGAGGAAGGATGGATACATGGAAGTATGCGTCCTTTAGATCGATCGTGACAAACCAGTCCTCGGACCTGATCTGAGACACGACCTGTCTTATAGTAAGCATCTTGAACTTCAGTCTCATGACTGAGCGGTTCAAGTGACGTAGATCTAAAATTGGACGCAACCCCCCATCCTTCTTTGGAACTACGAAGTACCGGCTGTAGAACCCGGACTGCCTCACATGAGGTGGGACCAGCTCGATGTCTCCTTCCGCAAAAGAGTCGTCCTTCCTTCCTGTTCCATGACCGAACAGCCTGCTCGGGGCCGCACAGCGTTGGAGAAGTCCCGTTAAAGAGCGAGGAGAACCAAACTGGATTCTGTAGCCTCTCTCTACAGTGTGCAGGACCCATTGCGACACGTTTGGCAGTAGTTTCCACGCTGCCAAAAAGTCTACTAAGGGAATCAGTCTCTCGAGACTGATCTCTGGTGCAATACGAGCAGCCGGCTCGGTGCCCTGTAACGGCGAACCGGCAGGGAACAACCAAACCTGCTGCTCTAGAGACCTCTGTGGAGGTGGCGAGGCTCTTAGCACCGCTACGTTGCCGGGCGGTGACTGAGAGTGGCGCTCGCGGGAGACCGCTGCGCCCTGTAACTCCGGCAGGGTTAGCAGTCCGATCTCCTGAGGGCACTGAGGCGAGACAGACACCGTGTAATGCGGTGAAACCCGCTCCACCCCAGAGGAGCCTGCCCTCATGAGTCCTGGGCCAGTGACGTCAGGACTTTTTGGCCGAGGACCTCTTAGACTGAAGTACGGTCCGAAGATCCGGCTTAGCCTTAGAGGCCCCGACCTCGAGCGTCGCCTCGCCCTCGTGCCTCGACACGGGGGAGCACGCGAGGCCACGCTCTGTTTTTGCGTGCCCCTGTGTTCGGAGCTGGTACCCGGATGGGGCTGCTCTCGCCCAGCAGCCCCTGGAGCTAGAGAGCGGCGAGGGAGAAACCGCTGGAACGCCGCCACCTGCTTACGAGCCTCCTGGTGCCTGTCGACGACCGAATTGACGGCGTCGCCAAACAGGCCAGAAGGCGCAAGTGGGGCGTTGAGGAGGAAGACCCTGTCTTTCTCTTTCATATCTGACAGGGTCAGCCATAGATGCCTCTCTGCTGCTACCATAGCTGCCATAGACCTGCCAATGGCACGAGAGGTCTCCTTAGTGGCGCGGAGAGACAAATCAACAGTCCTCCTGAGCTCTGTAATATCCTCAGAATTTACCTGCTCACCCTCATCTAGCTCCTCCAGCAGGTCGGCTTGGTACGCCTGTAACACCGCCATGGTGTGCAGACACGCACCAGCCTGACCCGCTGCCGAGTACCCTTTGCCCACCAGCGCTGAGGTTGTGCGCAGCGGCTTGGAGGGCAAGACCGGAGCCTTCAGAGACGATGCCACGCCTGGTGACAGATAGCTCGCAAGTGTCTGCTCTACCCGGGGCATCGTCTTATAGCCGCGCTCTTTCATCCCCGCCACATCGCCATAATAATCAGAGGCGGGAACGAAGAGGCGGGCCGAAAATGGCCTTCCCCACGACTTCGACACCTCGGTGTGGAGGTCGGGGAAAAAAGGCAGGCTCCGGCGTGGAGGTGGTGGCTTAACTCGCAAAAACCTCTCATCCAACTTGCTTTTCTGCGGTTCAGCCATTTTCTCGGTGGGCCATTCGATATTCAGTTTGGCCATGGCACGAGTTACCACCTCCAAAAGCTCCTCATACTGGGTTGACTGAGGGGGCGAATCCTCGTCGACGCCCACCACATCAACCTCCTCAGAGGAAGATAGGAGAAACACCGAGCCCGCTCTCCGGAGGGAAGAAACCGCAGAACGGGCTTCCGAACCCAGAGATCAGGCGCTGGATCTGGCGGGTGAGGAAGAAGATAGGGACACGCCCGTCTCCATTCCCTCCGCCAGTTCCAGCTGCGAACCCCACGAGCGCAACCTCCGCTCCGCCTCGGCGGAAGCGGGACTCGCGCCGCGGGGAATGCTTGTGAAAGCACCCTCCGCAAAGAGTGCCTTTCAGGAGTGGAGAGCATGCATGGGAAGACACTCGCAATGCAGGTAGTCAGCGCTCTCAAGAGCTGACTCAGCATGCTCCGCTCCCAGGCAGACAATGCACAAACTGTGTGTATCCGCACCCGTAATGAAACGCGGGCAGGGAGGAACACACAGTTTGAAACGCTGGCTGCCTTCGCCCCTGCTCAAATGATGTGACTTGTCATGTGCTTTAGACATACTTGTTTTTTTTATTTCTAGCCCTACGGGACAGACAACACCAAATATGACTCACAAACAGATATCAGACTGACACACACACAGAGCGCTTGCTGAATGACAAAAAGCTGACGCTGGTCTCACCGCACGTGCTTTTATAGCCTCCTGGTCATTACGTCACCCGCCGTGACGTCTCGCCCATCTATTTGTCTGATTACACACGAGGTTCAGAGCCGGTCACGCTGATCGGTGTTCCCCTAGCGTTTTTTGACGCAGCTCGAGTTCCTGAAGAGGAACTGTGATTTACATTTGTCTCCGAACATCTGCAATCTTCCTTGCATTTCGCTTAGCCTGCCCCTTGTGCAATAAAAAGCACTCAGATGCCCTAGAGAAACCAAGTGGCCGTCACTGTTGATTTACGCTATCTGTTCCTGTAGCATTTAGTTCTTCAGAGACTGGAGTCCATCAAATCATGCCTGTCTCCTTCCCTCCCTGCCACACTTTGCCAACTACCAAGAGAAATTTCTGAGCAAAAATGGAGGCCAGGAATACCTCAGGCTCTACCTCATCACAGCTGATGAGCTCTTTGGCAACGGAAATGCATAATAATGAACCAGGAATGGCACTAAGGCTTCAACCGCAGAGCTGAGGCAGAGAAATGAGCTGGCACTCTCAATGAGACAGTAGCAGACTGATCAAGTCACTCCCAAAGCCTCTGAAGAAATTTCCAACTCTTTTAGGCTAAATCATCCTCTACGGTAAAGAGCACAGACTCTTGTGCAGGGGAAAAGAGTTGGGTTGGTTTTTTGGGGAGTTCTGGTAACGAGTTGTTGTTGTAGCAGAAAGTTTGGTTTAGAGTTCCCTTTGCTTAGCTAGTTTTCAAACTTTTGAGCTTAACAGTGTTGTGCAAAATTCAGAAATGAAGAACTGACTCCAATTCAATTCATGAGTGTCCAAATCTAAATTGCAATTCCACATCCTGTTTGCTACCAGGAACTGAATTTAAAATGCATTCTCAATACAGCTGTAAATTATGTGCAACCTTCAAGCTTCAAATACCCAAGATGCTCAAATGCATGTCTGCATACAGTATATCATCACTACTTCAGTAATAATGACTCTGGAAACATATTTTTCTCTGCGGTACCAGACGGTTGTGTGAACAAATGGCAGCAGAATCTGCCATTCAGCATTCAGAACTGTAGGTGCAAAATATATACTAATGCAGTGACATTGACATATATGGGCCATATTGGATCGGATCTTCTCAAATACAGAGAGAGATTCTTACTACCAAAGACAAGGCACTCAGCATCCTTTTCTGCTTACGTTTCTCTTTATAAGTCTTCACTCAACAGATGTACTTGCAACACAAACTCTTCAGCGAGTTGAACAAGGGGCTGATTTGTGCCATAGTGCAGACATCACGGACCAAGAAAACAAAATGTCCCTCAAGGAAAGTCAACACATTTCTTGGATGGAAGAAAAACAACACTGCATAAAAACATGAGTTATTGTGAAAAAACAAAACAAAAACAAGAGTGGTTGTATTAATAAATGCAATTAATGGCTAGAAGGGCTGTGCTGACAATATAGATTCATATATTTTAATCAATAATCATTTTGATGAATTGATATTGATTTCTAAATTCCAAATTGTAGAAATTTTAGAAAATTAATTTAAAACATTTATTCAATTCAAAATGTATTTCAATGTTTTATGTTGACTTATTCAAAGTTTCTTTTAAATTTTACAAAATTATTATAATTTTTTTTTTGCAGGTTCAATTTAAAATTTGAATCCCTTGTTTAATATGGACTTGTGGCACTGTATACTACACACTTGTGATTGGATCACCTGAGGCAGATGTTAATGGGATAGTTCCCTCAAAAATGAAAAATGTCATCATTTACTCACCCCCTTCACTTCTTCCAAACCTGTATGAGTTTCTTTCTTCTGTTTCTTTTGGAAGAAGAATTTGGGTAACCAAACAGTTGATAGTAGCCATTGACGTCCATAGTATTTAAACATTTTTTTTCATACTATGGAAGTCAATGGCTACTGTCAACTGTTCAGTCACCAACATTCTTCAAAATATCTTCTTTTTTGCTCAACAGAAGAATGAAACTCATTCAGGTTTGGAGCAACTTGGAAGTGAGTAACTGATGACAGATTTGTAATGTTTTGGGTGAATTTTAAGGCCCTGAGAGCCTTTAACCAAGACCTCTGTGCTCAGCTAGTGGAACTACGTTGTTTCCACTGATCTACGACCAGTAGAAAATGTAACACCCCACAAAGACCAGATCTACCATCACAGGTAGCTGCAGACGCTTCTAAACCTCTGCTGTGAGGGGTTTTAGTGCAGATGGCAGCTTGACTGTGCTGTGCTTGATTAATGGACCTCTCTGTGTCTGTGAGTGACGAATTATCAGAAGCTAGACTCGCTCGTACATCACTGTCACAAGCGCTCACATGGCAAGACCATTCCCAATCATTCCTGCCATCTCTAACTGCCCTCTGCGAGAGAAGCCAGGAAGAAGACAGGGGTGGAGAAGTGAAAAGACTGATGAAATGGCAGAGAGGTGAAGAGTTGAAGGGGGAAAAGAGGATATTTTCGCTCCTTCACCACTCTGCTCCTCAACTCCGGTGAGGTGATAACAGTCAATTAACAGTGCCAATGCAGATGTGAGCCCTCTCCGCTTATCTCAGCATTAAAGTTAATTTGGGAGAATAAAAGAGAGCTGATAAGAGCTTTCCAGGGTGACAGATAGGGGATGGTGGCATCTCGTCTCGTCTTGTCCTCGTTTGGGCCGTGGTTTCGCTTGTCCCCTCATTAGGCAGGTGCTGTGAGATGGAGCCGAGGGAATCTTATCACTTGTGGCATGCTGAGATTGTGTTTATAAGTGGCAGCATTAATCAATTAGCTGCCACAGCTCTGGGAGAGGATGCAATGTTGCCTCTGGTTCTGAAGAGCAGCTTAGCTGTCATGTTAGCAGCCCAGGAAATGAGGCCCAGTTCACATACATGAAAACAGAAACAGACATTCACTTGCTCTCTCACTCAATGGCTCTCTTCCAAAACCTAGTCAGCTGCCTAAGGTAGCATACTAACTGAAATAAAACCTTTTAAGTCACAGATTTGGAATGAGCAAGTTTGTACGTCAACAAATATCGAACCTACATGATTAACAATTTACTGTATAGTTGGATTTAGCATGCTGCTAAATAGAAAAAAATGGGTAGTATATAGTAAATATACAAAAAAGGAAAAAAAGTAGTCCTTGCAGTCTAAAAACTAAAAATAGCTGCATTGGAAATAAATGTAAAGCGAATTTCCTAGTGGTAATATTTGGTACTGCGCCGAAACAAAATCTTACTGAAAGTTTTTTTTTTGAGATATCAACCTCAAATTTGGAACACAACTTGTTTAGATTTATGGCTTTAGAGTAAAACATGTTTTGGAAAATATCTTTTTTCATATAAAACTTAAAAATAGTATTTTTGTGCAGTTTTCATGACACTTAAACCTCTATAACTTTTTTAATTTGACTTGGTTTTTTTTCACTTCGGCAATAATCTGCCAAGTGCCTTCTTTTTAAAAAGAAACCAAACTGGCCCCTAATATGGTTTTGTTTTTAAATAATTTCATTGGTAGACCAAAAATAGAAAGAAAAAAAAATTTATGAAGCTCGAAATGTATACATGTAAATGTTAAAATTGCTGCTTATTCAGCAGCTTGCCCATTCACACAGAACACATTTTTGTGTTTAGAAATGCAAGATTCTGGGTAGTGGGATAAAAATAAAAATGTAAGGTATAGCGTTTTTAAAATGTCATGTCTTGCACGAGATGCTGCAAAAGATGTGAGGCGCATACACAATGGTCAAACACGTCCGTCTAGTGCATGTTTACATAGAAAAACAGTGGAAAGGTACGCAACAGAATGCAAAACGGGTTCTGTGTAAACGGCCTCTCCATCTTGCTGTCTCCGCCTCACACATACACACAAATTGAGTCTGTGTTTATTTCAGTTGCAGCCAGATGACTATACTTTGACACTTGGAGGACCGGGATGGGCTTTTGACGGATTGAAAGTGGACAGCTGTCGGGACGCTGGAAAGGTGGCCGCTTGGGGTGCGCAGCGGAGACGCACCTAATTCCCAGGTCTTATTTTGTCAATAAACAGCAGCCAGTGGCACTCAATTAGATAGCTTTATTGATTATGTTCCTGGGGCCGTGTCAGATGTCGGCCGGCAACACTGCCTGAAGACAGACGCTGACACCTTTCTCACAATGACAGAAAATAGAAAAGGAGGCAGATAGAGCTGGAGAGGAGAATAAATGAGATGAGAGAGAGAGGAGGGAGAGATTTGTGTGAAGGGGACAGTATGGAACAAGCACTGTCTAAATAAGAAAAATGAAAGTGCATAAAAATAAAGCTGCAACTTACTGAGACTTTTTCTGTCTTTATATTACCCTTCCAATTTTTGTGCCTTTACCCAGTCCAATTAAGTGTTATCTGCAACCCAATATTCACTGTGGGACACCAGTCATCATTCAAGCTATTTTAAATTAGTTTTAATGATCAAGGTTGTGCGCGATCTGTCACAACTTCCTGAGAGTGAATTTTCAAAGAAAAAAGGCATGGTGCTTATTGTTTACTTTTTCAAAAGTACATTTAAAACGCAATTCATGCAAAATGACTGACTGCACTGTTGCCATTCTGAATTCAACCTATTAAAATAATTTATTTTTTTTGTTTTTTTTTTTTGTGGGGCTAAATTTAAACAAAAATGCAAGTGCTGTAACTTTTCATAATAAGAAAAAATATATATTTAATTAATCTCAATTTTTTTATAAATATTGTTAAATGTAATAATCTTTATTAATTTTTTCTTCTTTAAAAACAAGATCTGAAGCAATTTAAAATAAAGATATAGGAATATTGAGGGAAAAAACGCCAGCAAGCAAAGTCAGTGTGAGCATAAACAACAATTAGAAATATATATAGCTATATACATATATAATTATATATATACAGTGGTGTGAAAAAGTGTGGGCCCCCTTCCTGATTTCTTATTTTTTTTGCATATGTCACACTTAAAAGTTTCAGATCATCAAATAAATTTTAATATTACACAAAGATAATGGAAGTAAATACAAAATGCAGTTTTTAAAATGATGATTCATTTATTCAGGGAAAAAAGCTGTCCAAACCTGCCTCGCCCTACGTGAAAAATTAATTGCCCCCTCCTGTTAAATCATGAAAGACCTGCAATTAACCACATTATTTTAGAAAAAAACTGAGTTAAATTTCACTAGCCACACACAGACCTGATTACCGCCAGACCTGTTGAATCAAGAAATCACTTAAATAGAACCTGTCTGACAAAGTGAAGCATGCTTAAAGAGCAACACATCATGGCTCGATCTAAAGAGATTCAAGAACAGATGAGAATCAAAACAGTTTTGGGGGGAAACCCCCATGTATCAGTCTGGGAAGGATTATAAAGCCATTTCTAAGGTTTTGGTACTCCAGTAAACCACGGTCAGAGCCATTATCCACAAAATGAGAAAACTTGGAACAATGGTGAACATTCCCAGGAGTTGCCGGCCAACCAAAAATACTCCAAGAGCACAACGACGACTCAACCAAGAGGTCATAAAAGAACCCAGAAAAACATCTAAAGAACTGCAGCCCTCACTCGCCTCAATTAAGGTGAGTGTTCATGATTCAACAATAAGAAAGAGACTGGGCAAAAATGGCATCCATGGGAGAGTTCCAAGGACACAAAAAGGACACAAAGGCTCGTCTCTCATTTGTCAAAAAATATCTTGACTATCCCCAAGGCTTTTGGGCAAATATTCTGTGGACTGGTGAGACAAAAGTTTAACTTTTTGGACGGTGTGTGTCCCGTTACATCTGGCGTAAACCAACACAGAATTTCATAAAAAGAACATCATACCAACAGTCAAACATGGTGGTGGTAGTGTGATGATCCGGGGCTGCTTTGCAGCTTCAGGACCTGGACAAATTGCCATAATTGACTGAACCATGAATTCTGCACTCTATCAGAAACTCCTGAAGGAGAATGTCCGGCCATCAGTTTATGACCTCAAGCTCAAGCGCACTGGGTATATGCAGCAGGACAATGATCCAAAACACATCAGCAAGTCCACCTCTGAATGGCTAAAAAAAAACAAAATTAAGGTTTTGGAGTGGCCAAATCAAAGTCCTGACCTGAATCCTATTGAGATGCTGTAGCATGACCTTTAAATGCTCGAAAATCCTCCAATGTGGCTGAGTTAAAACAATTGTGCAAAGAAGAGTGGGCAAAAATTCCTCCACAGCGATGTGAAAGTCTCATTGCCAGTTATCGCAAACGCTTTATTAGAGTTGTTGCTGCAAGGCGTGGCACAACCAGTTATTATATTTAGGGGGCAATTACTTTTTCACGTAGGGCCAGGCAGGTTTGGACAGCTTTTTTCCCTTAATAAAATAAATAATCATTTAAAAACTGCATTTTGTATTTACTTGCATTTATCTTTGTGTAATATTAAAATTTGTTTGATCTGAATATTTTAAGTGTGACAAGTATGCAAAAAATTAAAAAAACAGGAAGGGGGCCAACACTTTTCACACCACTGTATATATACATATATTCTACATGTTGTTTAAATGTTGTAATATATTGTCATTATAAAGCAGAGATGATCCTTTTAACTGTGTGTCATGGTCAGTTTTTAATATTACATAGTTTAAAACTTTATGAAAAAGCATGTTTTCTTAAGGTCTTGGAAGTGAGCCAAAGCAAATATGTCTTGATATTCTAAAATCAAAAGTAATAAATAGAAATAAATAGAAAAAGAAATCCGGCACCCAAACACTTCTCTCAAGTACTCTTAAGGCACAAACATCTGATTAGATGCCAAACCAAACAGATTGGACATAAGCATCTTTATGTAAATTTGCTGGAAGGCAATTACAAAATATTATAGAATTAGACATTACAATGATGAATGAAACAGACCTGCTAATTGTTTGTTGCATCTCAGCCTTCTGCTCCCTTGCATATTCTGGACTGTATCATATTTAGTTGTACTTGTATTTTTCTTTGTGTTCTAATCAAACCCTACAAGAGTCCATGCATACTTATTTCAAGTGCTACATAAATGCCTCAAATCTCAAGATTTTTCTGAGGGCCTTTTAAGGGTTCTCACTCTGAAAAAGTTGTTTTCCAGCCTGCACTTGTTCGCCATTGATTTTTCTTGTTAGCATGGAGGATACACAAACTCCCCATGAAAGAATATTCTATAAACAGGCCTGGTAATTAGCATACACAAGTTTGTTTGGAGACATGAGAAAACAAAATGCTAATGTCCATTATATCGCCTCTCCTTATGCGAATAATTCCCAAGCTGCTGTTTCACACTCTCCCACATCCTCTTGAAGTTAATGGACTTCTACGCTTGGCATTTCTCCTAATAACCGAAATATTTGTCCTGCTTAAGCATTTAAAAGTCTCTCAGGATGATTTGTTTTCTGAGCATCTGTGACGTTAAAGCTAAGGGAAGCAGAGTCACACCTCTTGGTGTGAGGTGGTTCACAGTGGACCCCGTAATGATATCTCAAAGTAACCCTTTTGACAGAAAGGTGACAGATCCGCCATGTGGTGTAGATTAGAATCTCAGTCTGGATCCTGCTTGTGATTACAGTCATTAACTCACTACAGGACGCAGCGCTGCACCTGTTCTGGCGTTCAACAGATGGTACTTCGTATAGATGCTCCGTGGCGAGTCCCTCCAGTGTTTGTGTTACCGGCCAGGCTCTCCCAAACACGTCTAATACCTTTCATCACTCAGGCCAGTCGGACATTATTAACTTATGTGGTCGGCGCTGATGGAGCAGACATGTCTGGATTGATCATAGCAGACGATCACTTACTGTGCAAATGAGTGCATATAAGCAATCTGGAGTAAAAAGCTATTACGTTTTGCTACGAGTGTGTAGATACAGCACTTTTAACAAGGCAGTTTTCTCGCAGGTGAGAAAAAAATGCTATAAAAAAAAAAGTAAACACTTTTTTGATTAAATGCTTAAATCCCATTTAAAAGTCGAGCAGGAAATTGTAATGGCTATCATAATTGGTGACAGTGACATACACTAGTCTGGACAGTGAAATTATTAGTTTAGCATATATATATTATATATATAGAGATATAGATATATATATTATAATATACTTTTTTGTATATTACTGTTTTAAAATGTAAAACCTAAAATGTTGTTTTTTTATGTATTTTTTTAAGACCACTCAATGGCAACTTTTCCAGTTACTGTATGTCTATAATCTTTGTCTAGTTATTTTGCAGTGACCTTTGCAAAATACACCATGAACTACAGTCTTGAGAGTGCCTGTCTACGATGAGAGTTCTTTAAATGAACTGCCACACTCTTATGTCACATTTGCACAGCTTGGATGTTCAGGCGTCCTCAAGAATGCCAGGCTGAACTAATTACAGGTGTTTTCAGAAAGTAGAGAACGTGGGTAACATCGTACTCCAAAATGTCCATTTTAAATGTGCCCTGTTCCTACATGCTAAGATGCCTCAGAAATCAAAGAAATTATACTCCTGTAATCACTTGGAATGAAGCGAATGCATAATTAGAGTGGCTCTTGCCAGGTGGTGGCATGGTATTTAATGACTGTTTTTAACATTGTTCCTTAATGTAGATCAATGCTTATTTGCAGTTGGAAAAACATCGATGTCGTCAGACTTTGATGGCAGTTTGGCAGCACTTGAATAACCACGTGCAACTCGCCAACAGGAAGAAGTAAGTGTAAGAGGATCCAGCATTAGCAGTGAAATGTGTTGGAGTGGGCCGGAGGGGAAAAAAAGACAGACAGCATCAGACAGTTAGAAAGAGAAAAAGTGGCAAAAATGTAGCGGAAGAGAAGAAAAGGAAGCAATTTCAAGTTCTGCAAACAGACAGGTAAATTTGGACTGCTCTGCCGACTTCAAATAGAGGTTCCACATCAGTTTTTCAGCACAGATGCTTCTGCGTGATTGGTTTTAGTTCAGCCAACTTTTAGATATGGAAAAGACAGCTCAGGTACTCACATTGTCATATAAATTATAGCCTGTCTGGCAGGTGGCTGGACGGACACCAATTTCAAATTCTTGCTCAGTGAATCATCGTGTAACAAGGTAATTTGTTTTCCTGCACTTGGAATCTTCATTTCCTCCACCCCAATTACAAAGTGATCTTCAAAATTATTTTTTTTCTCCAATGTTCCAGACGTAAATCATATTACCTCACTCAGAGAGACACAGGGGGAATATTCATGCAAATCTTAATTGTATCAGAAGTCATAAATATTAAATTACGCCCCAGGAGATTTTTTCTCTCTCTTTTTATATGACAGATGCTGACGTTTCATGCCAGGAAAGGGACATAAGGATGTGTCCTTACTGTTAGAGCACACTGCATTATTATATATACTGTTCAAAAGTTTGAGGTCAGTAAGTTTTTTATGGTTATGCTCATTTATTTAATAAAAATGCAGTAATACCAGTAGTATTGTGAAATATTATATCTACTTAAAATGACTGTTTTCTATTTTAGCATATTTTAAAAAGTAATATTTTTCTGTGATAGCAAAGCTGAATTTTCAGCATCACTACTTATGGTCTTTAGTGAAACAGGATCCTTCAGAAATCATTCTAATATGCTGATCTGCAGCTCAATACATTTAAAATGAATTTATTTACAAAAATATATTAGTTAACCTTTTTTTTTTCTTGATTTTTTTGATGAATAGAAGGTTCCAAAAACAGCATTTATTTGAATGGAAATCGTTTGTAACATTATAAATATATTTGCTGTCGCTTTTGATTAATTTAATGCATCCTTGAAAAATAAAAGTATAATTTCTAAAAAATAATAAATAAATAAATAAATACATTATGTTGTGCACTATATTAGAAGTAAAAATTGCACTTTTTGGTTAAAAAATACATCAATTTATAATATATAAATATCTGCAATTATATAATTTTACACACACACACTATGACTATATAAACTATGATATTTATTTCTATAGAAGCAACAAGTCTGTTTCTTTAAATAAAGTAAAAAATAAATAAACAAATAAAAAAACTAAAAAAATATAGCCTAATTCCAGGTTGAAGAACTACACTGCAATTATACACCAATCATTGTTACCATGGAAACAGAAAACCACCCCAAAAGTGCTCAGCAGTGACCACCCACTCCCATGAAGCATTGCAAATATGTAGTCAGCCTAATTGCAATAATTATTGCAATATTATTTTGCTTTCAAAGTGATTCATTTTAGTTTGGTTCAAGGCTTCTTCTGAAATGTCTATGAAGAAAATGAATTAAAAAAACTATCAGAAATGAAGGAAATATGCAGTTTGCATTGCAATCAACAACAGCATGTTGTCACAGCAGCCACTCACAGCAGCCATCAGCCCTGGATTACTGATGGAACGACTTTTCAAGAACACACATAAACGTACACATAAAAAAGGAAGAGGCACCAGATTGAACGCAAGAGTAAGAGAGATATATCTGGGCAGCCGGAGGCAATTTTAAGACAATTGCTCCACTATTCATCTTGTTATTGCAGATGGCCCCACTTCATCAGAAGGACACAGGGTCACACTTCCGCAACAGATTACGCTGATACATAAACAAGCGATGTAGTTGTGTATTGCCAGTGGGGAGATGTGGAGGTTCGATTTGGACGAAGGAAGCAATGCGACTCTGAAGACCGAAAGGATCTGTAAATCCCTCGTCTACCTCATGCATAGCACTCAAACAGTCCAACGTTCCCCAGAGGAAATGAGTTTCCCTCAATGCAAAGCAAAACAAGGCCTCATCTCCGCCCAATTTATTTCTGTATACCCAGAGCCCAGAAAGCATAACATCCATCCCTGCAACCGGGAGAGTTGCTCCGTCTATCCGCTTTTCCAGTCTCTCTCTACAAATAAAATCCTCAGTATACAGGATAAAGAGATCAGGAGAAATAATGTGGAAATAACAAGACGACGGAATCCCAATATTTTTTGCATGGCTAACGTTGCCGATTATCTTTCGGTCTTCCGTTTTTGGTTCCATGTCAAGCGTAATGGAATTACGACACGTAACTTCAGAGAAAAGATGGAGAAAGAAAGCAAATCGAGGTTGAGTGTGAGTCTGAGTGGAGAATAGTAGGTTGAAATTGGATTTATGGCAAAATCTGTTTGGGGTCTGACACAATGAGACAGGCTTTATTAACTGGGAATGGGATTTGTGAGCACACCGATGATGGCCCAATCGAATTAAACATGGATTTAGCCATGTAACTGTAATAACAGACGGAAGCTAAGGTCAGACGTATCGAAAACGCTAACAAGGTTAAGCGGTGGGGAGGTCTGGAGAGAAGAAAACAAAGTGAAGTAGAAAAGACTGTGAAAGTGAAGGGGGCAGCGATTGGATGTTTATCGTTTCACCATTAGGGGCTTCTTCAGTTCCTCGCTTGCCTCCAGTATGTCTGCGCCCCTGTGTCCCGCAGCTCTAAGAGGGAGTGTATGTGTGTGTGCTTTACTGTCTGTGTGCCCTCCAACACTAACTCTATTCCAAAACTTAGTGAGCTGCCTCGCTATACTGTCTACATAGGCAGCTGCCTTCTAAGGACAAATGCAAAGGCACAATGAAGCCACTCTCCAACTTTTTTTTTACCCAGGATTCCTGTTGGAATTGGCAGCAGTTGATTTAGTTTCAGTTATGGCCAACCGAAACACAGTAAGGTTCTCCAGTTAGCATCCACACATAAAACGCAATTTTAGGCGAGTCCCCAGAACCTATGTGATCAGGAAGGGATTCCAGTAGGTATAAAAATTGATCTGTATTTGTGAGATTTGATCAAGGCGACATCTACCCACCTTACTACTGACAGTTTGGATTTGTTCACATTTTTTTGAAAGACTTGCTTGTTCTTGGGTAACACTTTAAGTATCCCAGCCTTGCAGTGTCTACAACCATTTCTCAAGGTTGATAATGTGTGTTGTATACCTTTTTATCTTCTGCATAAGTAATAATATAGCCAAAGTGAAAATGGAATTATAATTTTGAAAGGTTGTTTGTCATGTGTTCTTAATTTCATCTATTTTCCCTTGTGTCCCCATGTCTTTTCCTGCCCTTCTAATGGTCACCCTTCTTCGATCATCTTAAATGTCTTATCGGTGCATCGCACCTCTCAAGGCCTACTTCCTGCATAACACCTACAGTTATCATTTGCATATTACTAAAGGCTTTAGTGTTTACCCCGCTTCCCTCTTTCGTCAGGTGTTATATTGGCCCCCCGGTAATGCTCTAACCTGTAAAATGAGGAATATGACACGGCATGCAATATTCCCCTTCCACCAAAACACATGTGCAAAGTATTGAAGGTCAGACCCTTTCATTTTGTGGTTTGCCGAGCCCCCACCCACCCGAAACATTATACAATTTATTTTTGTCGTCAAGACATCATTAATCACATTTTGCTTTATATTTCATTTGATCTGTCAGTAAAGCTGTTACCAGAGTCACTGCAACGAACTACACCCCGTAAACCCCCCCCCCCCCCCTTTCCCCACCCTACTACCTAACAAGATGAAACAGTCCAAAACATTACATATTCCCTTATTCACTTTTGCTAATACTCACTATGGTTTACATTCGTTTATCTCGACCATCCCAAAACAGTTTTCCTATTAGGAAGGATTCTGAAGCCGATCCCTGATTTATGTTTTGATCGCTGCGGTTTTGAAAATTTCATTGTTGGTACTACGTCACAGAAATAAATTACATTTCTTCAACCCTATATCTCGAACCAGGAAGGGAAAACCGGTTAGACTGCCAATTGGAAAAAATTCACACAATCATTTTACTGTTTTTTTTGAATGTATTCTTCAAGTCAAAATAACGCACTGACTGACGGATGCATAAGAGACTTTCAAAACTCTTACTGACCCCAAACTTGTGAAAAGGATTTTAATTATTTAAAATCAGTAAGATTACTCCTGATAAACAGTAATCAATAATTAATCTTCACAGGTATTACTTGACACAACACGAAATAGAAACAGTAAGTAAAAGATTAATGTTAATATTATGGTTTTACATTCATAATATAACAATTATATACACTAATATAACAATTCTAACAATAAACATAATACATTTTAATTGTTAATTCATAATTATAAATGGCATTTATACATTTTATAGAAAGAAGCCAGCTTTTAATCACTGTATTTTCAGCTATATTTATCAATACTTTTCCGTATCAAATAAAGTGTATTAGCAATCAACATTTCTCCCTCATTCATTGGACTCATTTCTGCACTTAGCTGATTGCAGTGCATTTTGGGATTGCTCTCCAGCAATCCCACATTACCATTCAAATCTAGCCAAATTAAGATATCTTCAATTTTTTTGGAACAGCCTTTGCATTAAGAGTGTGCATATAATGCCTTAAAATGCTGTCTAGGGAGGCAGCTTACTTGGTTCTGGAACAGAGCTCTTTGCTATTCGTATGAGAAACATAAGGCATATGAAACTTGAGCTGATCCAATCAGCATATGCATTTTAGTTTCCAGACTATATTTGAGATGCCTGTCACACGATATTACAAACATGACATAAAGAATATGGCACAAGGGGCTATTTACTTCATGACAGATGATGAATATCTGACTTTTTTGATATTTCAATTACAGCCTCCTTCGTTTAGCTGTTTATATGTAGCTCCTAATAACAGTCAAATGGATCGGTTTTTTTTGGTTATTGTCCCTGAACAAATGTATAGTTGTTTTGTTGGCATTATTGTTTCTCGGGTTGTTGGTGTGTTGTTTTTTTTTTTTCATTTATTCCAGTCGAACCATCCCTCACTCATTTTAAGGTTCAAAGCACCACCGTTTCCCCTTAATTCCACCTCTCCTTGGGTTCCATCTTCCAAGTTGTAGGGGTTTCGGTCGGCGTCCTTATCCTGCCTTTGTTTGATGTGTTGACTCCCTTCGGGGTTGCCCAAAATTCACCGGCTTACCAATGTTCCCCACCCAAGGTTCCGATTCCGGAAACAGGCCAGGCAACATTAACACAGGGGAAAAACAGTTGCACATTCAGTGGGAGGTTGTCAGACAGGCCACACACGCATCACATTTAAAAAATGCAAATACCCCGTTCGCTTGACTGCTTCCCCTTTCACTGCTTGATGGTGTACAAATACCTCTCCATTGTGAAGTTGGTGGTGGGCCAAGAAAGGAATGGAGGGAATTGGAAATTTAGATGTCAGGCCCCCCTGGGGGGGTTGGTTTGAATTATCTTTCAAAAGGGTCCCTGATTACTCTTCTTGTGGACACTCACTCTTACCGCTTGTTGCGCTGATAACCAGTTACCACAAAAAACAAAATTCCACTAACGTGTTTTTGTCTGATTTTGGCCGCAGGCTAGTTTGGGTTAGTTGAAGCGACGATTTCATTATGTTGGGTTGAGCGACGTCATTAATGACCTTGATAGCGGCGGATCATATATTGAGCTATATCTTATCTTATTTTAATTGATAACCATGAAGCGAAGCGGACGCTTGGGCTTTGGTTTTTAATCGGCAAGGACACGTGCTGTGCCTTCTCTCAGTGATTTTACTGATAGCGTGTGGCCAACCTCTTTCAAAAAACAAACAAAAGCCCAAATAAAATTCTCTTCAAAAACAAACAAAGCAAATGTAATAATCGTAATCACACTTGATCGTTGACTTTCCCTCCATAAAGTCAATTTTAATTGATTCCAAATGACCTTGCCCAGCGTGGCTGCGCGTTCGGCTCCAGAGCAGTAGTAGTGAGTGATGTGATAAGTGATTATTTGAACTTTGGGACAAGCCTCCAAAATGCAAACGACGTCAATACGTTTGAATGAATCTTCCTGTCTGCCAGAGTGAGTCTCGCTGGTTCTCTGATCAGCTAAGCTCAATTTCTCACTGTCTGCCGTCTGTCCCACGCAGGGATGACTTACTTTATGGCTGCTTGCTGTGGTCTTCATCCTTTTACCTAAAATAGCCATCTGTATGTCATCTGTGCTCTTAATGGCGTTTAGTAGAAACGAGCATCTGTGTGGCTCTATGGGAGGCGGGCAGCATAATTGCACCTCACTGCGGCCAACGGCGTCTGTTCTCAGCTGGGTCAAACATCTCCACAAACTAACCTGGATAACATTCAAAATCAATGGCAGTTGGGGCAATTTCCGCCGACAGGGCGGTGTAAGTATGACTCTTTACCGTGCTGCTGTCCCCAAGTAACTTTACCTTTTCCAGCTCTAAGGCAGCATGTAGTGGCAGGGACAGTGATTGACTGGAGCTATTAATTCAGAAGTCAAACCAGCCAAAGAACTATAATTTGAAACTATTTTTAGACTCAAGGACTACTGGTTATCGAGAGAGAGAGCACAGAGGAGGAGAAAGTCAATAGGAGGGGAGGAGTGAGGAAAACTGTGGGGACCACGGTGAATTAAAAGTTTGGGTATTTCTCTGATTCATTATAGCTAAAGATCGATAGAGTGTGTTCACAGAGTAACTGCATTTCATGAGCAGGGTCTTTAGGGAAGACTGATTTCTGACTAAGTCATTGTGTCAGTCTCAGACAACACACCCATGGACCGCCCTCAGTCTGTTCGCTGGCTGTCTGATGCACACTAAAATGCTTGAAATTGGCTGAAATTGCTGACAGGATGGCTTTATGCAGCTAAAAGGCACACAGTGTTTTCAATCCGTCTACCTAGAAACAAAGATGTTTCCTGAGTTGATATGCGCTTTTGAGGGAGAAGAACTTGATGGATTTGCCAAAGTTCGGCAGGTTAGTGATATAGGTTAGTATCCACACACACACACACACACATATAAATCAAACACATTGTTTCTGCATTTGTTCTGTGTAAAAGCTTTGCTTGGCCATTTGCTGTGATAAACAGGAAAGTGTGTTCAAGCGCCAGCAAAACAAAGTGTTAAGATATGCTCTTTGAGAGAAGCAGTCAATTAGCAGAAGTTAAAAGCAGCTCGTAAGTGTATTTATTTCTTGTCTCAGTGTTTAGCGCAGTTGTCATTGCTAGGAAACGCTTATTTTGTTTACTGTGTGGAGACATGCTGAAATCGCGTTTGGTCTCGTACTGTATTACGTACCTTGTCAGTGTCGTGCGCTTTGCTTGGCCATTTGTTGTGATAAACAGGAAAGTGTGTTCAAGCGCCAGCAAAACAAAGTGTTAAGATATACTCTTTGAGAGAAGCAGTCAATCAGCAGAAGTTAAAAGCAGTGGCGTCTCGTCGGGGGAGGCAGTGCTTCCCCATAATTTTGAGGTGAAAATGGGAGGAAGACGATTTAATGTTAATAAAATTCACAATTCATTTCAGTTCATGTCTCAGAATGAGTATTTTCACAGTTGTAATACCATAACGTGAAAGCGCCGCTTTTCTATCGTGAATGTGCCGAATCTGCTGATGTAATTACAACCGCTAATGATAGAGAAGGGGAGGGGGAGGCCGGGGGAGAGATGAGCTCTCGTGCCTCCGTTGGTAAAAAAATTAGCCAATCACCATCGAGTGTTCACTTTCAGCGCTGAGGAGTGTTGAGAAAAGAAACCTCGCAAGGGAGGCTAACCTCCTTCTGATATCAACCAATCATCAAAGAGACGTAAAATTAAGTGATATTAGTTTGAACGTCTGCCGCTGCGCTGATAATGTACCAAGTACTTATGATGAGTAGCGATATTGAATATTTGATCGCCAACAGATTTACCAAGCTGTCATTCAAACAGTATATATACAAATTTAGAGAAAACAGCCTAAGCTGGATATAGGCTACAGCAGTCGGCTTAATTAAATGGCGCAACAGGCAGCTCTCTTTTAACACAGACTTAAAAGACTTAAGAAGGGATGGATGTTTGCTTCAAATGATAGGCCAGGTAAGTGAAATTATAATATCTTGCTGTATGTATGTCGTTTTCTTCACGTTTTCTGACTAAAAGCAACCAAAAAGCCATTTAAAGTGGTTAAGCAAATAATAATGATAATAATAATCGGCAGGGATCCCAGACCAATACAATTAGTGTGCCTCCTCTATTTTAAAACCCACGAGCCACCACTGGTTAAAAGCAGCTCGTAAGTGTATTTATTTCTTGTCTCAGTGTTTAGCGCAGTTGTCGTTGCTAGGAAACACTTGTTTTGTTTACTGTGCTGGAGAAGTGCTGATGGCGGTTTGGTCACGTACTGTATCGCGTACCGTGTCAGTGTCGTGCGCTTTGCTTGGCCATTTGTTGTGATAAACAGGAAAGTGTGTCCAGCTGAATTCAATTTGAGTTTTGTTAAACGAATTAAAAAGAAGCTTTGATTACCAGGAAGCGGGGTCGACGGTCATGTGAAGACCGAAGAGTGTAAAGACCATCGACTCAACCGTGCGACTCCACTGGGCAGGGACACCGGCAAAGGATAAGTATTGCTTTTTATTTCTCCTCTTTCCTATTACTTGTTTCACTTCGGTTTCAGTTTGTTATAACCATTTCTTACTATGTGTAAGTAAGATGTTGTTATTTTAGCATGTGTGTTTGGCTCAGAGTTATTTTTTTAGGATTAGTGATAAATTAATGTTGTTTGCTTTGTATTAGTTATCTATTTTAGTTTAAGTTACAGTTGTAGTAATGTAGTCATTTAATTCGTTTTTTTTATTATGTCTATATAGGCCTTTTATTAAGTTTTACTTTTATTTAATATGAGTTATTTTAATACTTCAACAAACAAAATGAAAATGACAATCGATATTATATCCTATATATATATCATATATTATATCTATATATCTACCTGTATATACACATATGTAGTTGTTTGGCTGTGGCGTAGTGTTATGTTAGAATCATTATTATACTATTATACCTTTTGTTCTTTAATATTTAGAATTTTTTTTAGCTTTATTTTTTGTTTTTCATTTTAATGTTAAGTTTTGAAATTTTGTTGTGTGCATTTGTCATTTTTATTTATTTTATTTTATTTTCTTAAATGTGTGTACATACAGTATATAGTATTTATAGAGTTTTAGCTTTAATTACTTTTTCTTATTTGTAAGCCGCTTTGGATAAAAGCGTCTGCTAAATAAGTAAAAGTAAAGTAAAAAGTAAATATCCAAGTGGATTGCAGTACAATTATTTGAATTAATCATTTTCACACATACAGTGGGTACGGAAAGTATTCAGACCCCTTCAATTTTTCACTCTTTGCTTATATTGCAGCCATTTGCTAAAATCATTTAAGTTAAAATTTTTTTTCCTCATTAATGTACAAAAAGCACCCCATATTGACAGAAAAACAAAAAATTGTTGACATTTTTGCAGATTTACTAAAAAAAGAAAAACTGAAATATCACAATGGTCCTAAGTATTCAGACCCTTTGCTCAGTATTTAGTAGCAGCACCCTTTTGATCTAATACAGCCAATACGAGTCTTTTTGGCAAAGATGCAACAAGTTTTTCACACCTGGATTTGGGGATACTCTGCCCTTCCTCCTTGCAGATCCTCTCCAAGTTATGTCAGTCTGGATGGTAAAAGTTGTGGGACAGCCATTTTTAGGTCTCTCCAGAGATGCTCAATTGGGGTTTAAGTCAGGGCTCTGGCTGGGACACTCAAGAACAGTCACAGAGTTGTTGTGAAAACACTCCTTCGTTATTTTAGCTGTGTGCTTAGGGTAATTGTCTTGTTGGAAGGTAAACCTTCGGCCCAGTCTGAGGTCCTGAGCACTCTTGGAGAAGGTTTTCGTCCAGGATATCCTGTACTTGGCCTCATTCATCTTTCCCTCAATTGCAACCAATCGTCCTGTCCCTGCAGCTGAAAAAACACCCCCACAGCATGATGCTGCCACCACCATGCTTCACTGTTGGGACGGTATTAGACAGGTGATGAGCAGTGCCAGGTTTTCTCCACACATACCACTTAGAACTAAGGCCAAAAAGTTCTATCTTGGCCTCATCAGACCAGAGAATCTTATTTCTCACCATATTGGAGTCCTTCAGGTGTTTTTTAGCAAACTTGCACTGAGGAGAGGCTTCAGTCGGCCACTCTGCCATAAAGCCCCGACTGGTGGAGGGCTGCAGTGATGGTTGACTTTCTACAAATTTCTCCCATCTCCCGACTGCATCTCAGGAGCTCAGAAACAGATCTTTGGGTTTTCTTTACCTCTCTCACCAAGGCTCTTCTCCTTCGATAGCTCAGTTTGGCCGGACGGCAGCTCTAGGAAGGGTTCTGGTCGCCCCAAACGTCTTCCATTTAAGGATTATGGAGGCCACTGTGCTCTTAGGAACCTTAAGTGCAGCAGAAAGTTTTTTGTAACCTTGGCCAGATCTGTGCCTTGCCACAATTCTGTCTCTGAGCTCTTCAGGCAGTTCCTTTGTCCTCATGATTCTCATTTGCTCTGACAGCACTGTGAGCTGTAAGGTCTTATATAGATAGGTGTTTGGCTTTCCTAATCAAGTCCAATCAGGATAATCAAACACAGTTGGACTCAAATGAAGGTGTAGAACCATCTCAAGGATTATCAGAAGAAATGGACAGCACCTGAGTTAAATATATGAGTGTCACAGCAAAGGGATTGAATGCTTAGGACCATGTGATATTTCAGTTTTTTCTTTTTTAATAAATTTGCAAAAGTCAACAATTCTGTGTTTTTCTGTCACTATTGGGTGCTGTGTGTACATTAATGAGAAAAAAAAAAAAAACTTAAATGATTTTAGAAAATGGCTGCAATATAACAAAGAGTGAAAAATTTAAGGGGGTCTGAATACTTTCCGTACCCACTGTAAATAAGTAAGTAAATAAGTAAAACTGTCTGTCTGTCTGTCTGTCTGCTATGCTAACTCTTCATAGTGGTATAATTCTATATATCAACACACCTCCAAACAGCATATAATAAAAAACACTTTGATTTAATGCTGTACATTTTTTAATTGCAGCTACTCACTGAGGATGAAATAATGATATGTAACAAAAGTAAACTATAAAGGTAGCTCGTTTTACTTTCAAACTCATATCTACCACTCAAATCTTATTTGACTCAAAACATGATGCAGGTTAGATGTAATGTGATAGATCATGGTGTGATGCATTTGAATGTTTCATAAACAAATCATAAATGAGGCATGAGACATTTGATTATCATGCTATCCTATACAAATGTGTATTTGAAATTTACACACTGCATTACCAGGGTGTCCTCTGAAAGACCTTGAACAGTAAGACAGTCCAAAAGACAACATGACACTTGTTTTTCCTCAAAGAGAACAAGATTATCCCAATAACTGTACCACTTGAGCCAACAATTAAAAGCGATCTGGCAGTGCAAAAGGATGCCAGACTTGTAACAGAGCCAAATGGTGTGAGAGAACAGAGAGGAGGGCCGGAGGTGCTAAAAATCAAGCTTTATTTCTCTTCCTTCGGCCCTCCTACAGTGATTAAAAAGAGAAAAAAAATGAAGAAGCCAGTCTGCTGTCCTCTCTGAGATGGGCACTAGGCCCAGAATTTACTCTGGATGTGTCCGATTATGCTGCGGATTGGTTGAGAAACAGGGATAGTTCACCCAAAAATGAAAATTCTGTCATCATTTACCCGCTGGAAGTCAACTGGGACCAACAAGTGTTTGGATACCAACATTCTTCATAATATCTTCTTTTATGTTCAATAGACGAAAGAAACTCATACGGGTTTGGAAAAACTTGAGGTGAGTAAACGATGACAGACCTTAAATTTTTGAGTGTATTATCCCTTTAACACACTTAACAACAACAATGCGGGTGACTAATGTTTATGACGCTTCCTCTCAAATGTATTTTCATTCAGGTGTCATTCAGAATTTGTTAGACTGTTTTCAGTCCATGCTGCTTCATTTCTATATATTTGCTGACATATCATGTGTCGCACGACTCTATTCAGCAGATGAACAACAAAAAGCCATGGTTAATAGCTCAGAACATCATTTCCATAGAGATTTAATTGAACAAAAGTAATTTCCCAGTCTCCTGAAAGATGCCCTTTGCTTTCCGCTGACTTGACTCGGTGCAACCCCCAATCACCAGGGTGGTTATTCAACACCTATTTCAAATGATCACTGATTTTATTACCATTTTGTCTCTCGCCCCACTGGGATTTATGGTACATTTGCAATGTAGAGTAACCGTGTCCTGACGAGGCTCTTAAATGTACCTGCAGAGAACAATTATCAGTTCATTACATCCATGATTTACTTTTGACCTTACTTTTAAATGGATTTGCAAGAAGGCAAAGAATCAGATTTCTTTAAAGACCAGTCTAATGGGCTATTTATGCATGCAATATTAATGCGCTTCAACTGTCCAATACAAAAACATTCATCTTCTCCCACATGGTTATTTTGGGCCTGCTTTGATTGTACTTCTCAACTAATCATGTAGTCTTACTTCAGCGGTTTAGCATGCTGCTCATTAACTTCAGCCTGACATCCTTTGCCGGCCACAACTTCAACTTCAAAGCGCATACTTCTTCCCATCACCATTTAAAAGCCTCTCACTGAGAGATTCATTGTTATTCGCATTGCTGCATTAAGTCTGTAGTATGGCTTTTCTTCTGTTACTTCTTAGCTCACAATTCAGAAACCAACACTGTTTGATTTAAGATGGTGAATGCCTAGTTGTCACCAGTCTAATATACAGTGGGTACGGAAAGTATTCAGACCCCCTTAAATTTTTCACTCTTTGTTATATTGCAGCCATTGTAAAATCTTTAAGTTATTTTTTCCTCTTAAGTACAAACAGCACCCATATTCGACCAGAAAAAACAGAATGTTGACATTTGCAGATTTTATTAGAAAGGAAAAAACTGAAATAACATGGTCCTAAGTATTCAGACCTTTGCTGTGACACTCATATATTTAATCAGGTGCTGTCCATTTCTTCTGATCATCCTTGAGATGGTTCTACACCTTCATTTGAGTCCAGCTGTGTTTGATTATACTGATGGACTTGATTAGGAAAGCCACACACACCCGTCTATATAAGACCTTACAGCTCACAATGCATGTCAGAGAAAATGAGAATCATGAGGTAAAAGGAACTACCTGAAGAGCTCAGAGACAGAATTGTGGCAAGGCACAGATCTGGCCAAAAGGTTACAAAAAAAATTTCTGCTGCAATTAAGGTTCCCAAGAGCACAGTGGCCACCATTCCTTAAATGGAAGACGTTTGGGACGACCAGAACCCTTACTAGAGCTGGGCATCCGGCCAAACTGAGCTATCGGGAGAAGAGCCTTGGTGAGAGAGGTAAAAAAAGAACCCAAAGATCACTGTGGCTGAACTCCAGAGATGCAGTCAGGAGATGGGAGAAAGTTGTAGAAAGTCAACATCACTGCAGCCCTCCACCAGTCGGGGCTTTATGGCAGAGTGGCACGACGGAAGCCTCTCCTCAGTGCAAGACAAATGAAAGCCCGCATGGAGGACTCCAAAATGGTGAGAAATAAGATTATCTGGTCCGATGAGACCAAGATAGAACATTTTGGCCTTAATTCTAAACGGTATGTATGGAGAAAACCAGGCACTCATTACCTGTCCAATACAGTCCCAACAGTGAAGCATTGTGCCGGCGGTGCCGTGCGTCGGCAGAATCATGCTGTGGGGCGTTAGGGGGTTTTTCAGCTTGCTAGGGACAGGACGACTGCGTTGCAATCGACGGGACACAGTATGAAATTGCGAGCCAGTAAGGTGGTAGTTACAGGGAATTATGCCCTGGACGAAAAACCTTCTCCCAGAGTGTCTCAGGACCTCAGCCGGGGTCCGAAGGTTTACCTTCCAACCACGCTCCAATGACCCGAAGCCCACAGCTAACATAACGATAGGAGGGGCTTTCACAACAATCTGTGACCTGTTCTTGACATGACAGACACGAGCCCTCTGACCTTCAAACCCAATTGAGCATTCTGGAGAGACCTAAAAATGGCTGTCACCAACGTTTACCATCCAACCTGACCGAACTGGAGAGGATCTGCAAGGAGGAATGGCAGACGATCCCCAAATCCAGGTGTGAAAAACTTTGCATCTTTCCCAAAAAGATCAGGCTGGCTACAAATTCAACCAAGGGCGGCTTCTATAAATTACTGCAGCAAAGGGTCTGAATATTTAGGACAATGTGATATTTAAGTTTTTCTTTTTTTAATAAATCTGCAAAAATGTTAACAATTCTGTTTTTTTCTGTCAATATGGGGTGATGTGTGTACATTTATGAGGAAAAAAAAATAACTTAAATGTTTTTAGCAAATGGCTGCAATATAAAAAGTTGAAAAATTTAAGGGGGTCTGAATACTTCCTGTACCCACTGTATATTATATAGAGATAATACATACATACCTACATATATTATATACACACACACCACACACACACACACAACATTATCATATATATATAGATATTATATAATATATATATATCGATATAACCTAATAATATCAGAATATTTATAATAATATATCCTATACCCCCCTACCTATATTATATATTATCTTATATAGTCGAGCATGTGGTGAAGGAGTTCGTGGCACCATATTTAAATGCTCTATGGTATCCCAACTGACTGGAATGGTGACACTAGGCCATTCCACCCATCCTAAAACAAACATGTTGGTTTTGAATTATGAGCTGAGCACTAACGAAGTAAAAGCTACTACAGGACACTATACAATCAAATAACTGATAGGATGATGTCTATATAGATATATATTAATACTATATTACTAATATATATATATATAAACGATATATATATATATATATCTATATATATATATAATGTAATCCTAAAAAAACAAAACAATTCAAATAAGAATTCATAAATTATAATATAGTATCTAATACGCAATAACCCTATATATTTTAAAAATCTAATATTTTTCAAATGTTATAATTTGTTGTATAGTACAAGGCATAATATTTATTATGTTGTGGTCACCGATTAATATTAATAACAGCAACAACAACAACAACAATAATAATAATAATAATCGAAAGACCTGACCAATTGTTATTTGGCCTTGTCCATGGTGCTGAATGTCCTTGCCGCTGAACTTCTAAGCTGTACTGCTACATTAACATTTAATGCTTATTAAATTTAATCAAGGGCACCATAGACACTGAGAGGAACATTGTCTTTTCAAGAAGTGATGCTTTCAGATTGTCCACTGTTTACAGCCTTCTATTCAATTGCTGTAATTGACAGACAATCGAAAACATTTGCACTTATTTCCAATGAATGCAATATTATAAACTGAGCAGCTTCCCAGACCACACAGTGTTCACTGCATATTATTATGATAATGATTTTAAATGCATGACCAGCTGTGAGTAAACAACACTTCATCCGGTAAGGACACATTTAACGCTCAATATCTCTCCAATGCTACATTCTAATTAGACGCCATGATTGTTACATTCTGTCAGACTGTAAGGTTCAATGACAGTGGATTGTTAACCCAGGAGGTTCTATTCATCTAAACAATGCACAGTATCTGCATTTACACCAAGTTAACACTGAATTATTGGCAAAGTCTTCACAACAGATTTGCTGCCTGTAATCCATACCACAAAACCCAGACTCCCAACCATTTATTTGCTCATAGATTTATTTGTTGACAAACTTGCGATGACAGTTTTAAGTGGCTAAAAGCCTCCATACGTATTTCTATCGTTTCCTCGGGGGATCAATAAAGTACATCTGTGTTGCTATTTGTCTATCAATAGGAACTCCAGATGTCTCTCAGAGCATTCTCATAAACAAAATCTGTCAAGGAAGGCAGTCAGATGAAAGCTGTGAAGAAAGCATGTGAAGCATTATTGACTTTTAAAGGGAATCTGTGCTCTGCTAGTAAACTCATATGAGGATGAGTGGCTCTCAACACTCTTACAGAAAAATAAACATTCATCTCCTCCTGTTTTAAATGCATGTTGTTTGAGATCTGATTACTGGATTGAGATTTTGTGTTTTTCCTACAATAGAACTAATTTATGTCTTTCTCCTACTTACACACAGTATTACTACATAGGATTGGTCCTTCAAAATGCCACAACATCAAAATAGAAGTTTTTGGCTTATTTGCTGTTGCAATGCAAAATTGTCTTTAATCAGTATGTTTTTGTCTTGTTATCCAGTTAAAAAAATATTTAAAAATCCTTTAAATATATCTTGAATGAAGTTAATTTTCTTGTTTTAATGATAAACGTCAATACATTTAGATTTATGCTTAAAACAAGACCAATAGAGTAAGTAAAAATGCTATTTTTATATACATAGTATATAGTAAATATAGTAAAGTATTTTTATTCGGCAAAAAAAAATGCATGAAACGGATCAACCGTGACAGAAAAGACATTTACAATGTTGCAATGGTACAAAACTATATTCAAATAAATGTGTAAAAAAAAAAATCGGCAGTAAAAAAGCTATTTCTGAAGGATCATGTGACGCTGAAGACTGGAGTAATGCAGGCGAACAAAAACTGCACCTTTAAAATATATTAAAAGAAAGAAATTGTAATAATATTTAACAATATTACTGGTTTTAATGTATTTTGATCAGATAAACCTAAAGGCAAAATTAAGTTTTAGCCGATATGTGCATTAAAATGCACATTATTTCATGTGATTAACAATAGAAAGTAGAAAAATATCATGGCTCATGGTTCAAATAAACACTATTAGCTTTCCTTAACAAGTGAATGTAAAAAAAAAAAAAAAAAAAAAACAGACATTAAAACTTGCCCCTGCCGTTAATTTTAAGCTCTCCAGATCTTCCAGTTGCTTTAAACAAAATGCAAGTATATAAGCAAAGACTCCCAATTTAGAGTACAAATAAGCGCTGCTATAATATCTGCCAATTTGTGTGAGCAATAACATGACATTATAGTAATTGCAACATTAAATGTTTCCCAGTATAATTGCCTTCACTATCCCATAAGATAAATTAAATCTCAGTGCATCTCCTAAATGAACCACAGGCACATTGTTATCTTCTCCAAACAAATGGAATGAGCGACCATAAATGCCGTTTAAACTCGGACGACTAAATAAATTGCAGCTGGGAGTTCAGAATGAGCATCATCTTTACCCTGTCCCATTTTCACACGGTGAGTTCATCATAATTTTACCCTTGTTTAATCAGTGGAATTCCATTACCCATAATGCTATTTAGCAACATTTTGCACAGCAAAAGGGCTTGAAAGGGAGATAATCAAAGTTGTAAAGAAAGCTATTTCACAATTTAACGTTTATAGAGCTTTATTTAAGCTAATCTGATGTTTTTGCTTAGATTTTGAATAGATGAACTTATATACCATTGCTCTCAAAACACATTCTCCGTATAGTCAAAACCCAGCCGATCTTTACAATTGCTATTGTCAGTCATAACATCCCAAGAGTAAAAGTGACAGATTACATTAGGAAAGATATATGACCCAAATATTTTGCCTTTAATGGCTTCAACAAGGCAGATTGTGCGTCACAAAGCACACCGAATTAAGTTAAGGATCCATTTGTGAAAAGTTTTTGAATATTTGCTACATATAAAACTCCAGGTGTCACATTAGTGTCTTGAAAAGACAGAAAAAATAGCAGCCTTATCCCACAATTCAGTTTGACAGCACCTCCTCTTTTGACACTCTCCAGACGCTTCAGAAAATCTGAGAACTACTCCCATCGGTGACAATCATTTTCTCTTGAGAACAAAGCACTTTGGTGGTAGAAGAGGGTGAAAAAGGGGGAAGAAAAGAGAAATCGTGAGCAATGGCAGCTGGAGCCCCTGGCTTCTCCGTTTGATCTTGGGTTTGTGAAGGAAGACTGTGAAAAAGCCCTTCTGTCTGACGGAATTAGTCTATGATGAATCTTCTGGCTTTTTAAGTGCTCTTATAGGTGTGCCCTGGCTGTAATGGTACTGAATTACACTGACAGGGTAATCTTCATCAAATAAGCCGTGACAAGACAGTCAAGCCTAAGGGATCTGGGAACTTGAGGTGGAAAAATGGAGCGCAGGCATTATCTGTGTTTGCCGACAGAATTCTGTCCGTTCTTATATATAACTGTTTTCTCAATGAAACAAAAAGGAGGGGGAGTTCTTTCCAAACAACAATGGTTCATAGTGATCAGAATGATTTGCACACTATACAGTATAAAATTATGGTGGCCGAGACAGCTCAGTGCACTGCAAATGGAAAAAAACCCATGCAAATAGAAAAAACAAAACAAAAAGCAAATTAAAAAACAAACAAACATCTTCATCAGTTTGACAACATATGTGCTGCAAATACTCAAAATGCAACCAAATTCATACATGCTGCAAATACTTGCAACACAACCAACATGGCTGGGACATTCTTATCTATATGTTCTCCTTAGCTTTTTGGATGTTATTAGCCTAAATAAGCTGACGAAATACACAATTAACTGAAACGTTATGTAAGCTAGCTAACTTACTTTTACAACCCTTACGAAAATTAACCTTATGTTTTACTAGAAATAAAACCAAAAAAACAGGTACTTAGTTAAACCAGTACGGTACCAAGTATTCAACCATGGTTTTGCTACACAAACCACAGTTTAACCATGGTATTTGTTAACTGTGGTTATACAAATGGTACAAAACTACACTTTTACTATAATAGTATAGTATGGTTAATTTTGTTGGGGTCGATCCCCTTGAAACATTTCCATTGTGCGTATTTGGAGCACGTTTCTATATTTGGTTGTATTGCGAGTATTTGCAGCACATGTGTTGTCAAACTGATGAAGATGCTTCTAATTTGCGGGTGCTTTTTCAATTTGCAGGGTTTTTTTTTTTTTAAGTTGCAGTGTGTTGGATCTTCTACGGCCACCATAATAAAATACTATAGTCTATAGTGCAAGTTAACGACATTAAAGGAAAAATTCACTCAAAAATGAAAATGTACTTAATTTACTCACCCTCAGGCCATCCAAGATATAGATGAGTTTGTTTCTTAATCCTGAAATTTAGCATTGCATCACTTGCTCACCAATGGATCCTCTGCAGTGAATGGGTGCCGTCAGAATGACAATCCAAACAGCTGATAAAAACATCACAATAATCCACACATAATTCACACGACTCCAGCCCATCAATTAATGTCTTGTGAAATGAAAAGCTTTGTAAGAAACAAATTTATCATTAAGATGTTTTTGACTCCAAACTGTTGATTCTGGCTAAAATACAGTATGAGTCCCCAATCCAAGTCGAATCCGGAGAGAAATATGCACAGATCAAGTGCCATTTTATATAATGCTAAATTTCTCCAAATTTTCATTTTTGGGTGAACTATTCCTTTGAATGGTCACTCACATCAAACGTGATGCAACAAATCTACATTTCAGATTGTTTGTCACACAAAGCTATCATATAACTTCATAAGAACTGGATCAGCACAGTCATGTGTGTATAATGCTTTAAAGATGTTTTTCTGTCATTTTCAAAAACATCAAAACATTCTTATGGAAAAAATCTTTCAAAAATGTTCCTTTTGTGGCCCTTCAGAAAACAACACAGCATACATGTTTGGAACGACATGAAGATAACAGGTTTTAAATTTTCGGTGAACAAAGAAATCGTAATTTTGATTATGTCTCAGTGGAATCTCATTTGAGGCACTGTAATGTATGTAATAATCAAACAAGCAGGTAAAAAGCCTTGGGCCTGAACTATGTAATTTTAACAATATAAGAACTATAACTGAGCTGTGATCAGGCTCTGAATGGAGCCATTTCTGACCATACTAGCTCATTTTATTCAATGGTTGAGGAAGACCGATGTCATTATTGCAGTTTTAGTCTTACTACTGTAATTATTTTTTCCATGTGAATAACAAACCTTCAGTTTGGCCAGTAGTCTTTTCGAACTCTAAGTAGCCTTGACAGTATTTCATATATCATTAATGTAGCGAATAAATTGGTACAACACATTCATCGCCTTATCAATAAGCATGAACCACAAGGATATTGATTATGGCTGATTAATATTCAGATGCATGTTTCTCACTTCATATCTCACCTCACCCCAGTTCAGTCAAAAAAAAATCAACTCTGTTCTACATACAGAATGTGAGTCAGACTATGTCAATGATCTGCGTATTTATGTTCCTGGAGGCAGTGGAGTGAGCTGCATATTTCACATGCTTTTCTAAGCTCCACAGGTCTAATAAACCCTGATGCCTGAAGACAGAGCGAGAAAATCCTGTCTCTCATTTAAGAGACAGCTATGTCAGGCTGTTTATGACTTGTCTGAACTGTCCATCTCTAATTCATACATCAAGGCGGAAATAACAGAGGACTAGAGTAGAGATTCTCAACTGGTCTTGGTTCATGAACCAAATTCAGACATGCATTTTTTTTGTTTTTTTTTCAAAAAGTAAAGAAAAAATTTGTCCTGTACGACAGCAACCTGGGTGAAGATCCTGGAACATGTAACTTTCCTCTTCACTTCCTCGTTGTGTGATTATTCACCTCAGTCCATGTCTCTCTTCTTTTACATTTCAGTATCTTTCACAAGCCACAAAGAGATTTCCCACACACCTTGTCTCTGTCACCTGTAGGCAAAGGTAAAAGGCTTTAGTTAGACAATGGAAAGAGCCAAAGCACCCACACACACAGAGAGAGAGAGAGAGACTTCAGTAGATGCTTCTCTACAACACAGACTCTGTAGACACTATAAAAATAATATAAACTATAGTGGGTATCCCATTGTATTTCTAAGATGCCTCGTCTTGATTTCTTATCTGACTTGGGAAATAATTATTTATGACCTTTCATGTCATACCCTGGAGCCTCGTCCGTCATAAACAATGTGTTTTGAGTGACTTAATATTACTAGGCATTGAAAAGGCTGGTGCTGTTATCAGAGCTGAAAACAGCTGTTAATGCAGACCGGCTTTGAAGTTACACATGCAAGAAACGCAGAGTAATCATGTCCAAATGATGAAAGACTGAATATTGGTGAACTATTCCGGCAACATTCCACAGTTCTCATACAAACCCAATACATCTCCTATGGAACAGTTCCTCCCACCATTGGAAGAGCCTTAGGCAAGAGTTTTAGAAATATCACCTAAATTCTCATTTCTATTCTTTATTATTTATCTTATTTGAAATAACAATAAATAATAACAAATGTAAAACTATTTGTAATTTTGTATTGTATTATATTTTATTTAATAATACTTTTTTGTATGTAAAAACGAATCATAACCTAAAGCCTCCTACCCTGTGTTATGATTGGGTCATCGTTGTCTGTTGCTAAATGTTGTTTACACCAAAAATCTTTAAAAAACCAACAACAAAAAAAAACACTGTTGAATCTGAGTTTAATCAGTACTCAGTACAATCTGACTATATGATATAGATGACATCTATTGAATATTCTAACTGCATTTATGGAATGTCCAAACCTCACTTTGCAGTACATGCACTACAAATAAATGCATAACTGAAAATACATACTAATGATCATATAAATATATATTATATATATATATTATATATTCTATATATATATATCTATATTATATTTTTTACTTGGGCCAGTATACTGTACATCCACCAAAAAACCATCCAGAACCACGATGCTAAGTTGGGAAAACTACAAGCACCATGAACAAAAAGCACTTAGTGATATGACTGATGCTCAACTCTTATTTTTGTTGTGTATGCTGAAGAAAATATGTTAGGTATTATGGTAAAATAAAGGAGCTGATAAGTGAAAAAACAAACCACCAACCCACCAAAAACATGTATTATGAAAAACAACCTGCAATGTTTCACTCCCAGTGCCTCTCTCTAGTTCTGTTTCCATCTACTCTTCGCTGATGTCATTTGGTAGTATCGTCCCCTATGTTTAAACTCGTTCTGGGGGATATCTTTTCCATCTCTGGCTCTGTGTGTTTCTCATTTAAGGGCATGCTGTAGGCTTTAAGGGTGCAACAGATGGCCTGGCAGGGAGAGATGCTGTTCTGCTGTTCCGGTTGAATTGTTTTCCAAGAGAAACAGCTTGAAATGGTGGTTGTGTTGATCGTGGGTTTGTTCTGTTTTACCTCCACACAGGGAGGGAGCTCCACTGCAGATGTTCTTCTCTCCATCTCTGGTGACACCGTCACCTTTCAAACACCTCCAAGCAGAGCAGGCATCTCTCAGATGAGAAGCCTACAAATGAGGAGGAAAAACTGCTATTTTGGTAACAGTGAGAAAACAACAATTATCTGCCAAAACTTTTAATTACTCAGGTCTTGATAAATATGCTTTTCAACCATCATTTTAAAACAGTGGATTACACACCTTTTTTTAGCACAGCACTGAGAGGGAAGCTATGATTTTAACAAATTTATTTCTTCTGCTAAAGTGCATCCTAAAGTGTAAAATCCTTTTAAATTGGTATTAATTACTATAAAGTGTATACACCTTTAAACCAGGGGTGTCAAACTCAATTCCTGGAGGACCGGAGCCCTGCAGAGTTTTGTTGCAACCCTGCTCCAACACACATACCATGTAGTTTTCAAATAAGCCTGAAGGACTTAAATAGTTGGATCAGGTGTGTTTAATTAGTGTTGAATTAGGAATTGTGTCCAATCCAGGAATTGGACAACCCTGCTTTAAACTGTATTATAATTAACTGTATTATATATATATCAGTGAAGTGACATTTGCAAGTATGTGACCCTACTCAGAATAGTGGCTCTGCATTTACCCCTCAACGTGCACACACACAGCTAGTGACACACCCCAACCGTGAACACACACCGGAGCAAGTGGGCATCCATTTTATTCTGCGGTTCCCGGTGACCGTTTGGGGTTCTGCCATTGCTTCAAAGGCACCCCTGCAGTCATGTACTCTGAAGTATTGTATCTTATATATAAATATCACACACACAATACGCACATATATGTAACAAACTATATATTGTTTGTTTATATATCACACAAACACAGCGCACAGCATCACACAGATTTAGTTAAGTACCAAATCATTATATACAACATTGTCAGGTCCTCAATTGATTGGCTGAGAGGTCTTTCCGATCATGACATATTCCCCAATATTGCTTAATTAAGCTTAACCATTTGTATCACTCTTGCAGCATTTCTCACAGCGAGTGTCATGGCAGACACCCAAATCCACTAAAATGTATAAATAATATTCTAAAGATTGCGCCTATTTGAATTTTCTTCATCGTTTTCGGAGATTTTTGTTTTGGCTGAGGGCCAAAGTTTCATACTTATATTTTATATTTATTAAACTTGAAGCCTTTTATTGTACGTTTGACTGTTGTTGTTTATTAAATCTTATTGTTCAATAACTAATATTTGTATAAATAAATGCCTTTTGCTTGATTACTTACATTATTTGGTGATTATTGTAAGTTTTTAATCGCTTTGGACTCTCATTCTGCAGCACTCATTCACCTGCAGAGATCCGCTGGTGAACACATGGGAGAACAGAAGACCCTGCTGAAATGCTCAATTCCTCCAAATCTGTTCCGACGAAGAAACCAATTAGTCTATCTCCAATGGCCCTCCGGTGATACATTTTTAGCAAATTTCATTTTTGGGTGAACTATTCCTTCAATGCCAGCAGTTTTTGAGCTCTATGAACGCCACAGGTTTGTGCAAAATCTGAGTTTGTTGTGAAGAACAATGGTATAAAACAGATTCTCTATGCTAATATGAAATTATTACTAATATGAGGAGTAGATAGAGATGTCCAAGTGATATTTGATGAAACAAAAAAGACACTTTTAGCTTTTCTCCCTCTAGCAAAGACACTCTTCACAGCACATCCTAAGGATAGAGTACAAAAAGATCAGTGCTGTGTAATTGCTTGAACTTGGCTCAACCACACCCACACACACACACACCCACCACTACATGCTCCACAGGCCCCCGCAACAGATGTTTCCCCTGCATTCTCGATGGCGTCAGCGCTTCACATATGGCATTTCTGGCCGCTTGCGTAATTGTCTCATTTTGCCGTTGCTCGTGCAATTGTTTGCTGACGTTTGCCTTTGCCTGATTGTTTTTTACGGTGGGAAGGGAGGAGAAATTAATTGGAGTGGGGCCTAATCTGTCTGCCTGAAATGTCACCTCTGCATTGCCCATGCCGACTCTTGACACTGTGTGTGGAAAGGAGACACAAAGAAAAGTGTGGGAGCACGAAAGAGAAAGAGTTAAAAAAGGCTGTTAGCATGCATTTACATATAATCACTTCACTGACATTCAGAGCAATCCTAGAAGAACAGAGACAGAGAGAGTGAAGAGAGAACGAGAAAGAGGAAGCTCTTGATTACCGCTCCACTGGGGGTTTGGCCCAAATATTAGCTCACTAATGTGAGGAAATTACCACACGGTAAGAGGTGTGTCTCCTCTGGCAAGTGTAAAGATTTTCCACATGACGTAAAGTAAACACAACTGTGATCTCTTTCATTTCTCAAGTGTCTCTCCTACAATGTGATTAATGGAGAGAAAACTGAGATTTTGTATTGAGCCTCCTGAAAGGCCTAAGTAATCCAACGTTTCTACCGCCTTTCAGCCAAATTTGATGTTCAGCATTTTTATGCATTATAAGCTGGCTTAAATGTAACAGATAGAGTTATTTAAATATATAACAGATACAATGTAGATTAATTAATACCAATTTAAAAATAATACAAAATAAGATATAACAAATAAAATACATAAATATATAACTGACTTAGTATTAGAAATAAAAAAAGTAATAAATACATAGATTTTCAGTGTCTGTCGTTTCACTATATGAAGACAATTCATATAAACTTCATCTCCAGAGCTGCTCTGATAGTTCACTTAGTTCCTCAAATACATACAGAAACTCGAGTCTTCAGTACAACCTGCCAAAATAAAAGTTTATTTTAACTTAAAATTACGACAGAGATGTATTACTATTGTACAGTAGAATGTACTTCTCAAAGTAATAATAAAATCACCTTCAATAAACATGTTTTTTAAGGAAAAAAAAATGTCATCCATTCTTTACTTTAAACAATAAACCTCTGTGGTGCAGCACTTTGCCAAAACATGATAGATATTGTTCAAATTTTATTTTTGTATCTATCTCAGTGACAACAATCTCTCTCTGAATGTGGAGAAGACCAATGAGATTGTTGTTGACTTCAGGAGAGTGCACACTCAGCATGCTCCTCTGACCGTCAATGGTGTGACCGTGGAGAGGGTGAGCAGCACCAAGTTCCTGGGAGTGCACATCACAGAGAATCTCTCCTGGACTGACAACACCGCAACACTGGCCAAGAAAGCACAGCAGCATCTCTACTTCATCCGCAAACTGAGAAGAGCCTGAGCCCCGGCCCCCATCATGTGCACCTTCTACAGAGGCACCATCGAGAGCATCCTGACCAGCTGCATCACTGTGTGGTATGGCGCCTGCAACGTGTCCTGCCGCAAGACACGTCAACGCATAGTGAGAGCTGCTGAGAAGATCATTGGTGCCTCTCTCCCCTCCCTCCAGGACGTTTACAACACCCGTCTCACCCGCAAAGCCTTCTGCATTGCAGGTGATCCCACCCACTCGACACACAGCTTCTTCAGTCTGTTGCCATCAGGGAGGAGACTGCGGAGTTTCCAGGCCAGGACCAGCAGACTGAAGGGCAGCTTCATCCATCAGGCTTTCAGGAAGCTGAACTCCCTCCCGACCTGCCCCCCCTCCCCTCTTTTGCCCCACACACCACTGAACTCTGACCCTCTGACGGACTCTCCCACTCCCCCTCCCTAATACACACACACACTGTCACTTTTATCAGTTTGAATAAGCTCTTTTGCACTACAAATTTTTTTTGCACTACAATTATTATATCTGCACTGTTGTTTACTTTACTTGTTTTGCACTCTATCTGCCATATGCCTTTTGCTTTATATACAGTGGGCAAAAGTATTAGTCATGGCCCCAATTGTCAATTCTCCCACTTAACAAGATGCGAGAGGCCTGTATTTTCATCATAGTAGACCTCCACTATAGAGACAAATGAAAAAAAAAACTCTCCCGAAAATCACCTTGTAGGATTTTTAAAGAATTAATTGGTAAATTCCTCGGTAAAATAAGTTTTTGGTCACTTACAAACAAGCAAGATTTCTGGACCTCACAGACCTGTAACTTCTTCTTTAAGAGGCTCCTCTGTCCTCCACTCGTTACCTGTATTAATGGCATCTGTTTGAACTCGTTATCAGTATAAAAGACACCTGTCCACAACCTCAAACAGTCACACTACAAACTCCACCATGGCCAAGACAAAAGAGCTGTAAAAGGACACCAGAAACAAAACTGTAGACCTGCACCAGACTGGGAAGACTGAATCTGCAACAGGTAAGCAGCTTGGTGTGAAGAAATAAACTGTGGGAGCAATTATTAGAAAATGGAAGACATACAAGACCACTGATACTCTCCCTCGATCTGGGGCTCCACGTAAGATCTCACCCCGTGGGGTCAAAATGATCACAAGAACTGTGAGCAAAAATCCCAGAACCACACGGGGGGACCTAGTGAATGACCTGCAGAGAGCTGGGACCAAAGTCAAGTCAAGTCAAGTCAAGTCACCTTTCTTTATATAGCGCTTTTAACAATACAGATTGTGACAAAGCAACTGAACAACATTAATTAGGAAAACAGTGTGTCAATAATGCAAAATAACAACAGTAAACACTCATTTTTCAGTTAAAGACAGTTCATCATTGAATCAGTTTAAATCCAGCTCAGTTTATAATATCTTTGCAATCATGTCAACGGTATCGCTGGAAATGAAGCGTCCCCAACTAAGCCAGCTAAAGGCGACAGTGGCAAGGAAACAAAACTCCATCGGTGACAGAATGGAGAAAAACCTTGGGAGAAACCATGCTCAGTCGGGGGGCCAGGATGTTATCCCTGCAAAAAACAAGAAACAAATACAAACTATGAGCGTAGCTGCTGTTTCAAACCCCAAGGCAAAAGTATTTGTTTAAAAGCCCAAACTAACTAATATACGTTCATTTGAGTTAGATATAACGGCAGTAAAGATTATGACTGCAGTCAAATATTATGAATCATATTGAATGTGGCCAAAGAGATGTGTCTTTACTCTAGATTTAAACAGAGAGAGTGTATCTGAACACCGAACGTTATCAGGAAGGCTATTCCAAAATTTGGGAGCCAAATGCAAAAAAGCTCTACCTCCTTTAGTTAAAGTGGGGGGGGACTTTGGCTATCCTAGGTACTACCAAGATTCCAGAGTTTTGTGACCTTAGGGAGCGTGCTGGATTGTAGCGTGGTTAGAAGTTTAGGTATGCAGGAGCTAACCCATTTAAGGGCCTTATAGGCAAGTAATAATTTTTTGTAACTGATACGGAACTTAACAAGTAGCCAGTGCAGAGACTGTAAAATTGGGGTATTATGATCATATTTTCTTGACCTGGTAAGTACTCTAGCAGCTGCATTTTGGACTACATGTAGCTTGTTTACTGAAGATGCAGGACAACCCCCTAGCAGTGCATTACAATCAGTCTAGAGGTCATGAATGCATGAACTAGCTTTTTTGCATCAGAAATAGGTATCATGTTTCGTAACTTGGCAAAGTAACAAAGGCTACCATCAGTAACACACTGCGCCGCCAGGGACTCTAATCCTGCAGTGCCAGACGTGTCCCCTTTGCTTAAGCCAGTACATGTCCAGGCCTTTCTGAAGTTTGCTAGAGAGCATTTGGCTGATCCAGAAGAGGATTGGGAGAATGTCTATGGTCAGATGAAACCAAAATAGAAATTTTTGTTAAAAACTCAACTTGTTGTGTTTGGAGGAGAAAGAATGCTGAGTTCATCCAAAGACCCCATACACTGTGTAGCATGGGGGTTGAAACACAGGCTTGTGCCTGTTTTTCTGCCAGGGACCAGGACGACTGATCCGTGTAAACGAAAGAACGAATGGGGCCATGTATCCCATGTATTTTGAGTGAAAACCTCCTTCCATCGGCAAGGGCATTGAAGATGAAACGTTGCTGGGTTTTTCAGCATGACAATGATCCCAAACACCCCGCCCGGGCAACGAAGGAGTGGCTTCGTAAGAAGCTTTTCAAGGTCCTGGAGTGGCCTAGCCATTCTCCAGATCTCAACCCCATAGAAAATCTTATGAGGGAGTTGAAAATCCGTGTTGCCCAGCTACAGTCCCAAAACATTACTGCTCTAGAGGAGTTCTGCATGGAGGAATGGGCCAAAATAATAGCAACAGTGTGTGAAAACCTTGTGATGACTTACAGAAAACGTTTGACCTCTGAAATTGCCAACAAAGGGTTTATAACAAAGTATTGAGATTAAATTTTCTTATTGACCAAATACTTATTTTCCACCATAATTTGCAAATAATTCTTTAAAAATCCTACAATGTGATTTCTGGATTTTTTTTCTCATTTTGTCTCTCATAGATGAGGTATACCTATGATGAAAATTACAACCCTCTCTCATCTTTTTAAGTGGGAGAAATTTCACAATTGGTGGCTGACTAAATACTTATTTTCCCCACTGTATATACTGTATATATAAGATTACATATACATTACGCACATATCAAAAAATGTTTTAAAAAACAAAACCAACTACATTCTCTCTCTCACACACACACACACACACACAGGTTTTTTTTTATGGTTTATGGGGACTCTCCATGGGCTTAATGGTTTTTATACTGTACAAACCGTATTTTCTATTGCCCTTTACCAACCCTACCCTAAACCTACCCCTCACAGGAAACTTTCTGCATTTTTAGATTTTCAAAAAAACTCACTCATTTTTTTTTCAAATCATTTTATATACAACAGTTTGTTCAGGTCCTCAAATCTGATTGGCTGAGAGGTCTTTCCAATCATGACATATTCCCCAATATCGCCAATGAACAGCTTAACCATTTGTATCACTCCTCTTGCAGTATTTCTCACAGCGAGTGTCATGGCAGGTGCCCAAGTTCACTATAATTTTATAAATAATATTATAAAGATTGCGCCTATTTGAGAATTTGCTTCAGCGTTTTCGGAGATGTTAGTTCAAGGGCATCAGCAGCCGTTTAGCACTCATGAAACCACCGAGAGCAGCCTCACCTCAGCCAGATCTTCTGGAATTTACCTCTGGCTCTCATGCCTCTATAGTGGTTAAACATGAGCTATAATTCGGGCAATTTTTGGTCTCATTAATCTATTATTTATTCCAGAGCAAAAAGTTTTCTCTGACTCATAGTCTCAAGAGCTATGAAAAAGCATCCGCTCAGCAATTTTTTGCCCCTTCAGAGAACATTCATTGCAAAGTGTCTAAACTAGCGTGAAGGAGTGTGCGTGTGTATTCGCAGCAACAGGAGAGAGAGGAAACACTGATCAAAGTGTGATAATCCACCAGTCCCGTTCCCTCCAAATCAAGCTTATCCCAGGAGACACCGTCAAAGTCCCCCACGTCTTGAAAGAGTAGCTGGTGAAAAGAACAGGAAGTTAGACGAGAGGAGAGTGGAAGTGGTGGGTGTACTGTTAGTTTGAGGAATAATAAGTCTGAAAGGGTGGGAATAAAATAGTCTGTTCCAATAATAGTGCTGCAGCGCTTTAGTAAAGTGTACTGCTCCAACAAGAGCCTTCGTTTGTGCTTGGAGAACAGAAAGGAGAGGGAGGAAAAGACTAATGGCTCCTACACAAGGGTCAGGTGGTTAGTGGATAGATAATACCGTTTTATCCTTCAGGAAACCTTATTTCGGTCTCCCAGCCCGTGCTGAATCTTAGGTAAGGCTGAAGGTGTGCGGTGATGGATAGAACTTTCATAATGTTTTGAAGGATCACGTCTGAAATCACTATGCCAAGATTTCATCCAATACGCACATCCTCACCACCTTTCATACAGGAAGTCAGAAAGCCATATCAACTGCCTTCCGCTTTTCCTCTCATGGACTAATGATTGATGACCCTCACCCACGGACCGCCCAATAACCAGAGCGGTGAAGAACGCTTCATCTCTGAAAAGGTCAGACTCTTGGGTCCAAAGTGTCAAAACCATTTTACCATTCGACAAAAGCTGACCTGAGTCTGTTTCATTTCCAGATGAAAGGCACAAAAAGATTGCAAATGAACATTTTGTCTTGTTTTAGGTTGTTCCCTCACTTACAGTAAATGGACATTTATATAAGCAAGACAGTATGTGGTACTAAAATGTTGTTATTTTCATTTTACCTGCAGTTCCCTCCAACTGATTCTGGTCGGTTTTTAAGCTGCAGGAGGTTTTCTGAAAATTACACATCTATGCCTTATTTCTCTAAACTGTAAGGCCCCTAAAATTACTAAATAAATAACTTGTCAGTTCCCATAAACAACTCCAACCTCATTCCCCATGCTATAAAATCTGGTCTAGGCTGCTAGTTGTGGTTTGAGACATCCTAGCTGGTTCCACGTTATCCAAATTGGCCATTAGCTAGTCCATAATGGTCATTAGACCATCTTGGACCAGAAACAAATCAGTTTGTCATGCAAATTTAATGTGTTCAATCTGGTTTTTAGTTCCTGGTTGCTGGTCAACAAGCTTATGAGCAACAAAGACCATATAGAAACTAGGTTTTAAAACACATTTATGAAATTCAAATGGATTTTCCAAAAAACAAACAAACAAGCAAATGCACAGAGTTGACCCTTCACAATAGAAGACCTCTAATTACTCATTTTAAATGCTACAAATTATAATGTACAGTATGAAAAATGGATAAACAGCGTTATTAAATGGTTGTTAGATGACTGCAAATCACAATCTAAATTTAAAATTAACATGCACAATTAAATATCTAATACTAAACAAGAACAATACATTTACAAATATAACAGATCTGGTACTGTTACTACAGCATCCCTCATTTTTAAAATAGATGCAATGCTGTACATTTAAATCATGTTCAGTAAGCACACATAAACATAACACTTTATTCAGAAAGTGTCTGACAGGGGGCTCAACTGTAGCATATTGTTGGCTGCTATACTGGAGCTGCTTATCTGTTTATGTACATTTGTTTAGTCAAACGTAGCGATAAGTGACAACTTGAAATTGTGACAACATGACAAATACTAGAAAGCACCTGCAAGTGAAGAAAACCTTGAATAGAGTACAGCTTCTTAACATATTTTACCTTAGGAGGTCCAAGCATTTGGTATTGGTACATTTTTCCCCCATTAAAAATCACAATATTTATGCATATTTTAGTTTTAGGTGAACGTGTTGTGATGTTGGCATATTCCTATACCTCTCGCTTATGTAACTCTCAAATGTTTCATCAGACTACATCATAAAACATTTAGAATATTTATCTATGATTCAGTGAATGGGCTGTTATGTGAATATCATTCAAATGTTTGACCACAAAGACACACTCTGTGGCATTATTGCAGCATTCAAAGATATATTTTCTACATCATTTTATTTAAAATAGTACAGTTAACATGTTACTTGGAAGTTTGTTCAATTTGATCCAAAACAGTCTGCAATAGTGGCAGTAGGTTTAATTGCTGTAAACATGTGTTGCAGCTTTGCTAGAGTTGGTCTCTAAGGGTGCATTGGAAAATACAGAGAAACTGCCAGACTTTTAATTCAAAGCTTGATTAATATCAAGAAGAAACCACACTGGTTTTATGTCCATTTCATGTCTTGGATGTCACCAGACATGCTACTATGTATCTGACACTATGGACTACATCTGCCAGATGACATGGCTTTTGACAGTATGAACCACGTCTGGCGATATTCTGTTATGTCGCTGCTGCTGAGGAGGCTGAAGCAGATTGGCAGACAGATGACAAAATATCTTGCTGAACATGAATGATCAGACTGAAGATGGTACTCTCAACCTGCCAAGCATTTCTTGAAGACCTTACAACAATCAGACAACATCCCACAACTTCAGCTTCACGTCAAATGCTTTAAACATTTAAAAACATGTCATGAGCCAATCACAGTAAAAGCCACGTGACCACCTTAAAATGAATTTGACTAATGATAATTCTGAATATCAATCAATGTCATGCTTTTAAGACCTTAAAAAAAAAAAAAAAAATATTAGCAGTATATATGTTGCTTACGCAAAACTTGTATTTACTCAGAATACATTCAGACAAGAGAATTTGAATAGACATCAATGGAAAAGGTTCAATTTTCTAATGTTTAATAGAGTTTAAATATGGTGTAGAATCTCCCAATGCACTTAGGAACATGACTCCTCCTCAGAGGCTGGAGCACATGTCATGTGTGAGGTCCCACTAGACTTTATGTTACATTAATTTCCATTCACACGTGGAAGAACAGAAAAAAACAAGACATTTTACTGGGTACCAAAGTTCAAGTTTGATGAACTCTTCAATTCTCTCAAAACACACTCAAAATACCTTATCAACTACCTGGCAAGCACTGCTCTCATTTTTTTAAAGAAAAAAAATCAATCAATCAAAATAAAGAAATAAAAACATACATAAATATTAGATAAAAAAAATAAACAACAAATGGAAAAAAAAAACTTAGATTATAATTAGAACTGAAATACAATAAGTTGAAGTACAACAATTACTAAAACTGAATTAAAAATTTAAAAGCTAAATAGATTTTTTCACTATTCTATTCTGACTGACATCAAGTGCATCAAATGAGTCCAAAGCACCTGTGCTGTTATTGGCTCATCGCAATTTACCTTCATTTCAATGCTGTCACCTTCCCATAACATCCGCTATTACCTAGATGCACTTTTAATCACAGTAGATGCTCGTTTGTGATAGCTGACGTCAATTAACTAATTAAATAGTGAATCATTCAATTAGACTGCCACTTCACTGCAAAATAAATATTGATTTATGCAACAAAAGCTCTTTAGTTCAACAGAAAAAAAGGAACAATACTGAGTGTTTTTGTTTCCACACTGTAATGAGGCATACAAAATAACAGTTGGCAATTTTTGACTTTTTTGGGGGGGAGAATGAGAGATGTCATTATGCTTAGAGGAACTTGTTTTCCCTCTAAGTGCCTCGAAGCACAATAAATTACAAATGCTTATTATTTATTTACTTTCACCAAAAAAACTGTAAACATGAAGCTAGTGGCACTGACAGCTGTATAGTTTTATTTATCTACCTTCAGCAGGATTAGAATGAATGACTTCCAGGACAAACAGATGGCCAGAGTGACATTTCCATAAACTTCATGACTAATAGCTCTTGCTTTAATTCTGTGGAGAAAAGTTACAAATGCAAAGTTCAGAGTCATCCAAAGAGCTGCAATACTTGCAGATAAAAGCCCCTCATTCTTCATAATATCCCACTGTACAGTGTTAAACAGTTTAAAAACAAGCAAACACTGCAAAATTATGTAGATTTAAGACTTTCCATGCTTGCGTATGTGTGCAGTAGTGCTTAGACGACTATACATTTTACTAGTCCATTAGTTGGTCAGAACAGCAGCTGATGGGTCAATGTTTACCTTATGTAAATGACTCTATATAACCCAGGCAGCATCAGTGGCATTGTTGTTTTGGCATATTCACAGTGCTGCCTTGTGAGACTGTGTAAATGGATTTTATACACACACACACTGCTGGTTTAATTTAATAATTAAAATTTTTTGCTACTTTTATTCAGCAAGTATGTATTAAGGTGATTGAAAGTTTTACACTATTATAAAAAAATCTATATAAATTTGTTTTTTTTTGTTCATTAAAGTCATTATATTCATTATAATTCATCAAATCCTAAAAAGAATGAATGAATGAATGGAGTAGTTTCCACGAAAATATTAACCAGAGCAACAGTTTTCAGAAAACTGATGCAGGATTGATCCAGAACATTTTTAAATTTCAGCAAATCTATAATAGAGGTGGAGCAGATGTCTTCAGCTGACTACTTTCTCTGCCCTGATGTTCATCCAAAGGCCAAACGCACCAGCCAGAGGTACTCATTTCTCACAGCCGGCACAAGCTGTGAAACCAAATTGAAAAGAGACAATGCCATTTTTTTTGTAATGCCATTACATCCTGCTGGCATCACCCAAGGTACAGCTCCCAGGATTCAAAGAGATGCAACTCGAAATGTAATGTTTGCATGTACTTGTATTTCACAAGTGCACACTTTGTTTAGGAAAAGCAAATGCATGCCCCTAGTTGAACAGACACCAAGGTTAGGAGGTTTGCATATTGTTTTTGAACAACAATAAATTATATAAATTCAATTAGACTTGGACACTATTAATAAGCTGCATATGTGTGAATGTCATTGATTGATGGATGAACTTTTCTCAAAAAATTCTCTCTAAAATTTGTGCTAAAGGTTTATCTACAAAGAAAAAAATTAGATATATACTTATAGATACATTTTTTTTTTTGTAATGCATGCCATTTATTTAGTATATATATATTATTATCTATATATATATATCTTATATATATATATATACACATTGGTGTGAAAAGTGTTGGCCCCCGTCCTGATATCATTATTGGTTTGCTTTTGTCACACTGTAAGTTTTTCAGAATCATCACCAATTGAAATATTACACAAGATAATGCAGTAATCAAACTACCGTTTTTAAAATGGATTTTCTTTAATTAACTGGAAAAAGCTGTCCAACCTACTTGCCCTACAAGAAACTTAATTGCCCCCCTTTAATCATGAAAGAACGGAATTAACCACAGTTTTTAGAAGCTGAGTTCATTCAATTTCACTACCACACCAGGCCTGAATTACTGCCATACCTTTGAATCAGAAATCACTAAATAAACTGTCGGACAAAGTGAAGCATCTTCAAGAGCAAACACATCATGCCGCGATCTAAAGATTCAGAACAATGAGATCAAACAGTTGACGTGTCTCCGATCTGGAAGGTTATAAATCCCTTTCTAAGCTTGTGGACCTCCCAGCTAACCACAGTCAGAGCCATGTAATCCACCACAATTGAGAAAACGTTGGACAATTGTAACTTCGGAGTGCCGCCAACCAAAATTACTCCAAGAGCACAACGACCACTCATCCATGAGGTCATAAAAGAACCCAGAACAACTTCTAAAGAACTGCAGGCCTCACTTGCTTCAATTTAGGTCAGTGTTCATGATTCAACAATACGAAAGAGACTGGGCAAAAACGGCATCAATGGAAGAGTTTCAAGACAAAAGCCACTGCTGGCCAAAAAGAACACAAAGGCTCGTCTCACATTTGCCAAAAATATCTTGATTATCCAAGACTTTTGGGCAAATATTTTACTGTGTAGTGTGATGGTCTGGGGCTGCTTTGCAGCTTCATGACCTGGACGACTTGCCATAATTGACGAACCATGAATTCTGCACTCTATCAGAAAATCCTGAAGGAGAATGTCCGGCCGTCAGTTTGTGACCTCAAGCTCAAGCCCACTTGGGTTATGCAGCAGGACAATGATCCCAAACACACCAGCAAGTCCTCTGAATGGCTCAAGAAAAACTAACTTAAGGTTTTGGAGTGGCCAAATCAAAGTCCGGATTTAAATCCGATTGAGATGCTTAAACAGTCCCTTCATGCTCGAAAACCCTCCAATGTGGCTGAATTACAACATTTCTGCATAGATGAGTGGACCAAAATTTCTCCACAGCGATGTGAAAGACTCATTGCCATTTATCGCAAACACTTGATTGCAGTTGTTGCTGCAAAGCGTGGCACAACCAGTTATTAGATTTAGGGGGCAATTACTTTTTCACGTAGGGCCAGGCAGGTTTGGACAGCTTTTTTCCTTAATAAAATAAAGAATCATTTAAAAACTGCATTTTGTATTTACTTGCATTATCTTTGCATAATATTAAAATTTGTTTGATGATCTGAATCTTTTAAGTGTGACAAATATGCAAAAAATTGAAAAAACAGGAAGGGGGCCAACACTTTTTCACACCACTGTATTTTCCACGTTTTATTGTGGAAAATACCACGTTCATATTGTGGGTTAACTGTAGAGTGCAATCGTCCTATTAGTAAAATGCCTCCTTTTCAGTTCATAAAATAAACTGAAATTTGAATTTTACATTATACAGTTTATCTATTCACTTGTTGAAATAAATGCAAAGCTGTCTTCAGCAAAAGTAGCAGAATGATTCATGATACCTGAATAGATTACAAATTTTTAATCCGTCAACTCTTTGAAATAAAGAATGAGCACAAAATGTATCTGGCCTGAGACACACTTCATGTGCTCAGAGCTACATCATGTAATGTCTTTAAACCGCAGACGATCACAGTAATCTTAAAACTGTGCACAGGAAGGTCACAGTGGATGTAAAGCAGTCATTTGACAAGCTTTTTTAGAAAACCTGACTGACGCATATAACCTGAAAACACAATTTTACAGTTATCTTTAGAACTTTAATTTCAACTTCCTTTGCAAAGACTGAACATGAGGTGGTGGGGGATCATACTGGGGTCATTCCTATTATCCATCATTTAGGTCTAATATGCTGAATAAAATATTAAATTTTCAACATTAGTTAGTTTCCTTATATCAGCATCGAATTAAGTTACCACTGGTAGAATTTTAAATTATTTCACTAATTTGGATTGAATGGCTGTTATTTTTGTTTCTGTTATTTTGTTAGTAGGTACGTAATAACTTTTGTAACCTAATAACTGTCAATAACGGTCAAACAAATTCCCTGTTCTATACGAAGAAGGTCTTTAAGAAGGTTAAAATGTCTGTTTTATCTCTCTATGTTATTAGGAACTCAAATTTTGCGAGACATTTCCACAGTGCAGATCTTTATGAAATGGATTCTCCCTTATCTATCCAACATATTTCAAATCACAACATGCTTTCTTAAGAATATTGTTTAAATCGGTAATTGTACAGCTTTTTTGTAAAGTAAAGTAAAGTAAAACAAAGTATAGTAAAATAAAATAAAAATAAAATACAAATCTGTATGTCGGTCATCATGCATGTTAAAAATATTCTGAAATTAATAAAATGTAGAATAGGACAATTTCTAGTTATTATGCTTAATATAGGTTCAGAGTCTTTTATTGCGGTGTATTGCTGTGAGTGAATACTCACTGTTATTGTCTCAGTGGAATCTCTCAGTGCTCTTTCGGTGAAGTTCTGTATGAGTAAGCTAAACTTTGTCAGATTTTTGGCAGAACATGATGAGAACGGCAGGAGTTCAATGCTGTGCTCAGTGGTCCAGCGCAGGCCTCCTCCAGGCACATATACTACATTGCACACATGCATGAACACACACACAAAATACACACTCACACTACCTTAGACCAGCATACACAAGAACTGCCAGATTTAGTTTGCTGATAAATAATATACACTGATAATAAAGCTAGATAAACAACAGAATTTGTTGATGGATGGATGGATGGAAGATGGATGGTTTGCCAACAACATCATTATACATACAGTGGCTCCAAAAAGTATTTGGACAACTAAGCCCATACAGATTGATTCTTGATTTTTATTCAAAAATATTTTATTGATGTTGTGCTAGATTTCAGCTTCAGTCTTTCAGCCCCAGTCTTTTAACCCTAGATTAGCTTTTATTTGCCTAATTGCTCATCATTACCCCCTACTGTTTAAAGTAATAATCTTGCTCTATGTCCGTTACTGAAGGTGACTGGCTGCTGCTGTACCTACTCCAATCAGCGGCAGTGATGTATGACCCTCTCCCACTCCACCTCCACCCCTCCATCATCCAGTCCCAGACCAGACGCACACCAGACCTGCTCGTCATAGTGCTAAAGTTGTGCTGAACTGTTATAAATCACCATTACCAAAAAAGGCTTTCTTTTTTATTATATATAGGAACCATTAAGGGAGGAAACCTATTCCCTCGCAGTATGTCAGAAATAGAGGAACTAAAGAGAGAAACGATTGGTGCGCCGCTCAAAAAACTAAAGCTAACCAGTTGGAAGGATGTGGCAACTTACTATTCACAGTATACTGAAATCAGTATCACTGAAAAATTGGAACACATCTATCTTACCATTTTTTCCATTACTGAGAAAAAGTACGGCATAAAAACTTTGATACCTTATTCCTGTTGTAATTTCAATTGTACACATAAACAGTGGACTTCTTGTGTGTTGTGTGTGTGTGTGTTGGGTGTGTGTTTGTTTTAATGACACGAAATTTGTATAATGACATGGGTATGACATAGGTATTATAATGAGAAGGTGATTTATGAGGACATTTTCAGTGTTCCCATATTTCAAAAGGCTTATAATCATTCACTTATTTTTTTTGAAAGCGAAAAAAGGCAGAAAGTTTCTTCCTTAGGGTCGGTTTGAGGGTGTACTTTGGTAGTGGGCATAGACAAAAGTTTGTACGCAAAAACCATTACGCCTATTGAAGTCCCCAACAATTCCCAAAAATAAAACTGTTTTTGTGTGTGTGTGTGTGTGGGTGGTGTGTGTTGTGTGTGTTAAACACAAAACATCACTTTAAAATTTTACAACTCTCAAACTGAAATCACAGGGCATTTTAAAAAAAGCATTGCAAGCGCAACAATGGGAAAGAACACAGACAAGAATATTAATAAAGAATAAATACAAATAATATATATATACGCTCTATTAATATTTGTATTACACACACCACCACTAATAATTTCCTCCATATACTCATACCCAAATACCATACATACATGAATCTACAATAAGCTATATGCGAAAGACTATCTAGTTACTCACAGCCTCATTACGTCGCCTGATGCGAGCTGATTTTTATATTTATTAGACATGTGTTTTGTTTCTCCATTTCCATGTACTCTTACCAAAGTCATCACGAAATATTTTAGCTGTGGGGCACACATAAATTTCCCCTTCTAAGAGACCGTTCTTTCAATTCTTTTAATTTCTTTAACGGCTTTGGGGGAAACACAAACAACTCAGCTTCTTGTTTGGCTTTGAATCTGTAAATCCATGCCGAAACAAAAACACGTGAATAATGCATATGCTTTTTCAGGTTGCTATAATAAGCACGTTTTCCTCTGAGGTGAGCAACAGGCATCGCCTTACATTAGTTCGCGTGCTGGTCGAACTGACCTCAAGGAGAGAGGCATCTCCCGCCCTTTTTGGAAACAGCATCAGAAAAAATTCTCTTTCATGTTAACGCTGCAAATCGACAGCCAGTGGAGGGCGTAGTCCCTGGCACAACATTAGCCAGCCGACAAGAAGGAAGTACAGAAAGTTCCAGAATCTGTGCCTAAATATCAATATGTGTCTAATTCGACCACACCAGATGCAACATGCATGCCTTGATACTCAGCAATAAGATAGTACATGTATTTGTTTATAGTTTTAGTTAGGGAAAATTGCAAAGTGTAATGCATTTTTTCCATTTCCACATCAAACCCCCGAAAAAGGTATTTTATGGAGCGACCCCGCGAAAAAAAGCCACTTGGAAGACAGCATAACTTGAAATGCGTTTTTTCCCGTCAGGCAGTTCTGGGTCTCGAAATGCATGTCTTTTTGTCTGAATGTGCCGTCCTCCACTACGGTTTAGTTACCTCATGAAGCTAATAGAGACAAATCGTTTGACAAGCTGCTCAGTTCCCGTGTTTGCATTTTCCCTTGCGTTTGCCATAGTTCTCCTCGCTTCTCATTCTCGATCCAGTCTTCATGTATCTCACAAACTCATTTTCCCGGCATGCTTCCGTTCTCCCCATCTTCTCATAGTTTTCCTTTGCCGTCTTAACCCTATGACTAAGTTCTTCGTCCTCGCCCTGAGGACCGCATCCTCATGTTCCCACCCACCCCCTCCCTACAGAGTTTACCTACATTCCCTTTTCCGTCTGCTCCCTCTGTCCCGCTTGTCAAACACAAATGTTTCATAATCATTATGATGTGACGATTGATGACGTCAGCAGATCGGTTACCTGGTTGACGAGTGGTTATCATCACGCCTTGGGTTTCGACTAATTGCCTGTTCTGCCTTCTCATAGTCCTTGTCTTTGCGATTTCTGTACCTACTCTCCATGTCACACTAAGCATCTCACTTCTCCCCACCAACCACACTAGATCGCACTTTTTCTTGATAATATCAACAACTAGTTTCTAGTGATCCCAGTGAAAAGAAGTTCCTAGGGTTTTGTTTGGGCTAACAGAACAACATGAAGATGAGAATTTATATTAAGTGTTTATAATATAAGACACAATATCGCTTGGACTCATCTATCAGAATGTTTTCTTTTTTTCAGCTGCTGAAATATAAAAACAGCCAGTCAGAATCTACAAGTTTACAGAGCTTGAAATTTTAAAGCGACAGACAACATAACCGTGAGTGCACATGCTTATAATGAAAATAATGTTATGCTAACATAGTTATCTTTAAAGATATCACACTTGATTTGAACGAACCTTTAGTCTTTTTAACTATCAGTTTATGTTCCTTATGACATCATCCTCAAAGAAGTGACATAATTTGTGTCTGAAAACAAGAACACAAGCATTAATTTGTATTAGCAATTGATTTGACTCAGTTATGTTGTATTAGCTGTTTCTAATTCTAAAACATTCCATCCTGTTTGATAAAATTACTTAAACAATTATGACAATGCAACATTACAAAAAAATACTTAAAAAACATCAATATTCTTCAATATTTTTACTGTCAGTCCCTAACTAAGCAATGGCAAACTTTAGCTCTTTTTGTCCATCCTGGAAATTCCATTATGCAAATACTGTAAATGGCAAATTAAGTATAAAAAAGCATTTAAACACAAGCATATTCCTGAAAGTCTGCTAACACCCGTTCTAATGAAATAATTCCTTAAGATCACAAGCATATTACATTCTTTAAAGTTACAGAAATTCAAAAGACACTGTCTAACAGGGATGACTCATAACACATAAAACACACCTTGAAGACACTGTAAGTCGCTTTGGATAAAAGAGTCAACCAAATGAAAAAATGTAAATGCCTTTAATGAGAGACACAGAAGGGAGGCTCATTTAGATTTAGCTAAAAATGAGAGCTTAGCTTTGCTCTACTTAACAAATCCTGCACAAATTTCTGAAACCCGAACGTTGTTGACGGACAACATGTGGGTGTGGATTGTGGTTCATGCTGCATTGAGTTTGCACAAATTTACACAAAACATGTCTAACAGATGTTAGCAGATGTTCATAGCAGCTACCTAAAGCTGAAAATTGGAGAAAATGTCTTCATTCACTGTCGTCGCCACAGTTAGCTCTTCTGCAACAAGCTCCCTGCAATCAATATGCACAGTGAGTGATTATTAGTGCTAATCGGTATGCTGTTTAATTGCGGTTTGGGATGTCGGAGTTCAGTCACCCTTTCTGAAAGTTCAGTTGGGGATTAGCAAGCTGCTTTGGACAAGGCTTTAAATGGAAAGACTAACCTGCTGAAAACAGCAGCATGAATTTCCGTGTTAGTTTGCTGCTGGTAGCCACACAGCAGTTGACCATAAAACAATAAGCTGGCTGATCTAGTCAACAGACACACCAGCCCACCAGAATTTAAAACACAAAATAAAAGTTGGTAACTTTGATATGATGCCAAACTTTTCTAAAAGCATATTAACTGAAAAAGCCGGACAACCAAAGCATTTCTGATATCCTGACTGCTTTTTCAATATTTAGTGAAATATGAACAACCAGATGGATTTGGTTTTGCACAAATCTGTGAGATGCAGTGCGCAAGATGAGCAGAGGTCTGTCCCTTGCTTCTGCCACAAGATGAATAACTGTTTACACACTGGGCCAAACGAGGCTAGATTTACCAGCCCTGTCAACGGCGGATGGAGGATGTGTAGAGCGGTTTCGCAGCCAGCATGAAATACGGCCACACCATTGCGGGCAGCGTAAAGCCAGGCACTCCAGCTTTTTTTTAATTTGGATTGGCAAGAAAGCTGTCAGGGTGCTCGTATTTTATACCTTCCCCTCATATTTGAGGGCCCTGCTCCAGCACTGAGTGGCTCTCTATCATACCTGTCAGGGGCTTGTATTGAATAACAGTGAGAGGGAAGATGGGCCGCCTCCCTGGACAGCAATGCATGATTGGAGATAGAAGGAGCGATGTATTGCTGGGACTCAGAAAGAGAACCTTTCTGCATGTCATCATAACCGGTCATTTACATGAACGCACACAAGTACACATTACCATGTTATATTCAGCAACTTTGACAATACAGAGAAAGGATTTTTATTAAGATAATATCATTCTACTTTAGTAAACAAAACTTAAAAAGAATACTTTTATTCAGAAAGGATGGATTAAATATATATTCTTATTAGGTTATGTAGTAAAACGGAAAACAGTTATTTTAAATGCTAATAATATTTCGCTATATCACTGTTTTTATTTTTTATCAAATAAATGCAGCCTTGGTGAGCATAAGAGGCTTCTTTCAAAAACATTTTTAAGTGGTAGTGTATAAAATTTAAGATAGGATTATGATAAAATACAATGAGACACAGAGAAAGTTTGACAAACCATTCCTTGCTTTCATTTGCAGATACTTTGCGTCTTGCACATTAGCAACACAATTTGTTTCATTCTTCAAGTTCCAAGGACTGGAGAAACGGTGCAGAAACATTTCATAAAATTATTTTGTGACTTCTTGTCAAAAAGAAACCTTGAATAACAATATAAGTGGAATTCAATTATTTTAAATTAAAAGTTTGATATGTTCACTAACCCTTTTAACAGTAGACTTTAACATAACTTTGTTGAATTCATAATTATTTCTCCTCTCAAACTTTAGGTATAATTAGTTTGGAGAAAAGCTGTGTCAAAACTGAAAGAAGCAATATGTCAATAAAATGTAATTTTTTTCTTTATTTTTCTTCTTCACTCAAAGTAGTTCTACATCTATGAGAATATACTGTAAAATATTAGCCTCAGAAATTAGAAATAGACAATTGAGTCCAACTCCAACAAATGCTAGCATTTTTAAACATCATGACTGTAAGGCTATAACAAAATGATTATGCTGCTTTCTACACTGTAAATTTCAATTTATTAACTTTACTTGAAAAAAATCACATTTGTTGCCTCAGATAATTATGGAGTATATTCAAGTTTTCATGAACTGACTTCTGAGTAAACTTGAATATATTGAGTAACATTAAATAGGTTTTTCTGAGGCAATAATTTTCAAGATTTTTCAAGTAATGGTACCACATTGAAATGTACAGTGTAATATAGAAATTGTTTGAAAATAAAATAAATAAATAAAAATAAGCCAGCATTGCATGTATGTTTCAAAGAGAAATTGAATGCAATCACATAAAGCATTGTAAAACGTATAGTGAAAAAAATCAAAGTGAGAGAAATTCAGATCACAAATATAATCAATTCAATACCAAAAAATAGAGTAAAAATAGTGCAATCTTATGAGTGTAATATGACTAATTCCTACCTTTTTGTTATATGGGTGCAACATATTAATGTCAATTCGGATTTTCATCGAACTGCTAATTAAGTCTTAAACTACTAACTATGAGTGGTGCACAGAGTTGCCTCCAAATCTATCTAATCACAAGTTCCATTTCAGTTAGGATGCTGCCTCAGAAGGCAGTATAGACAGCAAGCAGGCACGCTAGGTTTTGGAACAAAGCCAATATGCATGTTCAATATAAGAAAACAGATAGTTTGTCGACAGCATCTGAGTAACTTATGTCTCTTTTTTCACCTCTGGGTGTAAATCAATCCTTTTTTAAGCCCCTTACCTTGTTCCTTATCCATACATCAACAGGAGAATGTCTGTTAACCATCTCTACCGCTGGAAATGTACTGTTCAGGGTGTCGTCCACTGGACCAATTGCAATAAACAAGACCTTAAATGGATATTTAAGTATGTTGTGGACACTAAATGTCTCATGCTCATGCAATCATAGAAATGGTTTTCTATATTAAAAGGATGATAATGATGCTGCATCTATATATCGAATTTGTGCTGGAAGGGGAGGGAAAGGTAATTTATTTGTAATAGTTGAAGTGTAAAAAATCAGCAGCACAGAGATTATAGATGCAGCATGTGGCGAATGTTTAGCACTCAGGCACATTTGTTAAGCGCAGATGTTTTATTAGAGATCCCAGGAGGAAACAAACAAGTGAGTTTCACAATATAGACCTCTCTGTCTTTCTTTCTCAGTAGACACACGCTCACAAAACCTGAACAACAAGACCTAACAATGGATGGGAAGAGAGTCATTACTTTTTCATACTGTGGCTAGTAAAACAAGGAGACGCCATTACCGCCCAAGTGAGATTAATGGCTGACATGGGCCTCAGCGACTAAAGCAATGGAAAGTGCTGAGAGAGAGAAAGAAAGGACAGACAGAGAATGTGAGAGAGAAAGGGTGAAGGGCATGGTGCCAAAGCTCGCTGACTTCTTTTCCCACCTTCTGAGACACTTTGCGTAGGTCGGATGAGTCACTTTAGAGATCTGATACTCTTGAGCTGTCGTCCTCTCCTGATTTAGCCCTTGTCCTGGCTAGGAACGTGCCAACAGAGCTATAATAAGATAGCACAGCCGTAAGAGTGTGTCCTGATGCTCAGCGTAAGACAATGTCCCATTAGAACACTGTGAAGGTGATTTATCTGATATTAATCAGTTTCGATGTTCAAATAGCACTCTCAGATTTCTGCTGAAAATATAAGAGGAGTGCTTGCTTCCAATATGGTCGGTGGCAACCAGAGTTCAGAATAGCAAAATTCAGGATTAACTTCCTTTCAATAAAATACCCCACAGCTGAACTGAAATGATAAGAAATGGAACTGACTGAATTACAATAAAATTGTATTCAATATTCAGGGCATTCATGTTCTTCCATTCAACCTGGTCCATGAATGAAATTTAATATAATATAAATAATAATAAAATAATAATAATAACTATTAGTAGATACTAACCATATAATATAATATAATATAATAATAATAATAATAATACTCATAATATAATAATACAAGAAAATCACACAAAAATTGCCAGTAAAATTTACAAATAATTACAAATAAATGGCAAGTAACACTGAATTATGACATTGAATTACTTTGGAAATTCTAAAGTAGAATGAAATAAAATTTTGTTGTAAAACTCCAATAATTTTAATTTATTGCAGCATATATAAATTAATTACAGAGTAACCATAAAGTACAGAGTAACCAAATTAAAATATTCAGTGTAAACCTGGTTTTTGAAACCACTTGCAATACACCTTGTAACTTTGTGCCCTAAATTTCAATGCTCAGGTTCAGGTTTGTTTCTTTCTCTCCTCTGCCCTTGTGTGATGAGCATCCGGAGAGTGTGCGAGCAGTAGGGAAAGCACTTAGCCACATGCTCTGCCCGCAGTGCACTCTTAAACAGGTCCCTTATTTATGCAGGGTATAAAAAGTGCATTAAATAAAAGTATGGAGTTGCCCATGCCTGGGTTTTGTCATGCCGCTGTGATGCACTGCTGCCCATAACTCACTATGACGGACGGCCAACGCAGAGGTGACATGGTACTCTCAAAAAACAGCAGTTTATTAACCTGCTCCGTTCGTATTCAATTCTTTTAAGGTTTAATGCATTCGGTAGAGTCAGCTTGTTTACGCATATTGAACACATCTCAAAGAAATTGGTGCAGGCCATCTACACAAAGACATCTGGATTGATGGTACACTTATCTATTTTACATGGATCATGAGGGATGCAGTGCAACAAATTCAGATGATTCTAGAGGTGGAGGATATGAGCAAAATCAATATCATGTTAAGATAAATTTTATATAATGTTAACGGCATATATTACATCATAGTTATTACTAGCTGGAAAATTAACAAATAAACGATTTTTATAAAAATAAAAAAATGTGGTAATGTTTTCCCTTCCATAACCCAGTAAAAGGTAAACAATTTCACAAACAAACAAACAAATAAATGTGTTATATTATTTATTAATTATAAATAAACAATGGTCAATTTGAACTGTCACTGTGGAGAAAGAAAAGGTACTGTGCTCTTCGATATGTTATTTTTTTGTGTCTAAATAAAATAATATAACAGGTTTAAAACAATACAAAGATGAGTAAAAAATGACAGCATTTTCATTAGTGGGTGAACTAGAATTCGTGGGAACAAAGAATCAAATCTGACATCCAATGAAGTACTCCACTTTCACTCTACATATTGACAATATGACAGATGTTATTTGTTTTCTGTCTTATTATAGAACATTATAGCATAGTATAGTATGTATAGCACAACAATGTCACAGAATCAAACACTTGTAGTGCTCAAATCCAGCTGATGATATTACAGGAAATATTCACACCAATGTGATGAACCGACTCAAAGCTGCTGTTCATGATTCAGGCAGGTTTCCTTAAGGATGAAATACACTACATGACTTCAAATCTGAACGATTTAAAACACTACATCATACATTTACTTGACTTTGGTGTGATAGTCGCCGTGTCACGGCAGAGAGGAGTCAGGATCCAAGTGCGAGTGCAAAAAGGTAAGGCTTATTTGTAATCACAAACAACGGAGACAACAAAGATAATCCTCGGGTCCAGGTCCGAATCAGAGCTCCACAGAGAAATCCCATCAACCACTGCGCTTGACCAAACCAAGGAGAAGGCTGAAGATCCATACCCAGACTGAGCGAGAACTGGAAACAGAAAACTGACAGGGAGACAGGAACATGAGAATAACAAACCGACAAACACACATTGAACAGAGTGACCTATAAAGGACTCGCTAACGAGTTGCAGCTGGCGCGCTCTGATTGAGCCCCAGCTGCAAACACTAATTCTGACGTACAAAACAAAAACGCACATACAACCACATGACAAGACGCAGAAAGACCGTCCGGGCCCATGAACCGTGACAGTACCCCTCCCCTTAGGAATGCCCCCTGACATTCCCAGGAAGACCTAGCTGTCGATCAAATTCATCGATAAGAGAGTGATCTAGTATGTCCCTAGCAGGTACCCAACTTCTCTCATCCGGACCGTAACCCTCCCAGTCCACCGAGTACTGAAATCCTCTTCCCCTCCGCCTTGAGTCCAGAATACGTTTTACTGAATAGGCTGGTTCCCCGTCTACGAGACGCGGCGGTGGAGGGACCGGGACTGGCGGATTAATGGCTGAATGAAAAACGGGCTTAATTTTGGATACATGAAACGACTGATTAATTCTCCTGTACGCTGGAGGAAGTTTGAGGCGGACTGCCACCGGACTAATAGTCTTGGTGACAGTAAACGGGCCAATGAATTTGGGAGCAAGTTTATTACTGACGGATCGGAGGGGAATATTCTTGGTTGAAAGCCACACCTATTGACCGACGATGTAAACGGTAGGTTTCGACCGGTGGCGATCGGCCTTGACCTTGGTGCGCGCCCCCACCTGGAGAATTTATTCCAGGTGCGTCGGCACCTCTGGACGAGTGCGTGGGCAGAGGGAACCGCGACTTCGGATTCCGTTCTGGGAAAAACAGGTGGCTGGTATCCTAAGCTACACTCAAACGGAGACAGGCCCGTGGCAGAGACTGGTAATGAGTTATGTGCGTACTCAACCCATGAGATTTGCTGGCTCCACGAGGAGGGGTTCTGAGCAGCCAAACATCGCAACACTCGTTCTAAATCTTGGTTGGCCCTCTCTGTCTGACCATTACTCTGGGGATGAAACCCGGAAGAAAGACTAACCGTCGCCCCCAACAACCTACAAAACTCTCTCCAAAATTTGGACAAACTGGGGCCCCCTGTCAGAGACCATGTCTACCGGGAGGCCATGTAAACGAAGACGTGATCTATGACAGCAACCGCTGTTTCTCTGGGTGAGGGTAATTTGGGCAGAGGAATGAAATGAGTTGCCTTCGTGAATCGGTCCACCACGGTCAAAACCACTGTGTTCCCCTGAGAAGGGGGGAAGACCCGAGACAAAATCTAGTGAAACATGGGACCAGGGTCTCGAAGGAACCAACAGCGGCTGAAGAAGCCCCGCGGGGGGGCGATTGGAAGACTTAGAAACAGCACAGACGGAGCAGGCCAAAACAAATGAACCAATGTCCCGAGCCATACCTGACCACCAGAACCGTTGTTTTACCAGAAACATGGTACGTCTCACCCCGGGATGACAGGCTACCTTGGAAGAATGAGCCCATTGGATGACGTCGGACCTTACGGACTCTGGCACAAACAACTGGTTCGGTGGGCACCCGGACGGGGGCGTTACCCCTTGAGAGGCCGTGCGGACCTTTGACTCGATCTCCCACGTGACCGCAGAAATAAAAACCTTCTGCTGCACAATGGGCTTGGAAAAAGACGGGCGCTCCGAATGATAAAAAATACGGGACAACGCGTCTGGTTTGATGTTCTTAGAACCAGGACGGTAAGAAATCGTAAAATCGAATCGGCCGAAAAAAAGAGCCCACTGAGCCTGCCTAGAGTTCAATCTCTTAGCGGACTTGATGTATTCAAGATTCTTGTGATCTGTCCAGACGACAAAAGGAGCCCCCGAACCCTCCAACCAATGACGCCACTCCTCCAAGGCCAACTTGACTGCCAATAACTCTGTTACCAATATCATAATTACGTTCGGCGGAGGACAAACGGTGAGAAAAATACGCGCAGGGGTGCACCTTGCCGTCCGTGGGGGAACGCTGTGATAGTACCCCACCAACTCCCACCTCTGACGCTTCAACCTCCACCACAAACTGCCTGGAGGGATCAGGGGCTATGAGGATGGGAGCTGAAACGAAGCAGCTTCTGAGTTTGGAAAATGCAGCATCCGCTGCACTGGACCACCTGAGCAGTCTTGGTGGAGGTTAAGGCAGTCAAAGGGATGGCTAGCTGGCTGAAATTGCGAATAAAACGCTGGTAGAAATTGGCAAAGCCCAGAAACCTCTTCAGGGCCTTGCGGGAATCTGGGGTTGGCCAATTCACCACAGCCTGAACCTTCTCAGAATCCATGCGCACCCCCTCGGCCGAGATGATGTACCCCAAAAAAAGGAACAGACTGTGCATGGAAAGCGCATTTCTCCGCCTTGACAAAAAGCTCATTCTCTAACAGCCTCTGAAGCACTTGTCTGACGTGCTGAACATGTTCCTGGAAAATATCAGTATGTCATCCAGGTAGACATAAATTAACTGATCTAGCATATCTCTCAGAATGTCGTTAACGAGTGCCTGGAAAACCGCGGGAGCGTTGGAGAGGCCAAAAGGAAGAACAAGATATTCAAAGTGCCCCCTGGGGTATTAAAGGCGGTTTTCCATTCATCCCCCTCTCTTATGCGAACCAAATGATAAGCGTTGCGGAGATCTAATTTTCGTGAAAAATGACGCCCCCTGCAGACGCTCGAAAGCCGACGACATCAACGGTAAAGGGTAAGTATTCTTCACCGTGATGTTGTTTAAGCCCCGATAATCAATACAGGGATGAAGAGAGCCGTCCTTCTTTTTCACGAAAAAAACCCCCACTCCGGCCGGAGATGAAGAGGGGTGGATGATCTTGGCTGCTAAAGAATCAGATATATATTTCTCCATGGCCTCCCTCTCCGTAGTGGAAAGTGAATATAATTTGCCCTTAGGTGGAGACGTACCTGGTAATAAGTCTATTGCACAGTCATAGGGACGATGTGGAGGTAGAGAAGCAGCCCGAGACTTATTGAACACTCCCCTCAGATCAAGGTACTCATGTGGCACGTTAGACAGGTCCGAATGATCCTCCTGAAACACAGAACAGACAACGGGAGAACACGCGGACAACAAACAGGTGGCATGACAATTCTCGCTCCAACCCAGTACAGTATCGTTAACCCAATTAATTTGAGGGTTATGGAGGACCAGCCAGGGATGACCCAGCACTAACGGAGCAGTGGGCGTGTCTGTGAGGAGAAAGTGAATGTCCTCAGTGTGTTGCCCCGAAGTGATGAGTCTTACGGGTGCCGTGGTGTGAGTGACAGCAGGTAATGCCTGGCCGTTGAGTGCAAGCATAGAGACGGGCTGAGAAAGCTCCACCATAGGAATCTGGAGGGACCGAGCGAACCAAATGTCCAAAAAGTTCCCCTCTGCTCCAGGGTCCACTAACGCCTCACAGTCATGATACACAGACCGAACCTCATTCTCACAAAAGAGATTGCTGAGTAAATAGGATCTGGGTTCCTTTAATGGCGCGCCCGTCAGATACCTCTCCCCTACTGACGGGCGTTGGCTTTTGCCTGGTCACCGTGCAGCGATGTTTGTCCTGGGGCGCCACAGTAAACCACACCCTCTCTCCTGCTCCTCTGCTTCGCCTGAGTGAGAGCTGAACCTTCCCACCTGCATGGGCTCAGACTCTGGAAGAGAGAAAACAGTCTTAGTGGTAAGTGCAGGTAATTGCGTCTGTGAGACGAACGACGGTTCTCGGAGTTGTCGTTGATCCTGCCTCCGCAATCGGTTGTCCACCCGAATGGCTAGAGCTATGAGTTTGTCCACCCCGGTCGGTAACTCTGATGAATCTATCTCATCCTTAATTCTCTCAGAAAGTCAAAACCGAAACATGTCCCACTGTGCCTCTTCATTCCACCCACACTCTGCCGCCAATGTGCGGAACGCGATAGAATAGTCCGTAACCGTGTTCTGTCCTTGACGTAACTCCGCAAGCAGTCGTGCTGCTTCTCTGCCTGAAGCTGCATGATCGAAAACCCTCCGTAGCTCCTCGGAAAAAGCCTGAAAGGACGAGCAACAGGGTAATCTCCGTTCCCACACTGTGGTTCCCCAGTTAGCGGCTTGAAAAAAAAAACCCCCCCACCCCCCCCGAGGCAGCGTTCTCTGACGAACGCCACCTTAGCCTCTTCAGTGGGAAACGCAGATGGTTGGAGGGAAATGTAGAGTGAACACTTTGCCACAAAAGAACGACATAATTGGGGTTCCCCGGAATAAAAGGCTGGAGGTGGTAGCCGAGGTTCGTGGGTGCGGACAATCGGACCCATCGAAACCGGTGGATGAAGCACGGCTGGTTGCTGAGCTGAACCCCGCTCAGCTTTCAGATGCTGGATCTGGGTGGTGAGCTCAGACAGCTGACTCACCAGGGCCTGGACGGCCCGCCCTGTGGCCATCATCTGATCCTCCTGATGCTCCACGCGAATATTAGTTTTGGTCAAAAAGTCTCTGAGCTCTGCCGCACTCGCTGGATCCATGAGTATGGTCGGTTCGTTCTGTCACGGCAGAGAAGAGTCAGGATCCAAGTGCGAGTGCAAAAAGGTAAGGTTTATTTGTAATCACAAACAACGGAGACAACAAAGATAATCCTCGGGTCCAGGTCCGAATCAGAGCTCCACAGAGAAATCCCTTCCTCCACTGCGTTTGACCAAACCAAGGAGAAGGCTGAAGATCTGTACCCTGACTGAGCGAGAACTGGAAACAGAGACTGACAAGGAGACAGGAACATGAGGATAACAAACCGACAAACACACATAGAACAGAGTGCCCTATATAGGACTCATAACGAGTTGCAGCTGGCGCGCTCTGATTGAGCGCCAGCTGCAAACACTAATGAATGACGTACGCACATACAACCACATGACAAGACACAGAAAGACCGTCCGGACCCATGAACCGTGACACACAGAGGAAAAACAGGTCATCGTACACTAAATGACAGAGGATCACACCAACCATACTTCCAATTGCCACAAACTCACTCAGAAATGTGCAACTTGTTGCTAGGAGACGCATTACAAATGAAAACAATGTGTTCAAAAATCATCTCAAAAATTTCAAACATGTTTGAAATCCTCCAACTGGATGGATTCATAGTCTGAATATAAAAGTCTATGACCATCATACACAATATAAGCAATTTTCTATAAATCCTGTCAAAACAAATTTTTGGGAACTAGCGTCAACTTCTCCAGACTGTAAATCGGGGCAAAAATCTGGGCTTTTTTTTTTCTCACATTTTGCCTTGAACAATAAAAAAAAACAATAGGGATATCAACGAATGTGATTATATGTTTACTGCTGTTAATTTGACTGAAATTAACACATTTACAGTAAATTCGTTGACATTAAAAGTGTTCTTGCTGAAGTGGCCAAGCAAACGTTTACACACACACACACACACACACACACACACACACACACACACACACACACACCCACCACACACACACACACACACCACACACACACTCCTCCATAGATAAACTTGGTTTATCAATTAATCAGGATAAAGGCAGCACGGCAAATTTCTAAAGCAGAGTCTCTTTACGCTTACCATGGAGGCATTTTTTTTAAAGGGGTGGTTGACTGTTTTTTTTATAGGCTTTATTGTGTTTATGGGGTGCAGTCTAGCATGTGTTAAAGCTTTGTTTTTTTTTTTAAAAAACACAATATTTTTCACATAATTTACCTTTATTACACACCGCTCTGTCCCTTCTCTGAGAAACGCTCTGATCAATTTCCTGCTTTTATGAAGCCCCGCCCTCATAAATAGGCGATGGGCTTTGATTGGTTAGCTAGCCCAGTGTGTTGTGATTGGCTAAACCGCCTCTAGTGTGTCTAAACGTCCCGCCCCTCACCTCAGCGGCATGTGCTCCGGTTGTATTGTAAACAAGGCGTTGTTAATATCGCTTATCAGTTTGAGCCTATTGAGAAGCAGAGGATATTATTGAAGAGGATCGTGCAGAACCTGTGCAAGCACGGATTTTAATGGTAGGCCTATGTTTTTTTTTTTTGTCTCATACTTTTAGATACGCTGTTACTTGTAAATGCAACTGCTTATGTTAGCTTCTAATATATAGTTTTATCCTGATTAAAGCTTTAATAATACAGTACAGCAACGGCCCTGCATACGAATGCTTAACGTCCATGTTTAACTCTTCTCATAGCTATGTGAAAATAAGTGTATAATTGTAACAGTTCATTGTTGGAGCTGAGCTGAATGAGAGAGAGAGAGATGCAGAGCTTGTGCAGAGCAGGGGGACGCGAGGAATAGTATTAAGAACCGCTGCTTTAGAACCTTGATTTTGAAACTTGTGAATCCATTAGAATCGTTAGAAGACATAATCGTGATTCATATATGAATAGATTTTTACTTGCACCTCTATTTTTCTCTTCCTCTTCTCTAAAGCAGTGTAGCATGGCCTCACCCCCTTTGCTGCCTTTTCCCGGGGGTGGGGTTTATCTGGTTTTGTGATGTCATGAACCTGGGAAGTAACTTGTTGTAGTCCCTACCAGCCGTTTTTGTAGGCATTAAACTGCCAGAATTTTAAAAGACGATATCTCCGTTTGCATTGAACTTTCATCTTTATAACTTTGCAGATATTGTTTATGCTCAAAAAACAACAATACACATTAACTAATGTTAAAAAAGTGAAATCTGCCCTGAACCACCCCCTTAAATGAAAACTACAAGAAAAATTTAATATAAGTTAATATTGTGACATATTAGAAAAAAGCTATTTCAAATAGCAAAACATTTTTAGCAGCCATTACTCAAGCCTTCATTGGTCACAAGATCCTTCAGAAATCATTCTAATTACTGATTCTGCACAAGAACAGTTCTTATTACTACCATCTGAAAAGTTGTGGGCTGCTTAATATTTGTTGTGGAAACTGTGATACATTTTATTACCTTTTGTATGTATAAAGTTCAAAGAGCACATATATTTGAAATAGAAATCTTTGCACCATTATAAATGTTTTACTGTCACTTTTGAACCTTGAAGAATAAACCTATTCATTCATTCATTAAACAAACTGTCTCCAACCTTTTAAATGTTATTGTAAATTATAATGTTTAAAACTAAAGTTGTAGAAAAACGAGTTGAATATATCACTATTAAGTCATCCACACAAATTCATCCATGGGGCAGTCGTGGCCTAATCGTTAGAGTTGGACTTGTAACCCAAAGGTCGTGGGTTCGAGTCTCGGTACCGGCAGGGGTTGTAGGTGGGAGTGAATGTACAGTGCTCTCTTCCACCTTCAATACCACGACTGAGGTGAGACTCTTGAGCAAGGCACTGAACCCCCAACTGCTCCCCTGACGCCGCAGCAAAAATGGCTGCCCACTGCTCCAGGTGTGTGAGTGTTTGTTTGTTCACTACTACTCACTGCTGTGTGTGTGCGCACTTGGATGGGTTCAATGAAGAGCACAAATTCAGAGTATCTGACACTATACTTGGCTACACATCACATCACATCACATCCTCACTCACTCACATTGCTAAAAACTGACATGAAAAAGTCCTATTCTTTCTACAAAGGTATACTTGACATTAAATGTTATCTTATTAAATATAATAAATACTTGAATCCACTGAAAGCCCAAAAAGATAAAAATGCTTTACAATTGCTTCTGGTAGTGGCCATTACTGGTTAAAGTTCTATGCAAAATAATGTGTTTAGAATAAGAAGAATAAGAAGAAGAAGAAAAAGAAAAGACCCAAGCTATAATCAGTTATATTTATGAGTTCTGCCACTCATGCTAGCCACCTAGTCACGGACCTCCATGTTGCGAACCTTAGGGTCAGCAGACGTTGTAAAGTTTTGAAACCCCTCTCCATCATTATACTCCCATACCCGTCTCTCACATGACAGAGTAACGCTTGGCCCCATCCATAACCATCTAATAGGCTGTACGGTACACGGCTGTCAAGCCGAGGTACGCGGTGATTAGTGACTGGCCATGTGGTGACATTACGGCCAGAGGCCTCAGTCTGAAAGAACATCATCTGACAATTTAAAAGGAAAAGATAATGAACAGAAATGGCCTTGGTGGTCCGAATAAGGCGTCGGGAAAGGTTAACAGCCTCCCCAGCCAGACCGGGCAAGGTTTCCTCAGCTTTTGAATTCGAAGGGATGGAAATGTCAAGGGACAGGGGGGAGAAGGGTCCTGATGTCCCACACATTGGTGTGACGTTCGCACGGTTCCACTAAAAGATGCTCATTAACCCTGACAACTGGGCTGGCGTGACATTTCACAGCGTGCCTGTTAATTTTACTTGCCACACTTGCGATTTATGGCTCATGATTAAACGCAAACAGTGCTGATGACACAGGAGAAGAGAGTAAATTGCGATTCACTTTTTAATAAAGGAGTCCAAATCATAAGAGCCATCTGCTGCGATCCAGTGTCTCTGTGCGGAGAGAGAAATGTGTCAGTGTATTAGCATTCAAATGATGAACTTAAAGGCATAGATAAGATGCTTATCACTGATTCAAACTTTCTGATCAGCAGTGTTTGGGTTTCAGAGGCTGTTTATTTATTTAATTTACTTGTATATTCATCTTCAGGGTGGAGAGCCGTGGATTGATCTTCCAAGCTGATTTTATACATATGCTTCATGTTCCTTCAGGCCTTCCAAACCGCATGCTCCTGCATATTGATTGCGAGACGCCGTTTGGGGACAAGTGCCGTTGTGCAAATTTCAGCTGGCTCTCGGGAGGCTGTGAAAACACAGCGTGGATAATCCTTATGCTTGCCCTGAATGATTTATTAACAATCATTTTTTGTTGGAACCAATTTGTTTCATTAGGCACCTTTGTTTGTTTATTGAGCAGCAGGGACAAAGTTAAAAATTAATAGGCAAATAATTGCCTACAAAGCACAGTACACCTTCATAGAGCCTTCCCGGTGAAATATTGCTTGGCGGAGCAATCCGGAATGACCTCCATCGCATTGAGAAGTGTAACCAGCAGACTCAGCCTTTATTAAAAAGCCTTCACGGGGTTAATGGGATATAATGTATAATGTGTGACGCTGGTGTTACTTTACTAGCGCTTGCTGTCTGATATTTGCCATGAAGATTTGAGAAGCTAATGATGTATTTTTAGTATTTTAATAATGTAAAGATTTCTCACCTTCAAAGCAACTTTATGTGCTGGAATTCTTATTGTTATTATCTCAGTTCACTTCCCGATCATTTTTTACTGAAGAGTGACTTCTATTAAACAATGAAAATTAAGTAAATAAATAACCTATCAAACAAACTACAATCTTGTTTGTAATACTGCAAATTTCCTATATCCAGGGACACATTTTATAAATTTCTCTCTAAGAAATAAACATGGGCAATTATTATTATTGTTGTTGCTATTATTATTTTCAAATTGTATATTTTCGAGAAGTACTGAAAGTGGAGTATCTGGCTCCATTTTTTATTATAATTTTTGCAATATATATAATTATTATTATTATTATTATATTTATTATCACATATTCCAAAAATAGCCTCTGGATAAGTTGGTGCTTTATGAGAGTTACATTGGTATCGGCTACAGAAGTAAGAATATGGGCTGGCTGGGCTTCAGCTCTGCATTCTTCACTACAAGGAGTCTAGCATGGCAGCTCTCTATTACGTATCAGAGAAAGAAGAGGAAGCACGTTTGAAGGCAAGGGTATGAAAGAAGGATTATACCAGAGCCCCCTTTGCAGACTGGGCTGCTCTTCCCTAAGGGGCAGCAGTCCTCTAAATAAGATTATTCAATATAAATTCTTTTAAAGATGCCGAGTGACTGGCTTTAAGGATTTTAGAGCAGCTAAAAGAAAGCGCTCATAGGAATCTTCGCACTGCGGCCTGGCCTCGAGGATTTGTATTGATACCCGTCTTGGCTAAAATTCCGCATTTTTGAACTCCTATACTGGAATTGAAGAGGAGTATGGAGTAATGTCTACTAGTATTTATCGTTGAATTACTGTGCAAATGATTCTCTTTTATGTTGTTCATATCAAGCAAAGTGGGTATTTTTAACCGAGATGGACCACGAATGGATGTAGGGCCGTGGTGGCAAAGTAATGTCTGAAAGCATCTAAAACAAATGCGGATGTTATTTTGTGGGAATAAATATTTAAGTGTATTTTTCTTCTTCTTGAAAAAACAAAGCAACAATCAAATATCTATCATTTTATCTATCTATCATATCTATCTATCTATCTATCATGTCTACGCGATAATATAGACATTATTTTAAGTGTTAGTAAGAATTAGGTTATCACGGAGTCCTACAATAATGGGGAAGTGCAGCATTCTGTTTAAAACCTTGGAAATAGCCAGAACTCTAATACTACCAGGTCGTGCTCCTCTGATCCTAACAAACTCGTCATGTGCAAATGCTATCACTGAAGGGGCCGATTGCATAGCACAATGCAAGAAACTGGCCTTCCCTGGCTGAGAGAAGCAGCGTGGTGAGGTAGGTGGTTACAAAAAAAAAAAAAGAAAAAAAAAAGAAAAAAAGAAAAAAAATAAGAAAAAAAAAAAAAAAAAAAAAAGGGGGGGGGGGGGGGGGGGGGGGGAAAAAAGTATTGGTGCCTTATAGCAGGTATCAGGTATATGTGTAATCTTTGGAAATGAATAACATTTACTATTGTCTGTGAAAGGACGAAAGTCGCATTGTCTGGTGAGCACCATCTACTTAGTAGCTTCAGGCCGCCCTATCTAAGTCCATGGCCGCCTTCCTCACCCTTCAGTAGCCGCAGGGTCTGGCCATTTTCTCGGCTGTCTCCAGAGTAAAATCATCTTGCTTCTGAGCATTGTGCACAGGAACTAATACTGAATTAGATTACCAGTTATGCTCAGCTATCTCTGATCCTTGCCAATCACTATTATATCTTATGCGGTCCATTGCTCATGGCTGGCAGTAATCCTAAGAAGCAAGTGAGCAGAGACAGGATTTAGCTATTATTGCACCATGGTCACTGCAGAATACCCTTGAAGAAAACGATACAACAGACAACTGTTGTGTTCTGCCATCAAATACTTTTGGCAACGTAGGAACATGCGTTTACAGTCACAAAAGCGTCTAATGTTTCTCAAGATACATTACCTAATGCTACCAAGCTCATACATGGTGCAGAAGATGATTATGATTTGCATTCAGGAATAGAAGAGGAGTATTATTAACGCATCGGCTAATTCTGCTACTCCAAATAACCTTCTAACAGGGATTGTTGGAATGACAGGAACATGCTTACACAAAAACCTAATGTGTATCAAGAACAACCTAACTACCAAGCATCATACATGGTGCAGAAGTGATTATGATTTGCATCAAGGATTTAACGCATCGGCTAATTCTGCTACTTCCAAAACCTTCTAAACAGGGATGTTGGAATACAAGAAATAAGTTGCACTGCTTTTTCAAATGACTTCAAATATAATATATAATTTCCACTCATTTTCTTTCAATATTCCACTAAGCACAAAATAATAAAGCAGTTCTCAACCGGTTTTCCTCAGCAGTACACAGAACTTATGTCTTCGTTTTCTTCATTAAGCCCCGCCTTAAAGATATTACTGACCAATCCTACCTTAGAAACTGTTGCCATGTGCTATTTTCTCAGTTAAGCTTTTACACTTTCGGACAGATCTATGTGTTAAGATAGTAACAGTAAAAGTTCACAATGACAGTACAATAATGACTGTACTGTAGAACAGTTTTTCTTTCATCAATGACTTTTAATAACTATCAAATTGTTTTTTTCCTCTCCTTTTTCATTCAGTTCACAGTCTCTGCAGTTTTTAAATGACACGCAAATTTATTTATTTGAAGAAAAATGGCAGACAAAATGCTTTGCAATGTTACAGTTAATTCAAGCCTACATTAGAATAATATCCAATCAATTTTGATCAATTATGAACACATTTTAAAGGACCACCCCACGACCCCCTCCAAAAAAAAATCACACTGTGGACATATTCCCAATTTATTCCTACGGTATGCCGTATTATATTTATTATAAATAAATAAATAAAAAATACGCAGAGGTGTGATTTACTAGGCTTACACGTGAAATAAAACATTGGGTTAATCATCATACTTTCTTGTAACCTTTCAGAATTAATTAAAAGAATAAATGCCACACAGTTTTGACATAAACGAAAAAAGGGGAAGTGTTCCATCCTATCTATTTATTTTTTCAATGCTAATTATGCACGTTAATATGATCAGCTGTGTTTTTTGTTTGGCAATTAGCAATTTATTTTCACCTTTGTCCATGATTCTACCAGGATAGACCTGTAACCCACCAGCTGAAAACCACTTTATTACATTTTATAGCAGCAACAGCCTTATCAAGGTGTTTTTGTTTCCAACAAATTTGATAAAAGACAACCTTCTATCCGAGAAAACCCTTCTATCAATCTATAACATCAATTTCCTCCAGATGAAGATGTGATACATAGTCTTTTTATCACTAAAGTTTCATGCCTCAGTGCAGCAAATGATTCATAGACCTCATGCAGTGGGGAGCAGCTCTTTTTATAAGTTTCCCGCTGCACAGACAGGTGATGGGATGGCCCATCATTTCCCAGTTTTGCAAGGCTAAGTGGAAACAATTGATTGGCTGACGGTGGGCGAGAGTGTTTAAATGAGGGAGGCTTTTCTCACAAAACCTACTTAACGCTGGCCGCCTGTTACATCACAGGACCATTATTCAAATAAACGGCTATACGGGTGGGCAAATACACCAATAGCGGCTGCCTTTTTAGTGTCAGTTGAATCTCATTATCAAGGGAAGCTGTTATCTATCTAATAAAGTCCAGAATGCACCTGGCTCCCCCGTTTGGGCCACATAAACTCTACATCATCCTTAGCACTGCGGCTCTAGCCCCTGGAGGAGGAACAACAAACCAGTCAACCAAAGTGATGTCTGGCTTTTACTGTGGAAACTGAGCCATTTTCAGACAATCAAATAACACTGCATTTCAGTTGTCTGTTTGTCATCCTCAAACTTTTATTTTGATGTTTCTAAAGGCTCAATCACTGGGTTGGTTCACTAAAATGTATATATCTTATATATATATTATCTATATATTATATATATATATAATATATACACTCTTAAAATGAATGTGTAACTGGACTCACTAACTTTTGTGCTGCCCCTCTGGACTTGCACAGTTGTTTGTTCCTGTCAAATAAAAGGCAGCATCTTCCTGCAGTGAAGAACATCTGCCTTTCAGTGCATTCAGATTAATTCAAATTATTATGGGTTACAAACTGTTGCTCATTCATGTTTCTTCCTTTTATCCAATATACAAACTTTGCACTGGAGTATACATTTTATAAATGCAAAACTTGTGAAAATTAGTACATTCAAATTATAATTGTAATTCTCCATCCTGTTTGCTCCTTAATATCAAATTCATTCAAAATTAAAAAAGGCATTTTCAATTCTGAATTGTTCACAACCCTGCCAGGAAGGTTACTTTCTACCACAGATTCAGTGGAGGGAGTGGCTTGGGTCATGAATATTAATTGTTATGCGACATTCAAACAGATTTTTTATTTTTTGTTTTCAGTGATACAGACAGTTATAATGTTTGCTATATTCCTCCCTCAAACCTTTATATACTATAAAAACTTAAACTGATCTTGTTTTTGGTGGGTGAAAAATGTATGCACTTAAAAAAAATAAATGAGTACATTTTAAAGCTGTGAAATCAATGAAACATACCTTATGAATAGCATAAATCTAAGTTTACAACAATCATACTGATATGCAATGAGTAATAATTGTAGTTTTTGACACAGATCAGTGTAAAGTCTCTGTTCTCAAATATTTTGGTTGGAATTTAACTAAATTATTAAGTATAATAAAACATTATAATTTGTTAGTCATGTAGGATATCAGACCGAATCAGACAATCTAAGATTTGGTCAAAACATGGTTGAGGCACGAGGAGTCCAAATTCCACAGAGGCCCAAGACAACAGGATTTTCATAACCAGGACCCTAGCCAGTCTTGAAGCAAGCGCTAACAAACTTTTCACAGCCCAGATTTCCAACATTAAACAAAAGGAACACACTGAATCATAACAATCTCAGGAAGGAGACTGTCAGTTTAGGGCAAGTAATCAAGATGAAATGGTCAAAGAGATGACCGCACGACCATCACATGATAGTAACTACAGTCACAAGCTCTTTGGAATTGACATCCCCCACCTCGATGACAGAGAACAGACTTTCAGAGATTCCTTACAGACCTCTTAATCTCTGGTCTTCATACATTCACAGAATGGCACAGAAAATGCCTTTCCATGCACCTAAATGACACTTAAAGGACTCAAGCAACTAATCATTGCTATATATATAACGCCATATCATGTATGTAACCCACATGTGACTTATCAGGTCTTAATCATTTATTGTATATGTATTTTTAATAACTATTGAATAGCTTAATGGTTCGTATTCATGTTTGGTATGTGTGAGTTTGAATCTTCATGCTTGAAACGTTTCTTCCAATCAATTCTTTGTCAAATGTATCATATTCTTGTTATAGAAATCATGTTCAAAACTATACTCTGCAAGAGCGGGAAAAAATGCAGACCATGTGACTGATAATGAGAACGTGTGATTTATGTATTGGGAGGAGAAACATTGCAACACCCTGAGCTACAATTGGTTGAGGCACCATTTGGGGTGTGTTAAACAGCCCGGTTTAAATACTCAGCACACCATCAAACTTTGCTTTTTGTCTCTCTCTCGCGTTCTTCCTTCTTGCCTTTTTGAGCCTTGTTGTTTTTTTTATCATGCCTCTTTAGCTTTTGAGTGTGCTCTGGCTTACACGCCATCTCCTCCAAAACCATGAGGAGAAACGCCACCTGGTCTCGTCAAAATTTACTTCTATTTCTTTACTTTAGTTTATTTTATTTTCCGTTGAGAGTTTCGTGTTTTGAGTTAAGTTTGCCTAACGCCGCATCTCCGAAAGAGTGCCGTCTAAAACTCAACTGCAGACCACAGCTCCGCGTCGCCAGCCAACGCCCAACCACTGGCTTCCCAAGACTGAACCTCCAGCCAATCAGAAAAGCGGGAAACCCCTTTCGGCAACCAGACAAGGAAGGAAACCCCGCACACAGGAAAGCAAGTACCTCCAGATCCTAGCTGAACTGGTGCATTTAATATAAATTTTAACCTCATTGAGGGACTCAATGCAAGGGTTAATTAAGTGATTGATGGTTGTTCAGATCTATGCAATTGCACATATTGCTGTAAACTTGGGATTTCACATTTTCATTCTCTTAAACCAATTATTTCCTCACTTTCTCTCTATCTGCAACTTGTGTGTGAATGCGTGTGTTAGATTAGTTTATATGTCTTAGATTTATCCAATAAAGCCTTATTTATATTGAAAAGAGAAGTATCTCGTGTTTTGTGCTCACAAGTTAATGTCTTAAACTGCCGACCTTGTTACCGTGCTAATTAATAGTGTTTTCACTATATTTTGGATATAAATATCCATTGCAGAATTGATGTAATACGGCTCGTTCAATGAATCGCTGGACGACTCAGTGATCAGCCGTAAAACAGTGATTCTGTCCTAATTCCCTTACATATTATTGGTGGAGTTCCCTTTAAAATCTTAAATGATTCCCTTTGAGCTAAATTGACCTGTTTCCCTTACAGTCAAATGCTATTTTGTGAAATTAACTAAAATGAGAAATTAACTGTTGAATTTTAGGCATTTATTTTGGTATGTCTAACTAACACAATCACTTAAGTGATATTCAGAGATTTTTATTAAGGTAGCATAGTTACTTAATATTGTGGTATTTACTGTACAAAGCCAGTGAATTATTTAGAGTGGAGCAACAACACATCTAATTTAACATTTACCAACCACAACAAACCATTAAAAGTTATACTTTCACACTATTTGTGCTTTGGAGCAACCAGAGGTTGATTCACCGAATTGGTTCACATATACTCGGGATTGAACCTGTCTCTTTGCCAGTAAGTGTTTTGTGATCCAGAGAAAAGGTTCTTCCTCAAACCACAACACACACACACACACACACCCCACACAACACACACACAAAACACACAAAAACACACACACAAACCCACAAACCACAACCACACCACACAAACCACACACACACACACACACACACACACACAGACAGGGACAGAAAGAGTAAGTACTTCTATCACTAACCAAGCTTTCTTCAACCAGACACCACAGAAACGAAGTAGTGGCAAAACGTGCCAAGCCAGGTAAAGCATGTTTTACGATTGTGTCTGTCTCTCTCACCTGCTCCTTCTTTCATATGGCTTTATCCGAAATGGGGCTCTGCCTCTCGCAGCAGGAATCAAAGCAGCCGTCTCAGTTCAGTGACCAAAGTAATAGAGGAATGACTTAAGTTACGATCTACTGATATGTTTATTTGTTTCAGGCTTTATCAGAGGAAGCAAAGCAAAGGAACGTGGGAAGCAATATTCATTTCAAAGGTGTGGATTTTCTTAAACTGCTTTCAACACATGCTGATATTTCTTCTGCAGGATTTCATATAAAAATATATGAATATAGACACCACTTCATTGTATAAATTTTAAAGCACACATTACAAGCACGATCCTGAAATGCATACAGAGCTATATCACTGATATGTGTCACCTCATCACTGTTTTAGGATGAAATAATCATGCTGTGTTTGTTTAAAGGGGTCATATGATGCTTTTTTAAAGATCATTATTTTGTGTATTTGGTGTGTTAACAGCAATGTTGAAATGCTTTAATGTTCAAAAAACACATTATTTTTCAATACTGTACATTATTGTAGGTCCTCTATGCCCCGCCTCTCTCAAACGCTTCGTTTTCTACAAAGTCCCTCCTTCTGACAAGCGCAGTCTGCTCTGGTTGGCCAGCTGACCCAGTGCATTGTGATTGGCCGAACACCGCAAGCACTCGTCGGAAATATAACACCCCTTACCATAATCGCGAGCTTCATCTTTCAAAATAAATGTAAAGACAGAGCCCGAAAGGGGAACAGAGTCGCGTGACAGACACAGTGATGAAGCTGCTATGTGTTTGCAACAAAGCCACGGTTAAGACAGCCGACTCCACTGTGATGTTACCCTCTCCCTCTCTCTCTCTCTCTCTATCTCTCTCTCTATCTTTCTCTCACACACAACACGATAGCGCAAAAATCGCATTTGAACCGTCAATAGCAAATACTTAAACTAATAACAAAACGGTAGCTGATTCAGAAGCGCCAGATTGTCATAGCAAAGTCAGAATTACCTCCTCTCCTAGGTTCACGAAACGGTCGTCCATAAAATGCATTGCTGTTCTGTTGTAAGTAATCTTAAAGATTCCTAAATGCATACTTTCGGAAGGCCAAATAAAGTGCATTTGCTTTCGCCTAGAAACACACAGCGTCTCCCTGACATGCTGCATAAACACTACTGCATTCCTGAAACCACGCCTTCTTTCTTTACGTGAACATTTGGGCGGCATTATGCAAATATTCCCAAATAGTGAGGGTAGATATGTGGGGCGTGTTAGAACGAGCCGTTTTAGGGGGGCGTGGCAGGTCTTAACTTGATTAAAGTATATCTCTTTGGATTTGAGACATAGTCTTTGCAACTTTACAGATCTTAATTATGCACCAAGAGCTTGTAACACTCCAAAGAGAAAGGAACACTTGAAATCGCATCATATGACCTTTAAGAATTATCTTCATGATTTTTTTTATGGTGGGTTGTTAGTGCATATTAATGTAAGGGAAAACAGCGTCAATATTTAATTTAGCCAAAGCGGAATCATTAAGATTTTAAAGGGAACTCCACCATTAATATGTAAGGGAATTTGGACAGAATCACTTTTTTACGGCTGATCATTGAGACGGCCAGCGAGTCAGTGAACGAGCTGTATGACATAAATTCTGCAATGGATATTTATATCCAAATTATAGTGAAAACACTATTAATTAGCATAGTATCAAGATCGGCAGTTTAAGACATTAATTTGTGAGCACAAAACACGAGATACTTCTTTTTTCAATATAAATAAGGCTTTATTGGATTAATCTAAGACATATAAACTAATCTAAACACACGCATTCACACACAAGTTGCAGAAAGAGAGAAAGTGATGAAATAATTAGTTTAAGAGAATGAAATGTGAAATCCCAAGTTTGGGCAATTGCATAGATCTGAACAACCATCAATCACTTAATTAACACTCGCACTGAGTTCCTCAATGAGGTTAAAATTGAGATTAAATGCACCATTTCAGCTATCTGGAGTACTTGCGTTTCTGTGTCCGGTGTTCCCTTCCTTGTCTGCTGAAAGGGGTTTCCAGAGGTTGCTGATTGGCTGGAGGTTCAGTATTGGGAAGCCAGTGATTGGGCGTTGGCTGGCGACGCGGAGATGTGGTCTGCAGTTGAAGGGTAGACAGCACTCGTCTGGAAGATGCGGCGTTAGGCTTAACTCAGAACACGAAAATCTCAACGGAAAATAAAACAAACTAAAAAAATAGAAATAGATGTAAAGTTTGATGAGAACAGGTGGCGTTTCTCCTCATGGTTTTAGAGGAGCTGGCGTGTAAGCCAGAGCACGCTCAAAACTAAAGAAGCATGACTAGGAGTGAAAAGCTAAAAGCCGCAGGGCTAAAAGCTAGACACAAAAAGTCATACCCGCAAAAAGGCAAAAGACCAAAAAGCGCGCAGAAGCAAAAAAGAGAGAGTTTGATGGTGTCTAGTATTTAAACCAGGCTGTTTAACACACCACAAATGGTGTTTTGACCAATTAGATGCTGTCTTTGCTGGGGGTGTTGTATATTTATCCTCCCAATACATAAATCAACATGTTGTCTTATTAGTCACATGGTCCGAATTTTCCCGCTCTTGCTGAGTATAATTTTGGACATGATTTCTATTACAAGAATATGATACATTTGACGAAGTATTGATTGGAAGAAACGTTTCAATCATGAATTCTCAAACACACACATACTAAACATCAATAGCAATTCTTAAACCATTCAATAGTTATTCAAAATACATACACAATAAATAAGGCATGATGGTTAAACATGTGGGTTAGATACATGATATGGGGTTATATATATAGCAATGGTTAGTTGCTTGAGTCCTTTTAGTGTCATTTAGGTGCATGAAAATGAAGTTTCTTTGGCATTCTGTGGACGTAAGGAAATTCTGTAAGGAATTTCGACCGTCTGTTCTTGTCGTGAAGTGGAGGAAGGTCAATGAAGCTTGTGATCACTGTCATGTTTCACATGGGCGGTCCGGCTGTGATCTCTTCGACCAGTATTCTGGATAACTTGCCCCAATGGATTGTCAATGTGTGTTTGTGTTAATTTGAAAATGTTTTTTTTTTTTTTCTGTGACTGGGGTTTAGGTTTAGGCTTGCTTCAGAAAGGCTAGGGTCTGATTTATGACATCCTGTTGTATTGGGCCTCTGTGGAATTTTTGTGACTACTCGTGCCTCAACTCGGTTTTGACCAAATCTTAGATTGTCTGATTCTGTCTGATATCCTACATACCCCCCTTCGATCGGCGATGTGTTGAGTTGAAGACATCGGCGAGCGCTGGAGAAACAAAGGCAGAAGAAGCAGACAACCACAGCAAACAACAAGACACCTCCATGACAGTTACTGTACTGGTGCAGGCCACAGGTTATTTAGGTACAGGTGGTAAAGTTCAATTAGTCAAAATAATTTAGTAAATTGAATATGTTTTAATTCAATCTGGAAATTGTTCTAATTTGGTTCCGTACGTTGATTCGTCAATCAAATTTTTGCGGATAACTTTGTTTGGTTCTTCTAGGTTGTCTTAATTTAAAACGTTTACCGTTAATTTTCTAGTAACATCATTTGCAATGAAATGAATTGACCTATCGTGCATGGAGCTCTCTGACTTCCATTCAGCTTTAGAATTACTGGCGGATATTAGGTGTGGAGAGTCAATCCTAATATCAGACCTTTGACACTTGCAGGGTGTCTAGGTGTTTCACTACTAAGAAAGAGAGGAAGGAATCAGGCTAGGTAAAAGAAGAACAAACAAACCTAAGCTGCAGTGGATTTTCCTAGCATGGCTTACAACTACTGTTGAGCTAGGACGTCATGTGCAGCTAGTGTGTCATGTACCTTAACTTAGTGTCAGGTGTTCTACCTATTGTGAGGATGGCTGCATTTTTCTTCATGGTGGGTATATGTAACTTTATGTTACGCTAAAATTTGGATATTCTACTTGTGGGAAGAAAATGTTAGTTGAATGTGTTATCAGTAGATGTGGTTACCTCTGGGTGTAGGTAATGTTGTGTGTGTGTTAATGGTGTAGAGTATGTGTGGTCAGATCTGTTTCAGTCTGTGTTGTCTCCCCCCTTTTCTTGTATGTCAGTGAAGACGGGCTCTCTGCATCCTTGGCTTGGATGAGGGCATGTCCATGATCTAATGGGGGTCAGTCCAGCAAGGCAGGAAGTTCTTTAGCAGACAGTCAGAGCTAGTTTGGCATGGCGGTGTGAAGCTGGGGCGCAAACTTTGTCTCCTATGTTGCATTCCTCTTGTGATACCTTCTGGTTGTGGCAGACTTTCTGACCCTCTGTGCTTGGGTGGTTGCTGTTGCACAGACAGGAATGTGGTTCTTGGAGGTGATTTGACAGTTTGTTATTGAGCGATGGGTGACTGAGGTGATGTTCTTTGGTACCTCAGAGGTTCATCAACAGTTGGCCGTGAGAGACTTGCTCGTTCTTGGTGGTTGTTGAACAGGTGCTTGTCATATCTGATGTGGTGTACCAGGTGATCACCGGCCCTCCGTTCTGTCGCTGGTCACAGCGAGCATAAGTCAACTTTGTGGTCATCCATGTTCAGATTTCCTTGAAGGAACTCTTTCATTTGTCTCATGACTTGTTCCATGTTGTCTGAGGATAAGCTGTCTTGCTCTTCTGTATACTCAGCACTGTGCATGTCTGAGTGGTGCTGGGGTGGGTTTTGTTGTCGCTTACTCACGCGAGTTGCTCTTGGATGAGTCAGGCGTTTACCTTTGGATGTCTGGTTAGGTTTCTAGTTGTTCCTATCTTTTGGGTTTCTTTAGAAGCGTGGCTGTTCCCATGGATTTTTCCAGCAGCTGGGCTGAAAGCTGTCATGGACATGGTTGTCACGTTCTCTGTGCTCTTGATGGAATACTCTGGTGTCGTTATGCCACTGGGTGTCTTCCAGTGCAAGGCTTGAGTCTTTGGTAACAGAGTTCAAGAGTGTGGATGTTTTATTAACTTTCTTTGAGGCCATCTTCTGCTTGATGTAGGCCTTCTGTGTTAGGTCACGCAACCGTTGGATGGTCATGGAGCGTGGACAGTCCATGAGCCCTAGATGGTGACTGACTCCAGGGTGCAGATTTCTTAGAAATAGGCTTTTGAAGTTCACATCCTCTTCAAAGTCAGGTTCGTTGTGTGCACCAAAGTATGCTTGTCGGAGTCGGTTGTAGTAAGCTTGTGGAACCTCTTGTCGACCTTGCTTGATCTCCAAAGCAGTTAACAGTCCAAGTTCAGACTCAGTGTCTGTAAACTCTTTAATAAGGACCTCACAAAGTAGCTGGTAGCTTGACTTTGTTTAACTGGGCTGTCGATCTAGGAAGTTTCATACCTCAGGACTTGATGTGGCTCTTAAGAGGTATAACCTGTCTCTGTCAGTCACAAGAGGTCTCATTTCCAGATAAAACTCGCTATCTTGCAGGTAGGCCTGGATGTCGTGGCCCTCTGCAGAGTTTGGGTGGAAACTGCTGATGTTTTTAGACAGCTAGTTGAGATCTTTGATGGTCATCCCATGTGCAGCTCCAAGGTCTGCTTGGATGGGAGGTATTCTTTCGTTGGCAGGAAAGGCTTGTGTGGCGAAGGCAGGTGAGGTTTTGGGTTGTGGCCCTTCGCGCCTTTCGTCATATGCCGGTTCTTGGATATGGGACTCTGCTCTGCAGTGGTGAGGCTGAGAGATGCTTCCCTTTTCTTGGCTCTTGTTTCAGCTCAAAAGCATCTTTGAGTTCTTTTCTGACCATGTAGAGCTCATCGTTGGTATCGTCTAGTTGTTGGGTCAGATTGTCCATTTCAGTTCTATACCTTTCAAGGTGGTCTTTCAGGGTACTAATTTCAACATCCTTGTCTCTGATGTGATTCTTGGCTTTCTCTAGTAGCTGTTCGGCATACTGGAGTCTGTTTACCAGGTCTTTCTGGACAGCCTTTGAATGTTGCTGGTCGAGCTGCGCTGCTGCCAGGGCTGCTTGGAGCTTCATAACTTGTTCCATTGTTTCCTGCTCCCTCTCTTTGGGTGCTTTGAGTTGATCTTGAACCTTCACTTCCAGCTTGTCTATACAGCGATGAACACATGTCAGCTCCTCTTAAAGGTGGGTGATGTGCTTGTCGCTCAATTTCAGCTGGGTTGTGAAGGCGTAGCATAGGGAGCTGGTGATTTTGACTAGCTCCTCGTGGTTGTTGTTCTGGCTTGAATCTTGTGTCAGGACTCTTCTCAGGATTAGGATTATTATTAAAAATAATAACAGTTCAAATGTCTTGGGGGTGAGGCTGTCTGTCATGCCTCTCAGCCAAGTATTCACATCTTCCCCATAGGCAATGGGGTTTGCAGTCTGCGGCATTTTGGCACGCCGGGGAGAAGAGAGACTGACACAGATCGGTGTAGAGTAGAAGCCTATGTGTGGTTGGACAACTAAGTTTGGTATCAGTGACTGTGACCCACTAGTTAAGTGTGGTGATGATTGTGTTGGTCTCAGGTGTATAAGTAGATTAGGGATGCAAAGACTTCGTCAATTCTAACGAGGAATAGGAAAAAGAGAAAAAAAGGTAAAAACAATTCAATAAAAAAAAAAAAAAAATTCCTTTTCGGTTTAGAGAAAAAAAAAATTTTCAATTGAATGTGGTTATCAAGAAGTTAAACAATATTATTAAATCTCTGTTTTAAACAAAAGAATGCAATAATAATGTTGATATCTCTTTTCTTAGTCTGACAGGATTGACACCGTACACCTTACAGTTGTGCCGCTCACCAGGGAGGCTGCGCAGGCGACAGTTGTTCAACACTTATCTCTATAAAATCGATCTCAGCGTTGGATGAGATGCTAAAATTTGGATTGCGTTTCCAAATGTAGGGAGGTTAGGAAGAACAAGGAGGGGTTGATTACAATCAAATTCATACGGATGATTCGTCTTTTTCAACAAGATTATGTATTTCATTCACATAGGATTGATTGATGGTTCTTACAGGTCCCTACGCACGTGAAGAGTAAAGAGGAAAGAAAGCAGGATGGACAGGAAGAAAAAAGGGAAGTGAGAATCTCAGGAGTTTATCAGTAAACGGAGGTGGGATCGTGTCACTAGCAGGCTGTGATGTGTTATGCTCAACACGAGTAGAGTGTTGTGTTCTTCGTTGCTGCACCAAAATCAAACAAAATATAAAAAATTGAGGGAAGAACAGCGGTTGTCTTAATTTATTTTGAATCGTGTGAGGGTACACGACTGTTCATCTTAGGGCTGGGGCGTCGTTCCAGCTAGGGGTAGACCAGAGGGAACACGAAATGGGTAAAGCTAAATTAAAAGAATAAAGGGCAAGTAAGGTAGCAAGGAAGATTAAATTAACGAAGGAACAAAATAAAGACAATAAGGATAAGGTATAACCACAGGACGAACAGGGTTTAAAACGAATAAAAATAATTGAGGTAAGTATAAGGTGGAGGAGGGGGTCTGCATGGAATTGTGATAGGTAGATAAAAATCCATTAGGTAGAATCAGTTATTAACCGCTTAAGTTCAGAGGCTTACGTACCTAGATGATTGGCAATTCAGAGGAGATACTGGGAAAAACATGATCATAGGAAATGACGGAGGCGGGTAAATTTGAATGATTCCAAATACATTTAATGTGTTAAGTAAATTTGAATTTGGCCCAATCTAATTAATGTGAGTTAGTATTCCCTGTTTTAGTAAAATAGATTTAAAGTTGGTAAGAAGTGAGGAAAGGGAGGACTAAGAGAGAGAATAGAGGGACCACAGGTGTATTAGTTTAGATGTAGAAAAGGGTTAAATCACTTGTACGTTGCCCAACAGACCGATGAATGTAACCCGGGATGTTAGATGCTAACTGCTAACTGAGGCTACAGGCTTTAGCATAGACTGCAATGTAAAAAGAACTGTTTCGTTAGTTAGCCACCGGGGGGTTGGTTCCCAGATAGACGTCGCTGTGCTGCGCGGTGAAGGTGCAGGCAGTTCAGAGTTGCTTCGAAGTCAGGCTCAGAGTTCAGTGTCCGATTCGGTAAAGCTATGGAACCAATCAAGCTCTAGTGGCTGAGATGGAATAGAGCGTTACAAGTACAGTTGTTAAGCTATTACACGAAATAATCACGCGCATTTCAACACTGTCTATAATACCACACCGCTTTGGTTGGTTTTACCCCGATGTGGCGCTTTAAACTATCACGGTTGGTCGGAGTTAGATTGCAACTTTATTCAAAATAGACAGTTTGTTGCTGCAGAGTTAGGGGCCCCAGTGCTAACGCTCTCACACAGGCAGATCTTTAAATCTCGGTGCCGTTTCGGGAAAGTAAAAACTAAACAGGTTATCTTCGTGTTGTTGCAAAGATTAATATTCGAACTTACACGCCGCTGGTAAGGCACGAAATTTTAAAATTTACTTTGTGACAGACACAGGGACAGCAGGCATTATCTGCGTAATGTGTATCAAGGGAATCGGAATAGCATGGGCATCAACACGCGCAATGGGACAGCATTGAAATCAAATATGCATCAGAGGCTATGATAAAAGATTGAGGAAATGCTCAAAAACTAATTCTGTTTCCACCTATATTATTTCCCTTTTAAAATACTGCAGTTTATCGCGCGTTCAGATACGTGCCTGAGAATTTCAGGGCGAATAGACGATTGATGAGAACCGTGAACCTGCATGAATCAATTCAGCTATTAGAAAACAAAAAGGACAATTACAAAAATGAGAAAGAACAACACGCATGTCAACTTATAACCGATAGGTACGATCTCAGATGTTAGCTTTTAGTTCACTTACTGCAGTTTAACAATGAAGAGGCGGACTCGAGTTACAGCCTGCTCTGTGTTCATTCAAGCATGAGGGAATAGAGCTGCGGCTTTCGTTAATCACCACGACGAGGACACACACACCAGTCTTCAACAGACGCTTCTCATATTTCATCCGCGGCAATGGAAATATGAAATAACTTGGTTTTTGCTCACAATTTAGGTTAATCTACCCGCGTTCTCCACCAATTACTGTAAGGGAAACAGGTAATTTATTTAGCTCAAAGGGAATCATTTAAGTTTTTAAAGGGAACTCCACCATTAATATGCAAGGGAATAAGGACAGAATCACTGTTTTACGGCGGATCACTGAGACTGCCAGCGAGTCAGTGAACGAGCCGTACGACATCAATTCTGCAATGGATATCTATAATCCAAAATATAGTGAAAACACTATAAATTAGCACAGTAACAAGATCGGCAGATTAAGACATTAACTTGTGAGCACAAAACACAAGATACTTCTCTTTTCCATATAAATAAAGCTTTATTGGATAAATCTAAGACATAAAAAATAATCTAACACATGAACACACGCATTAACACAAGTTTTCAGAAAGAGAGAGAGAGGAACTAATTAAAGAGAATGAAAATGTGAAACCCCAAGTTTACAGCAAAATGTGAAAATGCATAGACATGAACAACCATCAATCACTTAATTAAACCTCGCACTGAGTTCCTCAATGAGGTTAAAATTTAGATTAACTGCCCCAGTTCAGTTTAGAATCTGGAGGTACTTGCTTTCCTATGTGCGGGGTTTCCTTCCTTGTCTGGTTGCCGAAAGGGGTTTCCCGAGGTTGCTGATTGGCTGGAAGCTCAGTCTTGGGAACCAGTGGTTGGGCGTTGGCTGACGACACGGAGCTGTGGTCTGCAGTTGAAGGGTAGACAGCACTCTTCGGAGATACGGCGTTCGGCTTAACTCAGAACACGAAACTCTCAACGGAAAATTAGATAAACCAATAAACTAAAGAAATAGAAATAGAAATAGAAGTAAAGTTTGACGAGAGTAGGTGGCGTTTCTCCTCGTGGTTTTGGAGGAGATGGCGTGTAAGTCAGAGCACGCTCAAAATTAAAGAAGCATGACTAGGAGTGAAAAGCTAAAAGCCGCATGGCGAAAAGCTAGACACAAAAAGTCAG
>JADLZN010003416.1:0-15885 GCA_018155175.1 Sinocyclocheilus anophthalmus
ACTGCAAACCAGATGAAAAACCAAAGGCACTGCTGCAATGTCTTTTCACAATGCAAATTGTTGCAAATCAGCTTTACAGAAAATGTAAGTTTCTACATTATATTTAGCAATATCTTATCAGTGGTGACTATCTCAAGTTGATGTCCATATGGCAGAAATGTACGGTAAAATCAAGCAGTTAGTCAATGACATGTAATCAAACAGATGGTGAATACTATTACCAGCAACGATTATATGTTGTGATCCAACTTTTAGCAAAGTTTGGTAGTTTTGTATGTTGTCTGAGGGGTCTGCATCATCTCTTCTCAGGGGTTCGGTCATCTCAGGTCTTTGTAATGGCTGGATCCAGACTGAAGCTTGTGCGATTCCTATTACCACATGATGCCAATCCCGTGGCAGAAACAGAGAAGGAAATAGAGAAAAAATTAGCGTAGCTGCTGTTCCAACTAAGCAAAAAATTATGTGTTCAACCCAAGCAAAAGAAGGTTACTGTGCCTTTGATCCTTGTGCAGCGAAGTAACCTGGTTAATTATCTACATTAATGTGAATGCGTTATGTGCATTATGTTTACATGTTCTATGAAATCTTATGTGAATGCAATGTCTGCATTCGTGCTGCCTTATGGGAGGTGTAATCACCACTTGCAAGGAGAATGGATGTTTATTGTTATTTTAAAATTTGAATGCCTTACCAATGATGGAATTTGTATACATGACTGATAAATAATTTGTTGATTATAGTTATATAGGTTCGTTTTTGATTAATTTAATTTCTGTTAGCTTGCGTGACTGTCAATGGTTTTGCCCATCACTATAAATGCCCACTAGCTATGGGCCACATTTGTCAGTATGAGATGGCATTTGTGGTGTAAGGATGCTGAAAGAGATTGCCATGCTTGAAAATATACCTGCTTTAGTCATTGAAAGGTAAGCCGTTTTCTTCTACATTCATTTGTCATGTGATTATATACCTTGTGTATGTTTTTTTTTCTTTTAAATAAATGAGAACCTATATCTAGTAATAAATGTTATGAGCCAATCAGGAGTTGTTTTTTTGGTTTGTTAACAGTCTTGTTGAAGGTGGAAGAAAGCATGTGAAGCTGATTGAATGTGACAGCTGAACTGCATCAAGAGAAATGCCATCAGGTAAGAAGCTTAGCCTATATAGCAACGATGCGCCAGTGCACCCTGCTTGCCGTCCTTCTCCTCTGTATCTTGGTGAGGCTCAATTTGTGTACCTGTTCGGCTGACTCTTGTTCTGTTCATCTTTATGCATGATTTTGCATCTGTCCATGCAGTCTCATTCTCTTCTCACCTAGGCGTCGCCAAACGTAGCTTAAGATAAAGTTTAGTTTGAGTTACTGGGGATTGTGCCCCGTTCTGCAGTCCTCATCTCAAATCCTCGTTCATCAACCGCGTGCTGACGTGGCGCGCTGGTTACCGTGACGTGTTTCCTCTCTAGGAAGCACTGCAGAAGAGAGGTAACGTGTGGTGTGCGGGTTGACGAATAAGAATGGGCATGTGTCTTCCATAAGTCTTCAATGAGTTTCCTCATTGGAAGGTTAAGCTGTGGTGTCTCACCTGTCACTGACTCATGGGATTTCTTTTTGGCATCTCCCGATTTTCACTCATCTTTTTTCTTCTGCCTCCTCTGCGTTATACGGATTCCTCAAGAGGATTAACTGTTAACTCTGCCCACTGAGCTTGTCAACATCTGGATCTGAACTTGTCATCACAGCCTCCTTTGAATGTGGCCTTAGTGAACGCTAGGTCTGTATGCAATAAAACTTTCATTCTACATGACTTTTTTTTTTTTACCTGTTGTGATCTGGACATTTTGTTTTTGACTGAGACTTGGGCCGGTGCTGGTGAGTTGTCAGTATTTGAAGAACTTTGTCCATCGAACTGCTGTTTTATTAGTACCCCAAGATCTGCTTGTAGGGGTGGTGGGGTTGCAATTGTTTTTAAACAGTCACTTAAAATTCAATCAGTTTCTGTTCTAACTTTCATCGTTTGAAGTACAGTGTGTAGCATTACAGTCTACTTCATCCCTGCTGTTCTGTGCTCTCATCTATAGGCCACCTAAGGTTGGAAGTACTTTTACTAGTGAGTTTTCTGAATTGTTAACTTCTGTTTTATGATCGTATGTTGCTACCGGGTGATTTTAATATACATCTTTGCAGCCCGGGGCGTCCTTTTGGTTGCTGAGTTTTGTAATATCTTGGACCCGTTCGGTTTTTCTCAACATATAAATCAAGCAACTCATGTTCTTGGTCACACACTTGACCTTATTATGTCATATGGTTCTTCTGTAGTTGATGCTTCCTTCTGATCACACACCCGTTCTTTTTAAGGTTCCTGCTGTAACCTCTGCTACTGTGAATAAGCCTGCTGGTTTTTATTCTCGTTTTATAAACTCACTGACTGTTTCTCAGTTCAATGAAGATTATCTAGCTAATGCTGTTGAAAAATCTATCTTGCATGCTGCAAAGGCGTCCTATGGGCCTGACGATTTGATTTCTGTTTTACACAGATTGTTCTAATATCTTAGATTCTATTGCTCCTTTTAAAATGAAACCACCAAAGATAAAAGCTTATTACTGGTTGGATGACAACGCTCGCTATCTTAGACAGGCATGCCGTAAAGCAGAGAGAAGATGGAAGCATGATTGCCTGACTGTGTCTCTTGAGATTTTTAAAGAGTGTCTGGTTAAGTTTCAGAGTGCTGCTAAGTCAGCTAGATCAAAATATTTTTCAGAACTGATTAGCGCGCACTGTCATAGACCTAGGGTTTTATTCTCCACAAATTCAGTAATTAATCAGAGTTCCCGGTTTTCTAGGGAGTCTTCAGCAGGGCTCTGAGGAACAGTGAGAGCCATTTGTTTCTTTTACTTAACAGCTTTCAGACCTGTCTTTGAACTCTCCTGCTAGTCCATTTTCATTTAGTCATTTTCAACACGTATCTTTAATGGAACTTTCCGATATCGTTAACAAAATGAAGTCCACTAACTCTTCACTGGATGTTGTTCATTCTGCGATCATAAAAGCAGCTTTTCCAGTAATTGGCCCCAGTGTCCAAGTGTTGATTAACTCATCTTTGGACACTGGTGTGGTTCCGAACTGCTTTAAGCATGCGGTTGTTCAGCCTTTGCTTAAGAAGCAAGGTTTGGATGAAAGTTGCTTTAACAATTTTCGGCCTGTCTCAAAGTTATCGTTTTTGTCAACGTTTTTGGGAAAGGTTGTGCAATTACAGCTGATCACATTCTTAAATACAGCTAATTTATTAGAAACTTTTCAATCTGGTTTCACTGCTTATCACTGTAAGGAGTCTGCTTTACTTAGTGTTCAATGATATTTTGGTTGCAGTTGATGCCGGTAAAAATGCGGAATTGATTCTACTGGATCTTACAGCTGCCTTTTGATACCGTGACTCATAATGTTCTTATTTGCCATTTAGAACATCTGATCGGTATCAGGGGCACAGCCTTACAATGGTTCAGCTCATATCTCAAAGACAGGTCTTTTTCTGTGGAGCTAGGCAAGTTTTCCTCATTATCTGCCCCAATTATTTGTGGAGTACCTCAGGGCTCTATTTTGGGGCCGCTTTTTAACTTATATGTGCGCCCTCTGGGGGATATTATCAGGAAGCACAATATTTCGTTTCATTTATATGCTGATGATACACAGTTGTACATCCCGCTAAATGCTGGTGATTCCATTCAACCTTTGTTGGAATGTATCTCAGAAATTAAAAAAAATGGTTATCAAATAACTTTCTCCAACTAAATGAGAACAAAACAGAAATTATGATTGTTTTTTGGTACCCCCCCAAATGATTCGAATGGATATGGTTTTGGCTGTGGCAATCATTTCCCGCTTCCTTGCCCTCACCGGTTATAAACATTTGCGGTATCAACTCAGCATTATGTTTGGCCAAACAATAATTGGTTGTTTGAAACGTTTTTATCAATTATGGGGCCTCTACAACTTAATGTTTTTCAAGATTGGAGAAAGTATTCATGCTTTATTACTCATGTTTAGATATACGGTACTCAAGGCTTCTCATCATCGCTTTCACGCCTCCAGTTGGTACAAAATGCAGCTGCTGACTGGTGCAAAGAAATGGGACCATGTCACTCCAATTTTAGCCTTGCTTCACTGGCTTCCAGTTCAGTTTTAGATTCTGCTGTTTGTTTTTAAAGCTCTAAACTCAGCGCTCCATTCGTATCTAAAGCGCTATCACTTTTGCCGCTACCAGACTTTTCGATCCCTGCCCGCTCTTTTATCTGTCCCTCGTTCCGGTTTGAAAACTAAGGGTGACAGAGCCTTTTCAGTCATTGCCCCCCGTCTGTGGAACCAATTGCCTCTAGACTGTCGCCTTGCACCTTCCATTACCATTTTTAAATCGAGGTTGAAAACGTATAATTTCTCCTTTAGCATTTTAATTTCATTTCATTGTTGTGTTATTGTCTCTGGTTTTTTTCTTTTCTTGTGTTTCCTTTTCTCTTTTAATTTTTATTTTACATTAAGCACTTTAGATAGCTTTGCTATGTTGAAATGTTATATAAATAAAATTTACTTGATGTTATTTGCCTTTCTTCATGCATGTTGTTTTTTCCCTCTACATCTGTGGTGTTCACTTAAGTGTTGTTTTTTGGCAAAGAATTTCCTCTGCTTAGTGAACTTGGTGTTTTGTTTTATGTACAGACAAATTGTGACTTTAAGGAATAATTATTTTAGAAGAGCTATGACCGTGGCAAACATTTCTTTATTGTAATGTGAGCTATGACTGTACAATGAGTCGTAAGACTTTCAAGCTCAAATGCAGAGCTTCACTTTCCTGGGCATTTTATAAGAAACAGTTTACTTCACTGTGGCATTTGGTGATGTTAAACATTTCGGTATTTGTGATTTTAGATCTGAATTTCTGAGGAACTATGCACCAAAAGGTGAAATTGTTTTCTAGAGTGTAGGCAGTTCTAAATTGATTGTTGCTGTTAACTTGTTAAAGTGTCTTGCTGTTATTACAATTTTGTGGCATATACCTGTTGTACATCAATGGCCCTTTGGGTTCACATGTCTTATGGTGCATTATAAAGTGCATTTTTATTTTATTTTCTCTAATCTCACAGACTCGATCTATCCTGAGTGACCATATTTTAGACCCTATACTGAACATATATTGATATTAAACTGCTTTGTCTGTGCTGCCACCACTATATCCCTCCCTTTTAAGCTGAAAGGACATAGTAGCATGGATGGTCAGTGGCACCTTGTGTATGCTTTTTCATATATTTATAGAGAAAGTTAAAGTGACTTAACCCCGCTTGTCTGTTTCTTTAATTTCCTGTTTATTGAAGTCTAAATGCCTCTGTAGACAAATGCTCTCTCTAATATCTTATGCTGTCTTGGTACTCAACCACAGCCTTTCACTCTCTTTTGGACTGACTATGTAGGGCAGCCAGCAACAAAGCTGTCATCCCTGTTTTTTATTTTTTTTTTTATTTCTGCTAGTCAGTGACAATGCAACATTCAGGCTTTGACAAATATTGGTTTCCAGGTAACACTGAAACTGTATTAGCCCTCTATGGAACTTTCTCCCATACTTCTCACTCAGCTGGGCAGGTTAAGTATCATGCCATGACTTCCTAATCATGCCAAAATGCATTTCTTGATGCCAACTGCCACCAAGTCAAGAGTTGACCGCAAGTTCTATGCAACTTAATCACCTACTGAGATGTAAGTATTGGTTGCTTCAGTTAAATTTTCTTCCTTGACTATATCAGTCCCTGCATCAACAGGTCAACTAATGCAACACCATCCAGCCTCTTGCTCTCAAATGGTATGCTTGAGCCTTGGACCAAGGTAAAGTCTTTTGTCAACCAGTCTTGCTTTGGAAAGCGTTTTCTTTCTGAAGGTTATTTTGAACCTGTTTAAGTTCTTCAATGAGGGTGAATGTTATTCTCCCCATGTGACTTCAATACATCCCTGTTTACCAAATGCAGAAGTATAACTGCACCCATAGACCAACTGTGCAGCTGCTGGTTGGCTGTTCATGCTGCTTCACCTTTCCCCACTCAAAGCGTCACATTGGAACCATGGAGATGAGCCCACTCCTCGGTACTCTGGCACTTCCCACTCCTCAACCAGCTGAATTACTTAGCACAGCCATTGTGTACCTGAGTATGTGTCCCCAAGGCATGCAGTGAACATGGGAGTCCATGTTAGTTTTTATTGATTGGATTTTGAGATCTTGATTTCAGTTAGTGTGCAGGAAAAAAATCGCTGTCAATTTGTTTAACTTGTTGCATTTTCCCTAATGTTTTTGTGGTGCGTTTCCTTTGGCTGTACTTTTCAAATGCAACACTGAGATCAGCATGCGGCTATCCTGTCTTAACACCCAGTGGTTGCTTTGAGTCCCTTTCCCTGTTTAAGATCCTCTTGTCAACAACGCCATCCCTTCTAGTGCTTGTTCGACCTCAGAATGGCTCCACAATACAAGAACCGCAGCCAGACAACCGCTGGCGCTCAGAGTGGCAGTTAAATCCCTTTTATGTTGTACGTTTGTACATGAAGTAAAAACTATAGGCAATTTGTTTTAATCCTCTGAGTTTAACTACGCAGTTAAATTTGTGCACATTCTGACTATGGCCTGAAAAGGGCCCCAGACGAGCCCCGACACACCAGATCTAACCCGCCTTCGAAATGTGGACTGTATCTCACTTGAACTCTGATTGAACTCAACTTTGACTCCTGTTTTCGTGTGCGCATTGTATCAGTGGCACCATCTGCCCTACATAGCTAGGACGTACTACTTATGTAGGAGACTCGTAAAGCGGCAAACCGGGGTTGTCCATGTAGTTCGCTGCCCCTAAGTGCATATCAGTATGTGATAGGGGTGCCCAAAAATTAGGACTACGATATTGGTATAAAACACTGCAATCTTTATCAATGTGCTCATGCAGAACTATAACGATGGTTTCCTTTGTTGCATGAGACCTTATGTTGAATTAGTGTATTGAATTGAGAACACTATCTTCAGTTTTACTGCCATTCTCTCGTACATGTCTGCAGTTCGCTATTGTCTGACAGTTTGGTGGTTTGCAATTGATGGTATCTTTTGATGTTTCGATGATCAGTATTTGTTTATTTGGTTTTGCACTAACTTCCCTTTTTTTTTGAATTCGTGCAGAGGTGTCCTTAAGTTCAAGTGATAGTTCACCCAAAAATTACTTTTCTCTTACTCAAAGTTTGACAACTTCACAATGAGTTTCTTCTGAACACGAAACATTTTGAACAATGTTGGTAATGAAACCGTTTTCAGAAGTCTGTTGCTATACTCTGGTCAAATTTAGGTCCCAGTCAAAGCCCAAGATGAGCAAATGACAAAGTGACTCCACCCTCTATCAACTTTGAGGGAGGTGTTGGAGAGCAGGTGTGCATGTTTCTAAAATTTGGAAATTCCCTTCTGTACAATGGTCTTGAATCTCATGCAATTATGAATACTTCAGTTTGTGGTGTTTGTTTTCTAGGTAAGCTGGACAACATGGAGCTGGATGTAATGTTATTATCCTTTAAGGATTGATGCCCACTCATTGGCTTTGCTGTCCATGTTGATGTGGCTCATGCCTAGTTTTTTCGAACCCTTCTACCTTGTTTGACATTTTAAAATTGCTAAATGCGCACATCACAGTTGTCCTCATTTATCGAAGCCTCATTTTTAAATAAAAATCTAAATCATGGTATGTAAGTCACGGGGCCTAATGGTTAGAGAGTAAGACTCGTAACCCAAAGGTTGTGGGGTCGAGTCTCAGGTCTGGCAGGGATTGTAGGTGGGGGGAGTGAATGTACAGCGCTCTCTCCCAAGTGTCCCCCCGTCAAGTACCATGACTGAGGTACCCTTCACTTAACAAAGCAAACACGGCACTGAACCCCCAACTGCTACCTGGGCACCGCAGCAAAAAATGGCTGCCCACTGCGCCGGGTGTGTGTGTGTTCACTGCTGTGTGCACTTTGGATGGGAAAATTGCAGAGCACTAATTCCGAGTATGGAACCATACTTGGCCACATGTCACTTCACAAAAAAAAAATCACCAAAAGGCATGGGTTACCCATATAACTATATTGATTGTTGAAAACTCATCTGCTGTATCAGCTGTAGCGCTAACATTTGGGGCTGGCGGCATTGGTTGTGCCCCACCTCCAAAATATTTCAGAGCTCCTAGGGGGATGTTCATAAGAATATAGTTAATGTAACAATGTTATTGTAACAACAAATTAAACACAGCAAGCCATCTGTACACAATCTTAAAATCTATTGCCAAGTGAGGATTTATGATATCGGAATAGAAGGGAAATGTGGCCAAGTATGGTGACCCATACTAGGAATTTGTGCTCTGCATTTAACCTCCAAGTGCCACACTCACCAGAAATGGGGGGCCCCAACAGCTTCTTATTTTATTCTGCTCCTCACCACATACACAAAATTGGTTAATCAGAGGCTGGTGGGGAACATGCCTCAACCAAGAAAAGAAAACAATATGCACAAACTGACAAACCAAGCTGACGTTCCCAGTGTACACTTTCCTAAGAAAGCTCTCCACATTCACCACAGATCAATAAGAGAGAATAACTTATTAGGATTGAGACTTTCCTAGATGATGCTGAATTGTCCGTGATCGGACAGTCGTGGGGGAGGAGTTGTAAATCAAGAACCGACACAGACATCCAACTCTACCTCAACCTAGGAGACATAGTAAATTTTAGTTGATGTTAACTACATGAAAATCAAAAGATTGTTGCATATACACAATAGATTTTGGTGATTACTGAAGAAATTAAAATGAAATCTGCCGTTTGTGTCCTCCGGTCAAGTCAAACACAGGATGTGCAACATCTGGAATAAATCCAGCATTAGGACTCTGGAATTGCCAGACAGCTGTGAATTGGAAGGGGGGGTGGCTACAAAACATTCAGCAGGAATAATCCAGGAGACAAACAGCAATGTGCCTAGAAAGCATTAATATTAGTGTAGTCGAGGAACTACAATATTGTGCCTTTTCTGTACCCTTGTTCCAAGAATACTTGCTGGTAGGCCCTCAGGTCTTCACAGAGGGTTGTTCACCAACACAAGGAGAGCTTCACACGACAGGCTGACACTTCTGGATTAGTTTTTATACTGTAAGGGAACAAAATAAATACACGATTGTGACAATATATGGTTTATCTGAGTTAGTATTATATACTTAGTATTCGAAGCTGTCAAAGGCTGTCAAATTGCATTATAATATTAATGCTATGAAATGTTGCGTGCCTTACTCGGTGCAAGAAACCACATCTTACAGAAGGATTTACTTCAAATATACTTAACGTCAGTCGAGTGTTGAGTAAAAACATTAAATGTGGTTCTCATGTGCTTTCAAATGGAGCAGCATTTAATACACAGAGCTATATTTCGAGCTAGCAACATGCTTTCATAATTCAGAACGATTTCATATCCTCGTTAAATCATCTCGATTATGCAACAGTGAATTGTCAGTCTGGTTGTGGTCACCTCTGGACTGGCCACTTAGTCAGTCATTCCGGTTTATTGACGTTTCTGTTTGACTCAGTTCCCATAGTCCGGGCTTTGTCTGTGTTCTGATCCGTTCCAACCTGTTTGGCAATTTATCATCCTTCATCCACTACTTATGCTGATCTCACTGCTCGGTCTGGCCTGCAGTATTGTTTGAGTTACGGTCGCGTTGCGGATCCCTGGTTTTGAATTTACCTGTGTTGCTATAGTATTGTTTTGGTTTTGGATTAAATGTGTTATTTTAATAAACGTACTGCCATGATCTGAATCTTGTTTCTCCTGGCATCTCGTACAGAATACTTCAGCCAAGACAGATAACGCTTCAGAACAAAACGCCAACAAGGACGTATGTAAATTGGAGTTCCAAACCATGAACAACTCGAAGCTGGGAAGCCACCCTCAAGTGGACCATGTCGCACGGGATAACCCCACTGACACTGTGACAGATTGCTGCTTGTTAGTGACCTATGGCTCAGTGTGTAAAGTGCTGCTCCATCTAAAGAGCATGTGATGATGATTTCTAACCAATTACAGAAGGTGTCTTTTACTGACAGTATGGCATGACATTGCGTGTTTAAAATATGTACAGCCTAATTTGAAAGATGCCAGCTTCTATCGACGTATGAGTGATCTCTGGCTATTGGTTCTTCACAACGAATTTGGCGAATCGCTTAAATATACGATGGTTAAAGGTCATCTAGGCTTACTGCGTTTCCCCATAAAAGGTCAGATGTAATCGATACCAACCACGATCACAATGCAGCAACGGGCTGAGTGGCCACAGACAGCAATGTACCTTGTAGTACAGACCCCGTGAAACAACACAAAATGTTATTATAATGTGCATCTGTTTACTTATTTTTTTTAGATGCATTCCCAATTTTTAATTCACGATTTCTTGTGACAGCTTTACATTGATTTCAATATTGGAAGAAGCAATTCTTGTAATTTTATCTTTGAAGCAGATTTATGTGACGGCATTAAAGTTTAAGGGTCAAGATCAAGTTATCTGCGTCTCCTGCGCTCCATCAAGCCACTCCAATAATAGCCGTCACCACTCAAATGAATGCACGGCTCAGATTAACTGTACAGCATGTGTAAGACTCCAATACAATTATAAAGTAATTATCACGAACAAATCTTTCAATGAGTAAAACTGTCCATTGTTTTTACTGCTGTCTTGCAGTCATATCCCTGAATCTGAAATACTGACGATTGGGTGGATTTCACGACAAAATGTACATAAAAAAAAGCCGAGTTCTGTACACCAAACCTGTGAAAGCTCTTGGTTCTTTAAACTCCAAATACAAAGCCCATGGTTACGATCTAAAACTGACATTTTGAAAGTCAAACAAAGCTCATGTTGAGTGCAAGCTGTAATTTCTTACCTTCAGATGGTCAACCAGATACTGCTGGGCTTGGATTAAAGTGCTTTTATTTCCATCAGGGCTTCTTGGGAAAAGTAAACATTAAGGGAAACAGTGATGCATAATACAATAAAAATCACGAATAAATACAATTCGATTACAAAACCAAATAATAGTCGATCACTACACCAGAGCAACTTCTCAGAAATGCAACTTGGTTGCAGTTGGTAGCGATGATCCAAATGAACCATTCTGCCTTATTTTCAAGTAACACACCTAGCATTGTTTTAACAGATACTGCATTGAACATTGATAGCATTCACCTTAAAGCTGTTGACCAAGCAACGAGACCAATATGCCAGGTGTTGGAAACATTGCAAGGGACATGGGTTAGTCTTCAGTTCAAGAGGGACTTCTCATCTAGGCAGCTCCTGGAGAATGTTCCTATGGCCTTGTCAGTACCCGATTGTGACAAAATTAAACTCATTAACTAATTTAAAGAAACAAGAATATGGAGGCTTCTGTATAAATGAGGTACAACTGCGATTTGTAGCATTTAGCCATTTAAGGTCAAACAAGGCTAGAAGGGCTTAGAACTCTTGCATGAGCCACATCAACATGGACCGCAAAGCCAACGAGCGGGCATCAATCCTTAAAGGAGAATAACATTGCATCCAGCTCCATGTTGTCCAGCTTACCTAGAAAACAGCACAAACGCAAGTGATTCATAATTGGCCATAGATCAGACTGTTTTGTAAACAGAAGAAAATTTTCCCCCAAATTTTAGAAACATGCACACCTGCTCTCCAACACCTCCCTCCAAGCTGAGAGGGTGGAGTCACTTTGTCCTTTGGTCAAATTTAGGTCCCAGTCAAAGCCCAAGATGAGCAGAGTATAGCTACAGACGTCTGAAAACGGTTTTATTACCAACATTGTTCAAATGTCGTGTTCAGAAGAAACTCATTGGGAAGTTGTCAAACTTGTCTAAGTGAGAAGTCATTTTTGGGTGAATGATCACTTTAACTCTCCACAGGACAGCGCTGCGCTAAATTCAAACAAACACAAGGAATGTTAGTGCAAAACCCAAATAAACCAATATAACTTAAAGACTTATCTAAATATTCAAAAGACTAAACATTAATTGCAAAACCACAAAATGTCAGACAATAGCACTGCAGGTATGTAAAGAGCCTTTGTAAACACTGACGCCTATTTCTCTTAATTAAACCCATAACCAAACAATTAGTTATCAGTGCAACACAGATTAACCATCTTTATATTTCTTCCTTGTGCACTTTGATAAAAAGACTTGCAGCTGCGCATGTATCTCTCTCTCTGTCTGTAGTCCAAAGTTTGGGGCGCCCCTATACATCTGATATCTGCACTTAAGTGGCAAAGAATATACAGACAACTGACTACCTTCGGTTTGCCTCTTTACGAGTCTCCTTACAAAGTAGTACTCCTAGTATTGTAGGAGCAGAGGTGCCACTGAACCAATATGCACACTGAAAACCAGGAGTCAAAGTTGACTTTCAATCACAGTTCTGTGAAGATAAGTTCTCCACATTTCCAAAGGCTATGATTACTTATCTGGGTGTCTGTGGTCTCTCGTCTCGTCTCCTGGAGGCACTTCAGGCATAGTCAGATACATTTGCACAAATTTAACTTGATTGTAAAATCAATGCAAGTAAAAACCAATATGCATTTGTTTTAATCCATGTACAAAATGTAAAAATAAAATGGTGATTGTTACATGCATTGATGTCCAGCTGGTTGTCTGGCTTGAGTTGCTATAGTACGGAACCATCTGAGGTCGAACAAGACTAGGACTTGGAGTTGTGAAAAGAGACTTACCCAGGGAAAGGGACTCAAGTCGTCAATGGGCTGTCAAGTTCGGATAGCAGCATGCTGATCTCAGTTGCTGCATTTTTAAATTTACAGTAAAAGACACCAAAAAAAAATAAAATGGGAAAATAGCAACAAGAACAAATTGAAGAGTTGATGTTTGCCCGTACAATAACTGAAATTCAAGACCTCAATTACTAAAACTACATGGACTTCCCATAGTCTCACATGCCTGCATTTGTAGCACACATACTCAGTCCACAATGGCTGTGCTTTAGATAATTCAGGTGGTTGAGGCGTCTGGAAGTCTGCCGGCGCACAGAAGGAGTCGTCTCATCTCCATGTCTCAGTCAAAAATAAATGTGACTCTGAGTGGAAAGGGGAAGTCAGCATTAACAGCCAACTTATGCATTTGGTAAACAGGGATTTATTGAAGTCACATGGTGAGAACAACATTCACCCTCATTGAAGAACTTAAACCGGTTCAAGGAGATCTTCAGAAAGAAAACACTTCTTCCAAAGCAAGACTGGTTGACAAGAGACTTTACCTTGGTCCAAGGCTCAAGAATACCATTTGAGAGCAAGAGGCTGGAGGATGTTGCGTTAGTTGACCTGTTGGTGCAGGGACCGATATAGTCAAGGAAGAACATTTAAATGGAGAAGCGACCAATACTTACAATATCATCTCAGTAGGTGGTTAAATTGCATATAACTTCCCAACTGCCACCAAGTCAAAAGAGTTGACCGCATCAAGAAACGAAATTTGGCATGATTAGGAAGTCATGGCATGATACTTAACCTGCCCAGCTGAGGGAGAAGTATGGGAGAAAGGTCCATAGAGGGCTAATACGGTTTCAGTGTTACCTGGAAACCAATATTGGTCAAAGCCTGAATGTTGCATTGTCACTGACAATCTGGTCTGTCCAGAGATGAAAAGCAGGAATGATGACAGCTTTGTTGCTGGCTGCCCTATATAGTCCAAAACAGTGTGAAAGGCTGTGGTTGAGTACCAAGACAGCATAGATAGAGAAAGAATTGGTCTACAGAAGCATTTAAACTTTTCAATAAACAGGAAATTAAAGAAAGACAAAAGTGGGGTTAAAAGTCGCTTTAGAGACACTTTAACTTTAAATATGAAAAAGCATACACAAGGTGCCACTGACCATCCATGCTACTAGGGCGGCACTATAAAACGAAATGGAATAGAGATCACGATTCGACAGAAGCTGCGATTGTCATGCATATTTTTCAGTGAAGCACAGTTCTGTGATCAACAGTAAATCTCCATCCAAAGGCCAGATGGCACTCTCGTGCTGAAACTCCAAATACGCCTCTCAGAAGAAACCCAGAAAATGCCTATAGCTGCAGCTGAATAAACAGAAGATTCAACTGCTTTCATTGATTCAACGGGACTAATAAACACGATTACGGCAATGTACAGTTTATCAGAGTTCTTCTTATAATTTATTAAAATAAAGTAGTTTTATAATGCAATGCTTTTATCACTGCTTAAATACACAGAATAAGGCATGCAACATTTCATTGTAAGAAGCCACATCATCTCAGAGGAGAATTTATTTAAAACACTCGACTGACATTATGAAGTGAATTTGGAATAAAAACATGTTATTAAATATGGTATTTTCACATGCTTTCAAATGGAGAAGCATTTACTACACAGAGCCGTAGTTCCCGCGTGAAGCTATCCAACAGCTGTCCTTGTCTCGAACGCTTTTAGAATTGAGCATTAAAGTAGTCTGACGTTTTTTTTTTTGTGTACCTTGTCATGACTACAGCTACGTGTAAAAAAAGGGGGGGGGTAAAATTTTTTTTTTCCCCTTGCTCCATCTGAAAGCACATGATGATTTCCTGCTGATTACAGAACCGGCATTACTACCAAAATGTGCATGACAATCACATTTGATTAATCGTGCAGCCCTACATATTACTATGTCCTTTCAGCTTAAAAGGGAGGGAGAAAGATCACCTCAAACACTTGATACATTCCAGATATAATGGTGGCAGCACAGACAAAGCAGTTTAATATCGATAGATGTCAGTATAAGTTTTAAAACTATGGTCACATCAGTAATAAGATGCAAGAGTCATACTGATGCTTAGAGAAAAATAAAATAATTTTACTTGATAAAAGGCACCATAAGACATGTGAACCCAAAGGGCCAATGATGGGCAACAGGTATAAGCCACAAAATTGTAATAACAGCAAGACACTTGAACAAGTTAACAGCAACAATCAATTTAGAACTGCCTACATGCTACAAAACAATTTCACCTTTTGGTGCATGGTTCCTCAGAAATTCAGATCAAATATCAAAATGTTTAACCTCACCAAATGCCACAGTAAAGTAAACGGTTTCTCATACAATGCCCAGGAAAGTGTAGGATCTGAAAGAGCAAAAACCAGAACAGATTAAGTGAAACCCAAGACGTTCATACACAGTCAAGCATTAAGCTCTGCATTTGAGCTTTAAAAGTCTTACCACTCATTGTACAGTCATAGCCCACATTACAATAAAGAAATGTTTGCCACTGTCATAACTCTTCTAAAATTCCTTAAAGTCACAACTTGTCTGTATATAAAACAAACCACCAAGTTCAAGAAGCAGAGGAAATCCTTAATCCAAAAATAAAAAAACTTAAGTGAATATACCACAGATGAAGAGGGGAAAAAAACCATGCATGAAGAAAAAAAGGCAAATAAGACATAGGCTAAGCTGATCACCTGATGGCATTTCTCTTGATGCAGTTCAGCGGTCACATTCAATCAGCTTCACATGCTTTTTCCACCTTCAACAGGACTGTTAACAAACCAAAAAACAACTCCTGATTGGCTCATAACATTTATTACTGGATATAGATTCTCATTTATTAAAAAAAAAAAAATTACACAAGGTATATAATCACATAACAAATAAATGTGGGGAAAAAATAGCTTACCTTTCAATGATTAAAGCAGGTATACTTTCAAGCAGGGCAATCTCTTTCAACATCCTTACACCACAAATGCCATCTCATACTGACAAATGTGGCCCATAGCTAGTGGGCATTTATAGCGACAGGCAAAACCATTGACAATCAC
>JADLZN010003417.1:0-191059 GCA_018155175.1 Sinocyclocheilus anophthalmus
CGCTGCGTTTCAATGTGACGCCCCTCGCGTGAGGGCAGAGTGGCAAATCAGAATGCGCGGATAGGTCACGTGACCTAGTTTCACGATGACTGGTTTGACGGGATTTGTAGTCCGCGGGCTTGTTTGTGGGTTTCATGTTTTCTTTCATGTTTTTTTCCCCCACCATCACTGTATATTTATATATAAAATGTTATTTTATGTTTAAATATTACCTATTTAAATAATAACAACTTCATTTATTCGTTTAGAAAAAATATTAGTCACAACCATTAGGATATTGTCATATAAAGACGTAACCAAATATTGGTAAGATTGAGAGGGAGACAAATTTAGACAAAGTTTACAAATCTATCTTTAAACAACCCATGTCGATTGACTGCTATTGTGAATATTGAGGAAGACCCTTGAGTACCCCAATGTCTATAATATTAACAACCCTGCTGTCATGGGCCTGTGATGAACTGAAGGCTATGATTTTGTGCAATCGATTACACAGATTCAAATATTTGCATCACAGAAAGTGGGGATATGCAGTGACATCCCTGCCTATCAACTATTCAGATATGATATCAGTGCTAACAGTAATGCAATCTTGGAAAGTAGCCTGCTTGATTTACTAATGATGTAATCAATGACAAAGGTTATAGAGAAAATGTACTATGATCTTTATTGAGAAATTATACCTAGGCTTTGACCATTATCACTAATCAAGACTTAAGTCTGTATGTAGGTGAGAATATAGGTTACTACAGTACACCACGTACACTTTTTTATGACGACAATCAAAGTGTGATTTAATGATGTCACAGTTTTAGGATTTAAAAATATTAAATATGGACACAGAAATATGCGCAAGAATTCAAGAAAATTTCTGCATTATTTCTAAGTCACACTTTTCAGTAACTCTAAAATTCAGATTTATTCAGTAAGAGTTTGACATATTTATTCAGTAACAGTTCGACTGTTCACTCGAACTGTTACTGATAATATAATTTGTAATATGAAATATGTATTAAAGCAGAAAAATAAATAAATGCAGAAAAATGCTAAATGTAAGTGCTAGTTTCAATAGTGGTCTCGGGCTGTATGTGGTTATATGTTTCCTGTGGTGTTTTGGCCTCTATGAGCTTTCTAGAGAATTTCCAGTTTAAACCAGCTCAGGTCATGGTTTATCATTTGACCATACAAACCCAATGAGAAACTAAATAAGTGGAACATAAGCCTCTGTGTTCCGGCCCAACATTAAATGAAGCTGATAACCATCTAAATGAAAAAAAAAGCACTCACCTATTTGCAAAACAGATGTTAGAGGAGGGCATATAGACAGATCTGCACCTGTCAATACTTTCTGTGCCTGGTATTGAGCCAGTCACTGGAAACTCTCCCAACCTGCATGCGGTTCACAAAGTACATGCAGTTCGTGCCAGTGTCTACTAATTGCATAACAAAACCAGTGAGCTGATCTACTAATAATGTGGTGGAACTGCAGACAAACGGCAGTATCGAAACTAGTCCGGACCAGTGAAAAAGAAGGTGTGAACCAAGGAACTGTCATTTAAATTGAGATGTTGGTGTTTGGTTAGGTTTAACCCTGCGACTTCTCCAGAAATCACGACTTGAGCAACACAGACCTTTCAGGTTAGATGCCATATTGAAAACGAGTCACTGATGGATAGACTTAAGAGTCTTTAGAAAAGGCACACACTGTATAAGGGTCCCCTAGATCACATAATATTCACAACTCAGAACTTTTAAAACTGACGTTTCATCAGCTAAATAATCGGTATGTTGGCAGTACACTCTTAAAAATAAAGGTGCTTCAAAAGGTTCTTCAAGCAATGCCATAGAAGAACCATTTTTGGTTCCACAAAGAACCATTCAGTCAAAGGTTCTTTAAAGAACCACCTCTTTTTCTTACTTTTTTTGTAATCTGAAGAACCTTCTTTAACCACAAAAAACCTTTTGTGCAACAGAAAGGTTCTTCAGATATTAAAAGTTCTTTATGGAACCATTTAGAAAAAAAGGTTCTTCTATGGCATCGTGAAGCACCTTTATTTTTAAGAGTGTACAATCCATTAAACACATGCACTTCTATCCTTCACAGCCTAATTTTTATTCCTGTCAAAAATTAAATATGGCACTAACCCGAACGAATATCACAGATCACTGCCTGTATGAAAATATTGAGGTGTAAGTTAAAGGTTACATTATATTTAGTTTACAACACCAAAAATGCTTGACCATATCAGCAGAATAGATAATATGAGCAGCATTTTAATGACTTAAGCACATATAACTTTATGCAATCTATAACCCTGGTCATAAATGTGATGAAGTCATTCCACAAATCAAACAGAACAAACACAGAGAGTTAAACAGAAGTAAAGCAGCAGAGCAGGTGATAATAATCACTATTCATATTTTTAATATTACTGGTTTGAATGAGGGGGAATACACACAACAAGCATATGATCACAGGGCAGCAAACAAACTGTGGAGTGACATGTCAAAGAGATCGTAAGTGTTAATGGCATATATGACTGACTGACTTTTATTTACAAGTGTAGTTTTCCTCCAAAACACTCATGAATGAACAAAAGATCTTATTGTCTTGTTCTGTGGCCTGACAGTGGGAGAGCTCGGCTATGATCACCCGATCCATCCAGTGGCCAGTAATATCTTCTCTGCTAGCACATAAATCCCCCCAAAAAAGCTTCTTTATCAAAAAATAATAATCAGAACAATACATATGATGTATAAAATAAGAAGCAATTAATAAAATATAATCTGAACCACTAGTATTTGGTTACAATAATAGTTTTTGCAGTCCTTATCATGTAGCCTTGATTTTTTTTTTCATATTTTCATTTACCATACAAGACACACATTCATTACTGTGAGGCTTTGAACCGTTTCATCCAACAATGACAAAGACAGTGACAGAAAAAAAACAATATTCTCTGCTCCAGATTAGATGTAATTCCAAGATATGATGTACGGAAGCCCCTGAAATGCATCAAAGGTTCATAACAGACTTTTGAAAGCCTATATGAAGGATACAAATTGAATGATTTTGGAAGAATAAAGGGAGTTTTGTGCGTGTCGCTCCAATTCAGGTAAAAGCGTTCCTGGTTTCATCTTTCACACGTCTCTCCAGGTTTCTTAGCAGAAATGCTTGTGTGACGGGTAACAGGCAGCATTCTGTTCTTGTCATAGGATCTTTATGACATCATGGAACACAAATTAATCCGATAATTCCACATTTCTCTGACTCAAGGTTCTTAAGAGCTCTGATATCGGCAAGGTGGTGTGTGTTTGTGGAGGTGAATCAGCGGCGGGCCAAAGGTCTGGAAAAGGTGATGGGCGACGAGCCGTTGTTCTCCGTCCTCTTTCTGCATCTCTACCATTTCTAGAGTCTCTAAAGAGTTTAGGCTCTTCTTTTTAGAACAAGCAAACAGTTCGTGCCTCTCTGAATTCAAACATCGAGAGAACAACAGCTTGAGCCAAGAAACATCACACCGGTGCCTCCTTTTCATCAATGACGTCCAACTTTTGATTCTTGAGTCAGAAAAGGTCATTAAATTACTATCAACGGCACACGTACGCTTATTTATATACTTTAATTTGTTGCTATTTAATATATCATTTTACATTTAATTATCTCTAAGTTCCCCCTCTGGGTCCGTTAAGGGTCCCGTTCCTCTCCTGCTAATTGCTCAGTGCCTCTCCAGGGCATCTGTCCCGTCCCGTCCCTAGGCTGCTACTTGCACACGAACTGGTCTACGAGCGACGTGCAGCGCTTGCACTTGACGTAGCAGCACCAGTGGAACTTGCAGTGGCAGCGCTCGTGTTTGTAGGTCTTGAACTGGTCGTAACCGCGACCGCAGCACATGAGCTCGCAGCCATCCATGCCCTCCGAGGTCTTGTTGCACAGGCGGTCCTGGGTGCCCAGAGAGCCGGTGGTCTCGTTACGCAGGCAGTAGTCCGGGCTGGGGTCGATGTAGACCAGGTCCTCGCTCGTCGGGGGGTTAAAGCGGTTGTTGACCAGCTCCAGCTTGCCTCGTCGGCTGATGCGCATGGCGGCGGCGCTGTCGTACTTCTCTTTCAGGAACTCTCCCACACGGCGGAAGTCGGCCAGCTGGAGCCAACAGGTTTTCAGGCTGCACGAGCCGGAGACTCCGTGACACTTTTCATTCGAACTTTGGCCAGATTGTACACTGCCTGTGAGTGGAGAAAGCATTAGAAGTGTTGGTGAGCATTAAATGTCAAGACATGTTAGCTTATAAGTTATAGAAGTAAGAAAAATGGTTTTTCCCCTTGAATAACCGAAACAATTTCCATTCTTACTTTCCACTGGTGACATCTAATATTGTTTTAGTTATACAAATAAGCACTAAAGAAATATTGCCTGAATCATGCCTTTTATCATGTCAACTTTTCAACTGGTAAAATTATTCAACTGGCTAATATTATCTAAACTGTAAGAACGATAGTTTGCAAGTATCAGCAGGAAAAGAAAAGGGCTGAAAATGATCAACTAATCAATAATATTTTGCCACGTATACCATAATTTTTCACCAAAAAGTGTTCAAGTGTATGAATTTATGTCTGTCCTTAGGCAGTTCCTGTATAATTATAAACATAAATAATTAAGTTAATTATTGCAACTTTTCTTTGCAAAGAAAACCTTGTATATGAAATATGGTAAAGATGTGTGAAATATGAAAGAATTATCATAATATCTAGTGTTGGGGAAAACATATTAAAAATAAATTTAAATATACAAGGATAAATGTAAACATATTTAAATTGAAATTTTAATAATATAAGGTTCGATCTGTCAAAAATATATATACGTGTTTGCACTTGGTTTTGAAAATGTTATTTTCATTTGATTTATTTTAATAAAAGAAACACGAAAGTAACATTCTATTTAACATCTAAAATGAATCAACAAATTATATACATAAGTATATACTACTAATAAAATAAATATAATATATATAATTAAAAATTAGTTATATGTTTTGTGTTGGGAACAATAAACCTGCCAGTGCCTTCTAACGTGATTATGATTTGGCGTTATCTTTTATATTTGGCCCGGACCTACAAACGCAGCATAAGTAGCACAGAGATTTGTAGCAATAGCCAATAATACACTGTATGGTTCAAAATTATAGATTTTTCTTTTATGTCAAAAATCATTAGGATATTAATTAAAAATCATGTTCCATGAAGATATTATGTAAATATCCTACTGTAAATATATCAAAACATAAATTTTGATTAGTAATATGCATTGCTAATGACTTAATTGGGGGTGGGAAAAGGGAAAAAGACGAATTGGACACATTAATTAAAAGACGATTTTTCGATTTTTTTTTTTTGCACCCTCAGATTCTAGATTTTCTAATAGTTGTATCTCGGCAAAATATTGTCCTTTCCTAACAAACTATACATCAATGGAACGCTTATTTATTTAGCTTTCATGTGATGTATAAATCTCAATTTACAAAAATTGACCCTTATGCTGGTTTTGTGCTCCAGGGTCCCAGAAAGGAATCAACCCTCTAGAATATCTAGCAACCTCTATCTTTACTGCTATGCTTAGCACCACAATTTATTTTACTTATTTTTATTATTGAATTAATTAATTTTCGTCGGAATACAACAATAGTACCATCAAATCGTGCAAAACCCACGTTTGATGGAACAACGGTGCCCTCTAGAGGCTACATTTGTTCAATGCACCAGTCCGTTTGAACCTGGTGGGGCCTCCTGAGGCCTTTGAGTTTACGGTCCCTTTACAAACAGAGAGCCGCAGTGAGAGCGTTTGGAGAACAATGGGATGAATAGTCATTCAGTTCTAGAACACACAGAGAGTCCCGAGACCACTGACAGCAGACTTCCTGCTGATTAAATTCAATGAAACCCCCAGCTGAATCAATAAAGAAGCGCTCGACATATTGTCGTACTAAACTAACGCTGTTCTTCCCTTTCCTTTTGAATTATTTAACATGTAACATTAATAGACTATTACTTTTCATTAACCACCCACAACGGGCCGTACCAAGTGCGTCGCGTCTCACCAACAAACACAAAAACAAGCTAATGAGTACAACGCCTGGGCTCAATCAAGGTTGGGTGGCCAGCTTGGGTATTTCCCGCCCTGGTTTGTGATGTGTCTTGTTTGCTGTGTCTTTTGTGTCTGTTTAGTGTCCTGAACGAGGGAACATTAAAGGCATTTCTCTCTCTGTTTCTCTGTCATTTAAGCGCAGGCAGTGCTCCTCCCTTTAACACCTCACGTGAGAACATTTAACGGTCGTCTTTGAGGATGTGCTGCCACGGCTCTTCAACCCCCCTCCGGTGGCAGCTGTTTAGGCCCCCTCCATTTTACCTGCTCGCACACAGACATTAAGGGGAGTTCCAACACCTTTCAAGTCTCTGTCATCACCAGCCCTACCTGAATACCTGTCTGCAATCCAGAAACAACACGCACACACACACTTTCCCACACACATCATGCAAGCCATTCTGGGCTATTTACAGTCTTGCGTGTCAAGCGGCAGTTCTGCTACCTCATCCAAATGATCTCACACAAAAGGGTTCTTGAGCATTTCTATGCAACATGTGCGCCCAACTGAAACTGTGTTCACATAAAGGCAGCCGTTTCACTCTTTTATTCGTCCTCACTTTCATCTATCTCCTTTTCGCGCCCCTCCTTTTCTCTCTTTTTTCTCTTTTTGGCCCAAGTGACCAAGGTGTGATGGATAGACAGGCTCATCGGTGCGTGGAAGGGACACGCATGCGGTGCTGCGCACAATGGAGCATGCTCAGATGGGGTCAGGGTCGGCTCCTGGGCGGGGTTAGGGCGTACGCAAATCATACTAAGCACACATCCACCCTTCTGGCACTACATCTCCTGAGGTGTAGAGATAAGGATCACAGCGAGGACGGGGAATAGAATCATAAAGGGTAACAATACAAGTCTCTCTGAGCTTCCATGCTAATAACATGTATCTGTTTTTCAGGCCCCAACTATTTCGCTGTGTATAACGTACTTTAGTAACGATCTATCTATATTTATAATATTTGTTTTTTTTTCTTTATGTACAGGTTAACAGCTACAACATTGGGGTCTAAATCTGGCAAAACAATACCTTGAGGACATCATCAGAGGTAAAAATTATTATTTAAGCAAATCCTTTTTTTAAAACCTAAAAGCATTATTCAAAACTTTGCAAGAAATCTGTTTCATTTTTAGGTACAATGTAAAAAAAAAATTAATTAAGATTAATTTTTCTCCATTTTTATATACATTCTTCTTCATTTTATTTTTTTATTCTTTCGCATTCAGAGAAAATATACTAATAAAAATATTTGCTCCCAACATGAGGACGGTTATACATACGCATGTGTGAACAAATCAAGGGGGTATGTTTTGGGGAAAAAAAAAAAAAAAAAAAATGTTTTCCTTTTTTTTTTTTTTTTTCTCCTTGAAATATTACAAATCACTGTGTATCCTAAATATATAGTTAATTTTGGCAGCTGTGACAGAAACATTTTACAATAATTATTCTGATTTGACCTCGAGATTAGATAGCTTCGATATTTGACCACTATTTATGATAATACTTGGTTACAGTGACACTAATAGTTCTTATTTCTGCCAGGAATGAAAAATCAATTGGGAGTTAATGATATTTTGAATAGAATAACGAGACATAAACCTGTACATATTCAATCGCGTTTGCTTCCATTTATTTCTGATCAGTGCTTCGCTACACAACATACAAACTTTTACTCCAAAAGTGCGCACATTATGTATTCACATGTTTACCTCATATTTCTTTAAATAGAATAGAATCATAATTTCTTAATGACTCTCAGAAAGACGATTCTCTGTCGATTCATCAGTCAATATTGCGTGATCATAATTCCCACATTACGGGGATGGTAAACTTCTTACATATTATTAAACATTTTATTTTATTTTAGCCAAGGAAACTAAAAAGCTAGGAACAATTTTGCGAATCAGTAATTTTCAATTGGTAGTAAATTTCACAAATAATTACAGCAAGTAACAAAGAATTCAACAAGATTTTTTAAATAGAAAGACTGAAATACTATTTTCTATTATTATTTTCTTGTAAAACATACTCTAATTGTTATATATTATTCATACTATGTAGCTGGTGTTTGATGTTGCTAGTTTTATAAGATCATAAGAAGCATGATTCAATCACTTTTGACTAGCTGCGTAACTAAAAAAAAAAAGAAGAGAAGTATATGGTTGGTCCTCATTTAGATAGCAAAGTAAACATGCGTGTCTGTGAATACAAAAGCATGCAAACATTAGTACTGCAGATAAATTCACTGAATGAGTGAGACCGAAAGCCTTACCAGTATATTAAAATGTGTTACGCCTACATGTGTGTGTGAGTGCATAATAAAGTGCTTTAGATTAAGGTGTGTGTGTGTTAGTCCCCGCTGCAGTTGATTTAGAATGAAAGACACACAGAAGCCGGTGATCTTTATAAAGGGTGTAGGCCTCCTCCTCTCTGTACAGTCTGGGTCACGAGCCTTTGTGACCCACAGGGCCGGAACCACACGCACCATCTTTCACTACACCCTTACATCCCCCCGCCCGTCCCGACTCCACACCGAGGGGCATCCGATACGCTTCTGTCGCCTCCACAAAAGCCCACCAAGACTAAGCCTTTCCAAGCAAGACAAATCTCCGGCAAACAGGCCCCGCAGAAAGGGAACGCCAGGGAGGCGGGAGTCTCGGAGGTCACACCACACCCTCAAATCCACCTCCACCAAAAAAGCAGGTGCCAATAACTCAAAAAAGAACAAAAAGGATTCAATTGAGATATAATCTCGCCCTCGTGCACGTACACAAACCAAAAAACAGGGGGCCCATCCAGACCTTGACCTCCTCAGGAGAAGAGCCAGGGGATCTCAGATGTGCCATAAATCCAGAAAAGAGGCCCTCTCTTCTGTAAACACCTTAAATACACTCATCTTCTCTAAGACAAACATACGCGGCAGAGCTCTGTGCACGGCAAGCACCCACATCGGCAGGCAAATTGACTTTTTATGAGGCAGCTTCGTTTTAAAAGCACTCAAATAACTGAGGGGAAAGAGGATGGGATCGGGGTGTGGTATGACAAAGCGTGGGACTCGCAAAGGGACGGAGGAACGCATTCCAGCTTGATGGCGTGTTTTGGCAGGATGTGGTGACATTCTGCAGTGCGTTCTCCGAGAGGGTTTTATGCCCACCTGAACGTGGGAGGGGGGCCACAGTTTGTTGGAGCCAGACACACACACACTCACATACTTGGAAACGCTCCAATAATTCCTCCACTGTATAGCTGTTCTATAAAACAGCGAGAAGTCGTTCAACAAGAAAATGTGCAGTGTCAGAGCATTCCTGACTAAACATTTACCACACATCACCTTATAAAAAAAAAACACAAAAAACTATTTGTTCTGGCATTGACTACTCCATTAAATTAATCAAAGGAAGATTAGATCTGAGCTACATGCTGATTGAGAGAAACATGGGACGCTTCATCCCTGGTGGCGCTTTGACTTCCTGACCCCCAGCAGACTCCAAGGGCGCTAGCCTTTGCATGGGCGCCATTTGGTCATTTCCATTAAATTAGCTCTCTCACTAGCCTGTAATCTAAATGCAGAGATGCCACAGACTACAGTTATTTTTATATAAACCCAAAGTTAAAGTCTTGATGACTGACTAATCATCCAACAACCGACTAATCAGGTAAACAAGCTTTTTTCCAGATGTGTCCATGCTGCTAGACAGCCATTTTAATTTTACAACAGATGTTTTTTTCCACAGCAACTTTTATCAGTTAATGCATTCCCTGAGAAACAAACCCACAACCTTGATGTTGCAAGTGCCATGCACTAGCTATAGGAGTTCTGTGTTTTGAAATTCATCCACTTTAAAGCACACGTCTTTGGCCACTGCATCCTTTTTCTCACTGTTTTTAAGTGTCCTTTCACAAGGATTATGTTTTTAGGTATATTCCATTCTGTCTTATTATAAAGAGTGCACACATCCAATCAGGTGAGTCCAAACTAGCATAACGGTGTGGTCACATTACCAAAATGTTGCAGGCCAAAAAGTTCTTGTCTGTTATCAATAGTGTTGCAACGTATGAAGCACCGCTCAGTCACTTAACCAAGCAGCATTATGTTAGAAATTTAAGAGAACTTGAAAACACTGAGAAATATGCATGAGGAAAACTCCCAATCGTGTGGATTCCTATTAAACCAACTGGTTTTTGTCTGCAAAAACTCACCAAACAACAGCAAATGTGATGGCATCTTTACTAAAAATGGACTTTGAACTGACTAGTTGTTCAGGCAACTCACTGACTAGTCAATTAAAAAAAATGTATGTTATTGCACATCCCTAAATATTAAATATAACTACTATAGACCACACACTAACCCCACCCCTTAAAAATTATGAATCATTTTACCTTTGAGAACATCTGATTTTGTCAGACATAACTAACTTCTAAAGACAATTGTGGTCCCAGAGTATAGATAAGTAAACACATTCACTCAACAACAGAGGGAGAATGAAGTAACTGTGTTTGTTATTGTGTTTGTGGTGATCTGCATGAGACATTAGGGCTGCCTTTGGTTTATTCACAAACATATCTAAAGCTGTGTTTATCCGTTCAAGTGTACATCTGGGCTCTTATTTCTCAATATCATAATAGAGGTTGCAACAGTTGTGAATCATAAAGAAACACACCTTAACCAAACCAGTGCACTGTAGACTCTTGCACAAAATGAAATTAGGTGGATCATGGTGGACTTAACGCCCACAGAATGGGTCAAGATACTGTGGAGACGCTTGTTATTATCCAATAATTTCCATCTATCAATAGATCATTAACTGATGTGTGTGTTCATTTCCTCACCATTCTCCCGGCTTCATTGTTCTGTACGTTCATAAGCGTGCGTGCATGTTCGACAGATCCACGTGGGTAGTTTTTCTCACGCTCGCGGGCGTCCACAAACTCCCGAGCAAAACGGTAGCCGTAGTTGACGTTGTCACCGCAGCCGCCCCATAGCCAGTCTCTCGGGAGGTCTTTGGGACGAGCCGCTCGGCTGCAGCCACAGGTGGAAAGCTCACCCTCACGGCACGCCCGACTCACCGCATTCACGACACCCGCTGCGCTGATGGCGTAAGTAAAAGCTGTTTCTCTGCTGCCTGCAGAAGACACACACACACACACATAATTAGGACACAGACGACATTCCACCGGCTGCAAATCACTTTGTTAAATCATCCACAACTCTTCAGTACACTATTTTTCTTGATTATTCACTTAGGAAGTAAGGCAAAGAGTACAACAACTCATTTCCAGAACCCCACAGATGGTAACAATCTTTCTTGTAAGCCCTGCAGTGAGAGATAAGATTATCAGAAACGTGTGCATGTACATAGACAGCACTGATTCACTGTTCCATTGTTATATATATCTCAATGGATATATATTGAAACGCAAGCGAAAAGGCACAGGTTTTCCAGTGTTGGTACACTTGATATGAAGCATACGATAACCCGCAAAGCTTTCCTGCCAAAAAGGTGCTAGGTTTATAAAATTTGTGCTCTTTTTTGCATCTGTTGTGCATGTGTTACCTGATTTTTTCCCCATCTAATAAGCCATCTGGAATGCAGATTTCACATACCTCAACAGCACAGGCAATACAGTTAATAGCGTTTAACGTTTAAAAGCTGTTTAAACATGTTAAAAAGTGCTGGTACAACCATATTTAGAGATAAGCATTTTGTATCAATGCTCAGCGACACAGTAATTATGAGAGGAAATTTGTCAAACAAAATGTTTTTTAAACTCCAGGCCTTGAGAATTCCTTTTTAATGATTCGGCCTTCCTCAATGCCTTAATGAAAGTGAACTTGCCCCTGACCAGACGGACCACAAGAAACTGTTTTGTGTATTAAAAAAAGAACAAAAATGTATGACAGGAGCAGAAGGCTTATAATGTTAATGTTTCATCCCAAGTTTGTCAATTTGACATTAATTTACTTGATTTTATGGTTTTTCAGCTCTACTTTCAGTATGTCAAAATATAGATCAAACTACTTGGCCTACTGTAGAGCAAATTTTGGATGGATAGATAGATAGATACATTTGAAACTGATAAAGAGGAAAGTATTGGACTTTTAGATTATTTTTAGGGCTACATTTTAGAGCAACGTTTAGAGAGATGTATAGATGTATAGATAGATGGATAGATGGATAGAACACACTATACAGAAAGAGGAAAGTATTTTAAAATTGTATCAAAATTCGTTGCCGGTTTCACAGTATTAAACACACAAAGCGGCGCGTGTAAACGGGTGTGTACCTGCATTCCAGAGATGCGACTATTGAATTCGGAGGGCCACTTTTATTGGCCTTTGGTGCCCAGACTTCAAATAGAGTCCCGGATATCCCGACTCTGTGTCATCGTGTCATTGCATTTCAAAAGCGAAGCTGGACAATGGCCCGACTAACACCTCAATATAAACCTCGCGATTGACTGCAAATAAGTCCCGTGCTATTTGGGGGTCATGTCGCGTCTTACACCTTGTTTCACTGATGAGCGGAACTAACACTCAATTGCGGCAACGAGCGCTGTCGTCTGTGAGAGATTAACACGCAAACGAGCATGCATTCGATTCAAGTAGCCTACACACTGCTGCAGTGCTTACAGTCTACATGAAGGATTGACACAATCTGGAGAAACTTTATTCATTTAAATATGCTGTATAAAAGATCTGCACGAATGCAAACATGCATGCATAAACTAATATAGACCATCCATTATTTTTAAATAACAAACAATGTTTTATGAAAATCACCAAACTGATGTCAAGAGCGCAGCGCGTAAAGTCTCACGGGGAGCAGTTCAATGCATGCTGAGCGCGCACCATTTACACTTTACATGTAGGCTGGCTACATATAAACTATACCTTTACCAAAAACGTTTATTAAAGCATGCGCTTCTATGCGTTATTTGTTTTTTAATGCGTTTTTAAAATTGCCCAGTTGCTCAATAAAAAGTTGGCGAACAAAGTACCATAATTTCATATATTTTTAGATACAGTCTCTCAATTTAAAATAGTCTCTATAAAACTTGACCACTTTTGTTTACATGCATTGTGATCATGATTCATATGACAGACACTAAAATAGAACAGAAATAGACAAAAAAAAATGATAGACCCCTAAATAATATATCTACAAAATATGGCAGATATACATACATTTTTTTTACATGTTTTATGTATTATTTTTATGAAGCTTTAACACAGATATCATCTTTCAGAAGGGCAAACTAGAATTAAACGGCTAGTCATGTGACTATTTAAGAACTTTCATTAATAGTTGAGAATTCTGAACAAAATACATGAAGTATTTGTAGACCCTTCTAATTCAAAAATACACTGTGGTCTGAAATGTCAAAGTAGGGATGCATTCAAAAGCTGCATGCAATTAATCAATTTAGATACTTGTTTTGAGTGCATTGTAAGCATCATCACATTGACTCACCTATCTGCATGACGCGGCCGAACACGGATGTGTTGTCCACCGTGCTACAGTTCCATCGCCTTTGCCTGAACTGATACTGACACTCCTTGATTCCCGTCTTTGCCCCCTCTCCGATATAAACCATATGGTCCTGATAGAGCTGGCAGAGCTTCCTCTGACCCTGAGACAGGCCCGTCAGCTGGCTGCACAGAGGCTGTGCTCCAATGATATACATCTCCGGTCTCTGGATGGGGTTCATGGCTAATGACCTGAGAAAGTAAGACCAAACCACAGACCATCAGCCAAATACAGTGTGGACAACTAACCTGCAGCATGCATGACACAAAATCATTATTTATAGTGTAAAACTTAATTAGGCTATACTCATGTGGTGTCTTTTTTTTTTTTTTTTTGGAGAATGCAATAAGATATTGTAGTAGTAAATATTGTACTGTTTTTACGTGAGTACGTCAAACTCAACCTACACAAAACCTGTGATTCACTGCAATAATAATGTGCCAGTTTAATTTCAAGCAAATTCATTTTTTGTGATATTAAGTTATGGATTGCACAGCTTTAATGGTGTCTGTAACTTATTATCAAATTGAAAACTGTTGGAAAAACCTGTTGTCCTCAGGACATGTTGCCTTGAATGCCCTTATTTACAAACAGTTTGACCATTTGTTGCCCAAGGTAAATATTGTGACAAAGCCTTCACATTTGTTCTCAGCTAACAGTTTTCTTATGCATTGTTTCATCATTCACAAAGACCCATAACTCAATAAGATATTCTTTAGAAATACAGATATGTAACCTATAGATTAGTTTGCAAATACAATCTGATCTTACCACCATGAGTTGGCGACCACCAGCAGCTGTGAGTTGCAGAAGATGAGAGTCACTGCCAAAAGTAGGTGTCCTTGGTTCATTCTCACATCCATCCTTCCTCGTCCAAGATATGTAAACGTGAAGAGCCTCCTCTGGGGAAACATTTAGGAAATTATAGTAATCCACTTGGAGGAGCTGCTTCCTTTAGTAACTTGAATAAAAAAGAAAGTCCAGTGCCTCTGAATCCCCTCAAATTTCGCCCCAGCTCAGTTTTACACCAGCTGTGCGTAAAAAACACCTAGATGACCTGAGGCACTAACGGAGTCTGACATCTGTTGAGAATGTTCTTTTCAAACTCCGCTTCATAAAACGCAACGAAAGTGGATGTCGGTGCGTAATGGACATAAGCGCCACATGGATGGAAGTTAAAACGAACGATGAAAAGACATAAGTGCAACTGTGTGGTGATAGTCCAAACTCTCTCCCCCCTCTGTCTCTGCCGGTTCTCTCGATGTGAACTAACACCTCTGCGCTCCGATGGCACAACTTAACCCTCCCTCCTTCTGCTCGCACTTCAGCGCACCCCCTTCGTTTTGACGCGGATACAATGAAGAGGAGGAGGAGCGCGAGGGGAGCCGAGGAATTGGTGGGGAATTTGGGGAGGCCAAACAACACAAGAGGGCAGCAGATGAGAATCCGATTCGCGGCAGAGCTTTGATTCTCCGGCGCGCAAGAGCGCGTTTTGCGCTTATGGTAAATTACGAGACAACGCACGCATTAAGAGGAGCTTGAGATTCTCGCGAAGCATTTCTATGAAAATCAAAAAGTCAAAAGTTCACAGAGGGAGATGGAATAAAAGAGTTAAAGGCTTGGAAAATATCATTCTTCCATCAAAGGTCACATGCGTATAATCTCCATTCTTTTTAGCTCAATAGTTTACCGCAATAAATCCGAACAAGGGGGAAACAAAAAAAATCCCTGTTTGACACGAAGAATAAAAGCCACGCATGTGATCTTTGACAGTTCAACTCTTGCTACCCTCTAAATCACTATGCACATAAAAGACGCAGTTGCATTAAACGCACTTGGGCATGAGATATCCACTCACACTTCAGCAACCAAGACTAAACCGGGATATAATGTGGGGAAAGTTTTTTATCTATATCAGCACAGAAAACTCACACACCGTTTGTTAGAAACTATGGGAGGGGAAGAGACAATTTTTACAGCTTTTAACCCAACATTGCAGACATAAACAGGAGCCACTTGCACACCCTATCCTTCAGAAGTGCGGTGTAAGGAATGCAAATACAATGAGTGTTTTACAGCTCCAGTCTCTTGGAGAGGTTTGGGAATTGTAGAGAGCCCTGTGCCGTTCCAGCATCACCCCCACACCCCTCTTTTGAGTGCAGACATGTCAGAATTGGTGTGAGAGACGCCACTCAATTTCCGAGCAGTCTGTGCATGATAAAGCGCCTCTCCGGACCCTTTCATCTCCTCTAATCCACACGCCCAGCCATCACCTTTACGCAGACCTGGGCTCGTCTCCACGTCCCTCCCTCACCCTGGGACCCTGACGCACAGTGCGCAATAAATTCTGTTTATTTTACTTTACACTGTGCGGTGCTTATAATTACTGCATCGTTACTGTACTAATGCGGGTTCTTCCGTTTTTGTAAATGCAATGTCAAAATCAACGTATATAATAATTTCAAACACTAGGATTTATTGGACGCTGATTAGAGGAAAATTGTATTTTAAAAAAATCAAAGAATGTCTAACAGATTGGCTTCAGGGTAATCAGATAATGCACATAAATTCATGAATTTCTTATTTTTAAGCACGACGTGGTTAGTGGTTCATTTGAGTTCACATGTATTAGAAGTAAATGGTGTTTGCTCCCCCTGGTGCACTGATTAAGTAATTACAATACACTTTAAAATAAATAAAATAAAACAATATAAAATAAAATACAACTATCTTTATAACATAAACCAAAATTTATAATTGTACTGTTTAAAAATAATTTCCTACACTTAAAAAATTAATAAATAAAGGTTCCCAAAGCGTTTTTTTTCACAGCAATGCCATATAAAAGCCATTTTTGGGTTCCCCAAAGAACCTTTTTTGTGAACAGTGTGAAGAACATTTTTCCACTATAAAGAATCTTTTGTGGAATGAAAAGTTTCCATGGATGTTGAAGGTTTTTCATGGAACCATAGATGCCAATAAAAACCTTTCATTTGAACCGTCTATGAAACCAAAGGCCAAAAATAATATGTGTTGAATGTATGTATTCTGTAAGTTATCACGTTAATTGTTCTGTCAGAAACACCGAGTAAATGAAAATAGAAATTTGACTCACCTAAATAAACGCAGGCATTTTGAATAAAATATCTACTTACCGTGTAATGTAGCTATAGTGTAACAACAACAAAAACTACTAGTATTATTCATTATTATCTTTATAAAAATAGTCCAAATCATTTACTCATTTTCAAAATTCTCTAACTTATTTTAAATGCATAAAGTTTCTGTAAGAGTCCATATCTACTGCACACTTTCCATTCACAATTCAAACTCCTGATTCTAGTACTGCATCTAATCACATGGTGGCGCACTTTAGCAAGAAATGAACAGACAGCAAAACTAGCAATAACATTTTCTCACGAGGTCTATGCAATCGCAGCGCAACCCAGCGCAATGCTAGTGTAATACACGACTGATGCCTCGTGATTATCAGTATGCATTAAGCTCTTTGTAGGTGCTAAGAAAAATATACATACTAGAAAAAGATCGATTTGTTTTTGCGCTGCCAGAGCTCGTGTATAAACACCACTGCCTGTAATTTTATTAGATTTTTAAAGAGTCCAGGCCTTTTGAATTAAGAGCCACTTCGATCCTCTCTAGCAGGTCACCTCTAACTGTGAGCAATAAAACCTGTAAAAGCAGCTGAGTCTTATAGATAAGTGTGCTTACATATATCACACATGCATTGCTTATACATTACTCAATCTGCCTGAAATTGGTGCTAATAACACACATTTCAATGTGACCTTAAATGGACACGTTCTCTCTCAGTTGGTCTATTTTATGCCATCTGTGCCGCTGCCAGCTTTGGTTGGTAAATGATGATATCACTGGCATGCATGAATAGAATCCGAGCATCCAGCGCGTTTCAGAATCTGGATGCTGTCTTCATACATGCTTTGCAGATTTGTACCGACTTATATTAGCAGAGCGGTTGCCAGTGCCACAGTGACACAAGCTTGAGTAACTGCTGGCAGAATTTTCATTTTTGGGTTAACTAACCCTTTAAAGGTGTTTGTTCTGATTTTGATCCGATTATGTTAACAGCTCAGTGTCTGACACAGAACAGGAAAGAAACAGAGGTGAGAGAAGACAAGGAAAACACTGGAGCCAAGCAGACGGTGTGTGTGCAAATGTGCGAGCGAGCGAATATGAAGACAACCTGGCTAAAGCTCAGGAGAGCTCTTGAACTCTGTGATGATCCTCCAGTTACACAACTGCGCACAAAGAGCTCCGGCGCCAGCGAGAGAGAGAGACAGAGAGACTGAAAGAGAAAAGATGCCACCCATACCAAAGATCCCGACTAGCATAAAAACAGCCACTAATCAAAACAATCTGACCAATGCCTCGGTCTCTGTGCACGCAGAGAAAAACGAAGCAGCGGGATAAAGACGAAAGCAGCTTTCTGGCTGTGAATTCACAGCACTTATAATAACCAAAGTGTTCACAAGTCTGTAAAACTCGCTGCTTCCCCGTTGAGTCACACGTACTGTAAATGCCCCCCTCTTTCCTCACACACAACGCCATGTGGTTCGGGGTACGGTGGAAATGACGGGGAGGGGGCTCTACACGTGCTGGGGGTGGGGTAAACCGGTCCATCGTGGTTTCCCAGGTGCTTTGTCGTGGCTGGGCCGTCTGGGTAGATCAATGGGAGGCAAGCCTTACAGATCTGTGTGCTGAGGTGTCTGAGCGAGCAGCCTGCTGTATATCATTAAAACGGCAGCGTCTCTCCATAACGCTGTCTGTGACTAACCCAGATAGCAGGCAGACTCCAAATCAAAGACCTTTGGGCTGTCACACACACTCACACACACAAAACACACACACATACAATGCCTCTCACCACTCATGCTCTCTTTTACTGTCAGCTCCGTCACTCCCACCCCATGTTGCTTGCTTTCACTCCGAGACATTTTCCTGGCATTCCCACTGTGCGCTATTGAAATTCCATCATTTTTCCTCTTCTTTCTCCTTTAGCCCGTTCCACAATCTTTCTGTCTCCTTTCTGCCCTTCACCTCTCGCCTTCCACTTCCTTTACTCAGCGTATAGTCTCTCCCACAGCTTGTTTTGCTTCTCTTCTGCCATTTTGCATTTATTTCCTCATCCTACACCTGCTTCTCAGATGTTTCATACCCTGTTCCTCCTCCTGTCGCGCTCCCTCTCCTGTTATTCATTCACTTTATTCCAGCCGTTCTCTCTCACTGTTCTGTCTCTTTCTCTTCCTGTAACTCTGCTTAGGACTCTATTTTGTTGTTTGGCTGTTTGAGGGTACTGGTGTACAATAACATATCTATATATATATATATATTTATTTAGTGTGAATATAACTTACTGACCAACCCTATGGCACTTGTGATTAACCACTTAACTTTTATCAAAACATATATTTTTTTATGTCTAGTTTATATTTTATTATTTTTTTTTCATTTTTTTACTATTTAACCGTAAAAATTTTAAAGTTTTTGTTTAGATAATTATATTTTTAATTCACATACATTTTATAGGCTACTATTAAACATTTTTTAGATAAAACTACATTTCATTTCATTTTTATTCATAATATGTTTATTAAAGTTTCTATATCCATAATTTTATATTAAAAACATTAACTTCATAACATTATCTTTTCTAAATATGATCTGCCTCTGTAAATGCATGTTTTCGGGGCAGTTAAGCTGCTTCAGATGCAGCTTCTGTGCCGCCTTTTCCGGGTAAAGCTGGGATTGTACCCTCTATTTCATTTCCCTCTCTAAAGCTGGAAGAAGATGACTCGTGCACGCTGCTCTCCTTGTGAAAGTGAACGAATGTCTCTCTCTCCTCCGAGCCCATATGGCTTTCTGCGCTGACTGCTCAGGAAACCAGACACAGGCCAAACTGGCCACACATCAGTCACTCTCTCTCTTCTATGACGCACGTGGCCCCTCTCACTCTCTCCTTCCTCTCCGTCAATTTGTTCCCAGTAAGAAGTCTGATAGGACTTGGTGTAGTGTGGAGAACCAGCGGGGATCCTGCTATAAAAGCGCAGGGGCTGTTAGAGCTACTTTATTCCCTAATAAATAGATGGACGCAGCAGTCAGGGGCCTGTAGCTGCTAGAGAGACCATGTGTCTGCCAGGTTCCTGATGTGATGGTGGGGGTGGGAAAGGGTGCCCTGACAGCCGCTCCTCACCAGGACAGGACAAGTCTGGGGTCAGTCCCACCCAGGGTAGTGGGGGACACAGCACATGTTATAGATTTGAAGGGTGATGGTGTGATGGCACTGGAGGAGTTTGGGTCATATTCTTGTTCTTTCAGCAAACGCAAACTGAAATAAGCATCAAATGCATTTACATGAACAATGACATTTCGAAATGGTCTTTTAATTGCTATCAAAAATCAGGGTTTAGATGCAAGTTAATAAACTAAAAAAAAACAAGATTTTTTTCAGTTTTTGCATCAAAGGTATTATAGAGCAACAATGTATGGAAGCCCGCCACGAATTAAAAGAATAAAAAAAAACTTTTTTTTCGCACAATTCTGAGTTTATATTTCAAAATTCTAGACATAATCTTTGCAGTTGTGTATGCAAAGTAAACAACATCACAAGAAAACCATGTTTACATTAGATACATTTGGTAATGACTGGGTTCTTCTTTCCATTATATAAAATGCTACACAGTCAGACTAGATGCACATTGAATACAGTGACCAAATGTAGTCTTTGCATTCAAAGCAAAAGTCCAATTTGGTTTTGTGTAAACCGTTTATGACCTTTTCCTGATAAATTCACACTAGCATGACTTAGCATGTTTTATTAAGCACAGTTGATAAAATTGTGCATGTGAACATACTCACTGATGATCTGCATCTACTTCCGTCTTTGAGCAACAGCAAGATTACACTAGGTTTTACAATATTAAGCATTACTAAAAACCATGTTACATCCCATATCTAATCATAAGATTGCTTGTGAGAGATATGTGACCCATGACTTGGTTACAAGTGACTGCAACCACAATCCTGCTCACTCATTACTGTGCTTTTGAGCAATGCATTTAACCCCAGGATCCAACAGTCACAATTAGAGCATTGTCAGATGCATTGGGTGAAAAGGCATTGATTAAAACGGAAAAGCTTGCCAACTGAAAGGCTTGGTCCTGTTTTTTGGGGTCAAACAAGTCAATGGATGCACTTTGCTCATCTGACCCTGGATGAATCTGTCTAGATTCCGAGTATACAGGTCAGTTTCGTATATAATCCTGCTTTCTTCATCTCTTATCGGAGTAGAGTATGGGGGGGGGTAATTTCTCTCCCCAGGCAGCCCAAAGGCCGCCGCCAGCCTGGGCACAGTGCCCATTTCAGTCCTGGTACGCTGACAGGCCGCTAGCTACCCATCAGTCCTCTGGTGCTGCAGCCCGTTCAATTCCCTACACCCCCTTCTCCTCTCCTCCCTCTCCCCAGCCCCCCGTTCACCACAGGAAAGGTTTTATTGCACATCAAAGATGGCAGACAATCTAGGGTTAATTTATAGAACTACAGAAAAAACAAGTGTTTTCCTAATGGTGTTATGAAGTGTAAACATTACTATTGAAATTGTGGTCAGATATGAATAAATTTGTTATTCCTAAAGAGACTTACTCAGTCAATATTATCCCTGCAGTGATTTTATTAGTAAGTTCAAGGAAGGGGTTAATCACTATTATGTTGTTTTTCGTGACGAGGTATCAGAGACAGTTTTACATGTATTTTTAAAATGTGGTTATACAAATTTATTTTGGTCTCAAGATTCATTAATCATTTTTGATGTCCTTTATAAGATTATTCAATGGTTTTGTTTTTGGATTGTGATACTGGTTTAATGAACATTGACAATGCAATGAAAATTCTTGTCCAATTTGGGAAATATCATAAACATAAATCAAAATGGTAACACTTTAGTATAGGGACCAATTTTCACTATTAACTAGTTGCTTATTAGCATGTCTATTATTAACATATTGGCTGTTTATTAGTACTTATAAAGCACATTCTGCATGGCCATAATCTACATCCCTAATCCTACCCAATGCCTAAATTTAACAACTACCTTACTAACTATTAATAAGCAGCAAATTAGGAGTTAATTGAGGCAAAGGTCATAGTTATGAAACATTACAAGATCAGTAGTTGCAAAACGTAGGTGAATATTGTCTAGTATGGTTTTATTTATTTATATTCTTACTCCGTAAATAAATAAATAAGAAAAAAAGAGAAAAATCTAGGATGACGTCCTCTTTTCCCAGATATGCCCTGGCAGAGATTTCTAAATTGCCTAAAATTTCCTCATGTATTCTGGCTTTGTTTGACAGTCCCAGTATATGTATTTATATTTATGAATTGCTTTGGCTGTTCTCTGTAGAGCCCGCCTTCTTCGCACATCACAATTGGTTGATTATGTACAATCCCTGCACATTATTGACTGAACAACTGTCCAGTCTTTACCTTCAGCCAAAACTTAGACATTTTAGCCAATTTAGAAATCCTGGCCGGGACATCCAGGGGAAAAAAGGAGGAAGTATTGTCAATGTATTTAATCAAACTCTGTTAGATAGATGGAGGTACAGAAATGCTCTGCTGCAGCCCTGCTTATACATGAGCACACATGCTGAGGGAGAGGAAAGAGGACAAGTCCTCAAACGTGACCACACATACAAACACACTGGCTTGAAGCAGGCAGCTGGAGGGTGGAGAGGTCAGAGTCTCCACAGTCTCGGCCTGATTAAAACTCCCAGCACTGCCTCTCACTCCCCCTGGATTGATTAACCTGACCTGTATCGGATCAACCCCTCGGGATGCAAGCGCAGCCCACTTTCCTGAAGTGGATGAGAGGAACAGCAACGGGGTGGGAGGGGGCAAGAGAGCCGGAAAGGAGAGACACAGAATGGTAGATGAGCAAAAAGGGACCGTGCAGGAAGAGAAGGAGAACAAACCAGACCAGACTTGCAGGTCAGCACATCAGCGGCGTACTAATCCCTGCTTTCAAGTCCTGTGCTTCCGGCCCTTTATGCTTAAAACTTCTCTTTCCTCTATCAAACACAATACACCTTCTTGTAATGTTTCATTCAAATGCAAACAATGCATTTCTGCGAGAATGTATCAATTATTTAGGTTTTCATTATTGTTATTATGAGGGCAGCACAGCTGCTCGGTGCGCTGTCAGCAGACGGCTGTCTCTGAGTCCCAGCACTGAGACAAACAGCTCGGCTTTCTTCTCCACAATCAACATTCTCTAAAAGAGATACTCTCTGACAGCTATGGCGAGATGAACCAAAAATAAACGAGAATACATAACACAGATATTAAGTGTCTTGCAAAAGTATTCAGATTCTTCATTAATGAAGTAAATTACAAACCAATTCTTATTTCAAAGCCTGAAACAAAAGACTCCAAATAAATAATAAAAACATTAATTCTGTTAAAATAATTAAAAATGTTATAAAATGAATTTAGAATGCATCTTACACACACACACACACACACAACACAAACCACACACCCACACACACACACACACAGTCACACACACACAGGCCTATATATATATATATATATATATATAGATATATATATATATATATATATATATATTATTAACATGAGCAGCGTAATTAAACAAAATAATAATGTCAGGGATTCTCAATTGGATTAAGAACAGAGCGGACATATATTTTTGTGGTTTTTGAGCTGTTCCAGTACTAATATGGCTTGCTGCTTGATGTTTTTGAAACAGGCCCTCCTGCCATATTTCCCTGTATTCTTTCCCCCACTATCCATTCTTCTCTTTTAACAAGATGCCCAGTGTCTGCTGATGAAAAACAGCCTTACAGTGTGATGCTATCACCAGCATACTTCACAGTAAATGTGATGCTTTTTGCTATGTGGGCAGTGTTAGATTTGCACCATATTAGTTCAGATTTTAGCTGAAAAGTTTCATTTTGGCCTTATCTAACAAGACAAACTTTTCCCTCATCGCAACTGGGTCACAATGATGTTTTTGGCAAACCCCAGACTTGCTTTCACATGGTTCTTTCTGAGCAATCATTTAAATGACTCAGATTTCCTTGTTTGTGCAGATATTTTGAGAAATTATTACTTCTCAATAATTAAACCAACAATAGGCCACTGGGGCTGCAGCATTACTTTGTAGCCATTTTCTAAAATGCATTTGCTTTACTTTAACTTCTTTGGAATGCTTATTAGTCTTGATTTTCATGGCAGGTTCACAACCTGAATAATGATGCCTTAACTGTGGGGTTTCATCTAGAAAAGATGAAAATGACTTTAATGATTCAAAGGTAAAGGCCGAATCATTAAAGTGTTTCTCAACTGTAAAATACTCTTGCAAAGATTTCATGCTTTGTTCACAGTATTATAATAAAACAACAATGCTACAATAAAAGTTTCAGTGATAATATCACAGAGTAAAAAAAAAAATCCACCTACTTTAACTTAAAAACTTAGGTTCAGTTACTCTTAAGTATTATCAAATTGGCTGTACAAGCAATTCCATCTTAATAATATTAATTATTATATTAAAATGATTTAAAAATGATATTAAACTGATTTTAAAAAATCAAGTTGAATCTCGTTTAACTTAAAAAAATAATTTGAGGAGTTAGGATAATGGTAAAAAATGTGCTGCCATGATTTTATTTTTTTAATGAAAAAGATAACACTGTACTTGCTTGAAGTCTATGTATAATTAACTCATAATTTTATGAATTCATAATATTCACGTTATGAAGGCATTTCCTGTACACGGCACTGAATTAGATATTTCATAAATTATTGTAACCAAAGTTCAAATGCATATAATATTTGTAGGTCATCTGAAATTAGTTGTTTGTCATGTGTTTGAGTGCACCTTACCTAAAGGTGTAAATATGAATAGATACATCTTATCATGTATTATAATTTTGGTTACAATTATTCAATTGTGCATAATAATGCCTTAAATAATGCATTATAAAAATATTACAAATATTTATATAATTCATTCTATATAAAGGCTTCAAGTGTTACCCAAACATATTGTATTGAATTTAAAGTAAAATAATTTGCATAAAATTAAAATAAACAGACTTAGGGCTGTTCGGTAAAACAACCTGGATGGTTTATGGGCCTAAATACTTTCGCAAAGCACATTTTCACAGACTTCCCAAAGGCTGGATACCGTCTTTGTTGATAAAACAGGCCTCTAAACAGTCATAGCTCGTGACCTCACTGCTAAAACTTGCATTAACAGTAACCTCTCCTTGTGGGTGCGGGACCCATGACATCTAGCACTGGGTCTCAAAGGCCCCTGGTGCTGAGGGCTTTACTATCTGGGTGGCTGATGTGTGTATATTCTGCCCTTGAGTCACACAGTTGTTTGAAGAACACTTTTCAATGCGTTCCTAGTTCCTCCCTCTCTCCAGGCCCGGACATGCAGCAGACTAATTCAGTCATCTCTCTGTCTGTTTTGCTCTCTATTTTGTCTCTTGAAGGTCCCAGGTGGGCAATGTGACCATTGTGCAGCCAAACGGCCTGTTATTGTCGGTCATGCTATGAGAGAGAGGTTGAGTTTGGTGTTTTCTGTATGTGTGCGTGTGTTTTGATGAACCCACTGCTTTCTGCCCTGTCAGTGCCTCTCCTCTTCAGCACATTAGCTCAGGCTGTTCCCTACGACTGCTTTGATGGTGAGCGCCGCAGGGCTCCGATCTCTGTTTCAGGTTGTAATTACTCTCTAGAGGGGCCTCACCTGGCTGTGGGCTCCAGGCATACAGAGAGAAAGATAGAGAAAGAAAAGGAAAGAAAGTGGAGCTATGAAAGAACAGAAGATGAGAAAGGAAAGGTGGGGTAAGAGGGCAAAAGCTAAAAAATACAGTGGGGCCAACAGTCTGAGACAATCCAAAAAAATAATAATTAGGGACAGTGGGTACGGAAAGTATTCAGACCCCCTTAAATTTTTCACTCTTTGTTATATTGCAGCCATTTGCTAAAATCATTTTAGTTAATTTTTTTCCTCATTAATGTACACACAGCACCCCATATTGACAGAAAAAAACACGAATTGTTGAATTTTTGCAGATTTATTAAAAAAGAAAAAAAACTGAAATATCACATGGTCATAAGTATACACATTGCTCAGTATTTAGTAGAAGCACACTTTTGATATAATACAGCCATGAGTCTTTTTGGGAAAAACCTGGATTTTCACACCTGGATTTGGGGATCCTCTGCCATTCATCCTTGCAGATCCTCTCCAGTTCTGTCAGGTTGGATGGTAAACGTTGGTGGACAGCCATTTTTAGGTCTCTCCAGAGATGCTCAATTGGGTTTAAGTCAGGGCTCTGGCTGGGCCATTCAAGAACAGTCACAGAGTTGTTGTGAAGCCAAACCTTCGTTATTAGCTGTGTGCTTAGGTCATTGTCTGTTGGAAACAGTAATACCTTACGGCCCAGTCTGAGTACTGAGCATCTGGAGACAGGTTTCGTCCCGGATATTCCGGGACCGTGGCCGCATCATCTTCCTCGCTTTGCAAACCAGTCGTCCTGTCCATGCAGCGGAAAAACACCCACACAGAATGATGCTGCCCACCACCATGCTTCACTGTTGGGACTGTATTGGACAGGTGATGAGCAGTGCCTGGTTTTCTCCACACATACCGCTTAGAATTAAGGCCAAAAAGTTCTATCTTGGTCTCATCAGACCAGAGAATCTTATTTATCACCATCTCACAACTCCATGCGGGCTCTCATGTGTCTTGCACTGAGGAGAGGCATCCGTCAGGCCACTCTGCCATAAAGCACCGACTGGAGGAGGGCTGCAGTGATGGTTGACTTTAACTTTCTCCCATCTCCCGACTGCATCTCTGGAGCTAAGCCACAGTGATCTTTGGGTTCTTCTTTACGTCTCTCACCAAGGCTCTTCTCCCCCGAAAGCTCAGTTTGGATGGACGGCCATTTCTAGGAAGGGCTCTGGTCATCCCAAACGTCTTCCATTAAAGGATTATGGAGGCCACTGTGCTCTAAGGAACCTCAAGTGCAGCAGAAATTTTTTTTGTAAACTTGGCCAGATCTGTGCCTTGCCACAATTCTGTCTCTGAGTCTTCAGGCAGTTCCTTTGACCTCATGATTCTCATTTGCTCTGACATGAACTGTGAGCTGTAAGGTCTTATATAGAAAGGTGTGTGGCTTTCCTAATCAAGTCAAATAAGTATAATCAAACACAGCTGGACTCAAAATGAAGGTGTAGAACCATCTCAAGGATGATCAGAAGAAAAGGACAGCACCTGAGTAAAATATATGAGTGTCACAGCAAAGGGTCTGAATTCTTAGGACCATGTGATATTTCATTTTTTCTTTTTTAATAAATCGGCAAAAATGTCAACAATTCTGTGTTTTCTGTCAATATTGTGTGCTGTGTGTACATTAATGAGTAAAAAAAAAATAACTTAAATGATTTTAACAAATGGCAGCAATATAACAAAGAGTGAAAAATTTAAGGGGGTCGAATACTTTCCGTACCCACTGTATGTGTCCCTGGTCATATGTGTTTGTGTGCTTTTGCCTCACTAAGCTGCATGATAATAAAAAGATACAGCAAAACATTGTAAACCTTATTACATGTAAAGAACGTTATTTTCAGAAGTTTTTTTTTAACTATACATTAAAATGTATTTATTCCTGCAATGGCAATGCTGATTTTCAGCTATTAGATTGATATTTAGATTATTATTAAAATTTATAAAAGAACAAAAAAGTAAGGAAATAATAAATGTATATACTATTACATATATTATATATAATCTATATATATATATATATATTATAATATAATATAACCTATAATATTATTTAATTGTTAATATATTATAATTACTATGAAATTGTTACCATTAAATAATATTCATCATTGCATGTATTTATCTATTATTTCATTATAATTTTTTGTAATATAAGAATTCTATATAAGAATATAAGGAAAAATAGTAAGAAAACATTGACATAAGATTTTATGTATTTTGTTTAGATTAATACTATTAGAGTTTAGTGATTTAAACTGTAATTAATATTTGTATTTGTGTTACCCTCTATTGTGGTGTACGTGACTCTGAAATCAGTGTTAATTTTTAAAATGACCTTTTCATGACTATGGCAGTAAATTTTTATAAAATAAAAAATGGTTGCATTTTAAAAATACAAGACTTAGGAAGAAGACGGTGGATTCATTGTATATAAAACAATACAGTTTTTATATTATAATAAATATCATACTTATTTGTGTGTGTGTGTATTTTGTAGATTTTAATTATTGAGAGATATATTTAGATATTATTAGTTGAAATGAAGTTAATTGGACTAGTTGTTTGCCTTGTTAGGATTGTAATTGAAAATTTGCATTGTTATACATTGTATAATTAAAAATGTTGTAATAAAAAACAACTGCATTTTAAAATTAGAAAATAATGTAGAGATTATTCACATACGCAGTCTCAGACTTTTGGACTATGTTATATATGATTATATATATATAGATATAATATAGAATATATATATATATATCAATACTATATAACCAATACAGTTTATATCTATGAAAAAACAAAAGACGTCTTTCATTGCCTTCTACATCACAACTATTCTGTATTTCTGTAGCGGCAAGCAGCATCAAAGATTCACACTCTGAACGCCCAACTTTTGCGAGTAGGGAAAGGCAATACACCTAACTCCGTCAGGCTGTCTACAAGAAAAAGGGCCGAATGTGACGAGTACAGAGCAAAGAATGAAACCATTTATGGGAAATCAAGGGATTTGCTCAGTTTGTATCCCTACGTGGCGCGTTGGGGAAAGTTACTTTTAAAAGTAATGCATTACAATATTGCGTTACTCCATAAAAAAGTAATTAATTACGTTACTTAGTTACTTTTTGCATTACTTTTGAAATCTGGACAGGGCTTGCCTGTTTGCTTTTAAAATAATAAAGTTATATTTTTGGCAAATATAAAAGCCTTTTCACACCAAAAGTGAAATGAATAAGCCTCAGGCTGAAGGGAAAGTCAATTTATGTCCGTACAGTAGAATGCAGAAGAAGACATTTCAACACACTTCAGCAATAAAAAAAAACGACACAAATGTTTGAGTACGTTTTGCTTATTAGTATGGTTGAACTGGATCATTGAAGGTCAGAAGCAAATAGAATGGGATTAAATACATAAAGGATATTTTTGTTGGTTAACATTTAATTATTGCAGCTTTGTGTCATATTCTGAGTTGTATTATTTTTATTCATTTTGAGAAATACTGAATCTGTTTTTTTTTGTGAGTGAGATGAATTAATGCATATTCATATTTATTTTAGAACTACAGTAACATCTTCTGATTTCTCAACATGGAGACAGGACAGCTGTCAATCAATAAATTGGAAAAAAAAAGTAACTTGCGTTACTTATTTGAAAAAGCAACTCAGATATTCTCTTGTAAATTAAAAAGTAATGCGTTACTTTACTAGTTACTTGAAAAAAGTAATCTGATTACGTAACTCGCATTACTTGTAATACGTTATCCCCAACACTGCTAGTGGTATTACCATTACAATGCATTATATGCAGGGAGAGTATTACATCATCGCCTGTTCTTTACACAGACACCGAGAGCATCGGCTTCCTGGTGATTCCCCTGTAGTACCCCAAAGGGGTTGCAGCTCCTAGGGAGATTCGACCTGATTTGAATAGAGTAACGTAGCTTCCCCTGCCGTAGAAGAAACTGTTGTCTGGTTTCATGAAAAGCCCATTCAGCAAGCTGGATGTATGCGAGCGTTTGTGTGAGTTACATCCGCCAAAATCTCTCCTCAAACTGCCACGGCTTGCAAAACAAAAAAGCAGATTGGAGTCATACACGATTCCGTGAAGGAGCCAAGTGAGAGAGAGAAAGAAACTACAAAGTAGCCTAAAATCTATTCATGAGGTGTCAGCTTTCAACAGCATGTTGACACATGCCTACATCTCCTAGGAAACGCTTGCCCCAAGCGCAGTTCTGTGGCATGCAATTATCCAATTATCTCCCTCCCCTGAATCAGCACATCAAATCACATGACAGATCTTTTTCTTTTTTTTTGCAAGGCCCTACAACACCTTCGCATTTGCGTGTAGCACTTGTCCTTCCAGTTCTCACTGCCTCCCAGCTTCATTTTCACTTTCCTTCGCTGCAATCTTTTGTTTCTCTTCCACTTTAGATCATGCTTTCCATTTCGCCGTCTATTTTGCTTCCACTTGGTGCAATTTAGCCTGAATGATTATAAACTGTTAAATTAACAGTGACATCGCTCTGCGTCTTTTTTAATTGTTAGCTTTCGCCTGCTTTCTAAATCAAACCCCGCCCTTTCTTTTCTCGCTCGTCCCCTCCTCCCTCTCTCTCTCTCTGCTTATTTCCAGGAGCAGCTTGAGTCCTGCTTTTGGCTCTGCAGACCTGCTTTGAGAGTCTCTGACTCACAGCAGTGTAGTTCTGGAGCGGCCCTCCTCTCTGGTGGTGAGGCTGGCTGGAGGAGCCAGGGAGAGGGGCCGCTGTCACAGACCTCTCGCACCCTTACATGCTAGGCATCGGGGGTCAGCGTGCATTCAGAGCCCTTCATCTGTCCACCATACAAGCCCAGGACCTGTCTGTCAGAGAGAGCGCATGAATTCAGCTCGATGTCAGCATGAGATGAAGTCTGCAGCGCGGTTTTATTCCAGTAATCGGACATATTTCAGAGATGATCTGGTTAAGTGGACGATAAAATTAAGAGGGATCAATGAGTGAGGTTTGATTAAAGTTTAAGGCTTCACTGCAAAAAAAAGGCTTATCTTATCTTAGTATTTTTGTCTTGTTTGTATAGTCAAAATATCTAAAAAATTATTAAATCAAGATGCATTTATTCAACAAGCAAAAAAGATTAAGATTTAGTTTTATCCTGGGGGGTGGGGGGGGGGGGGGGGGGGGGGGGGGGGGGGATCATATTAAGTGCATTTTGCTTAAAATAATTACAATTATTTGCCAGTGGGGCAAGAAAAATAATCTTGTTTTAAGAGCATTTTACTTACCCCACTGGCAGATAATTTTACTTGTTTTAAGCAAAATGCAATGCAAAGACTAAATATCTTATGTCTTTTTGCTTATCTAGTAAATGCATCTTGATTAAGAATTTTTAGATATTTTTACTAAAACAAACAAACAATCAAAAAATACTAAGAAAAGCTTTTTTGCAGGATTTTTTGTATTAATAAAGTGCATTTATAATGTTTTTTTTGGCATTTTCACCTTTATTATGATCAGAACTGACAAGAAGCGAAGTGGGAGAGAAATGGGGGCAGGATCGGGAAAGGTCCTCGAGTCGGGATTCGAACACGGGGCGCCCATAGCGCACAGGCACTATATGTCAGCGTGCTGCCCACAAGGCTTTCGGTGCCAAAAATAAAGTGCATTTATAAATTGAACACAGTAACAACATGGAATAAGATCCATTTTGATTTCAAGGGAACTTTCAGGACCGTGAGCTACTTCTGAAGTAATGTTGGATAGAGAGTTTTGTGCTTTACACAATTATAACCTGAACCAGTGAGAGCAGAAGGAGGGGGAAGGAAAAAAAGTGACATTTATTGAAGAGAGAGAGAGAGAGAGAGAGAGAGAGAGAGAGAGAGAGAGAGAGAGAGAGAGAGAGAGAGAGAGAGAGACATGTGGTGAGGTAGAGAGAAGGTTCGAGACAGACAGAGAGCCGGAGTGGGGAGGGTTGGACTTGTGCTGTCAGTTGTGCTGTGCTGCATTTTCTTTTGTAAACACAAACGTGTGTGTGCTGCTTTTCTTCCTTCTTTCTGCTACACTCCAATACCTTCTGCAAATGCTCCCGTCATATCAGCTAACAATGCCAAAGAGCCCACAGAGGGGGGGCCTGAGGCCCAAAGACGGGGAAATATGCAAAAGGTGGAATAAAAACTACCTTACGTAAGACTGACGGGGCAAAAAGGCTAACTGTTACTGCCAGAGCCTCACATTGCATGCCTTTTTGTTTGGGTTATAATGAGATGTTTCTTTTACAAGAAGTGAACGGAGGTATGACTGTATTATAATAGTTAAAGAATCATGACAGGAATAATAAATAAATAAATGGCAAGATAAGTGCATACATTTTCATTTACATTTAAAACTAAAGTAATAATAATATAGCAAAATATTAAATTTGTACTATTTAAAATGCTTAAACATTTTACAATGAGCCCTTTCTATAGTTTGTTTGTTTTATACACATACAAATATGTTATTTACACACTATGCCACTTTAAAAAGTAACTTTACTTTTTAAATAAAATAGTTTTAAATAAAACTGAAATAACAACTGCAAAAAAACAAAAACCCGCATCTGACACGGAAGCTTAAGGGTTAAGGGTAAAGTGAACTGAATTGTAAGAAGTTGGTTTCCAGGGGAACTATTCTTACTGTTCCAGCTGAGTTGGGCTAAACCACTTTGCTTTCGAAAAGGGGGGCGACAAACACCCAAAAACATGAATTTCTTTCATAACAGTTTAGAGGAAATCAGAACACGGACTAGGACGATAACTACAAACGTGTGCGGTCCTGTTTTATAAGTTGCAGTCTATACTTAAATAATTTGCGCGGTTTTGACGGGTTTAAATGTGCGCGTCTCCCCCGCAGCCGCTCCGTGCTCGCTGCCCTGCCAAGTCAGTTTGAAAAGATCAGACAAAGGCAGCAGGAAGCCCCTCGGCTTGGCAATGAGTGCGAGCTGAGCACAAACGCGAAACGAAACCTCACTCTTTTATCTGATAGCGGACTGAATTTATTTTCTCACGAGGTTTGTGGCAGTTTTAGACATCTTTTGAAAATGTACGACCGTCTGGATCCCCGGGTCGAGCGAAGACTATTATCAAAGGGCCAAGCGGGCAGCAGCGCTGCCTGACCGCCGATCGCTGTCGATCTGAATCGGATCAAGCGTCTTTTGGGGGCATTTTTTTGCATTTGAATCCTTCCTACACCGCTGAAAGGATCACTCGGGACGGAGAGTTGTCGATTTACACTGTTAAATGTAAAAGGAAAAGCTCGAGGAGCTTTATAAAAGCCTTTTTTCCCTCCTGAGGGGACTAGGAGCCGCGACGGTGACCGTTGGTGGGGGTTTACCGCCGTTTGTTTTCTTGAGCGCGTTTGGAAGATGGAGACGCACATCTCGTGTCTCTTCCCAGAGATTTTAGCCATGATTTTCAGCTACTTGGACGTGAGGGACAAAGGCAGAGTGGCCCAAGTGTGCACGGCGTGGAGGGACGCATCCTACCACAAGTCCGTGTGGAGGGGGGTGGAAGCCAAGCTGCATCTGAGGCGAGCGAATCCGTCCCTGTTCCCCAGCCTCCAGGCGCGGGGCATCAGGCGCGTACAGATCCTCAGCCTGCGGCGCAGCCTCAGCTACGTGATCCAGGGGATGCCCAACATCGAGAGCTTGAATCTGAGCGGCTGCTATAACTTAACGGATAACGGCCTGGGGCACGCGTTCGTGCAGGAGATCCCTTCCCTGAGGGTGCTCAATCTGAGCCTTTGCAAGCAGATCACGGACTCCAGTTTGGGCAGAATAGCGCAGTATTTGAAAAACTTGGAGGTGCTGGAACTGGGCGGCTGCAGCAACATCACGAACACGGGCTTGTTGCTCATTGCGTGGGGTTTGCACAGACTCAAAAGTCTTAATCTGAGGAGCTGCCGGCATGTGTCGGATGTGGGCATAGGGCACTTGGCTGGCATGACCCGGAGCGCGGCGGAGGGCTGCCTCAGTCTGGAATACCTGACCTTGCAGGATTGCCAGAAGTTGACGGACTTGTCCCTCAAGCACATTTCGAAAGGCCTGACCAAGCTCAAAGTGCTCAACCTGAGTTTCTGCGGGGGCATCTCGGACGCTGGCATGATCCACCTCTCTCACATGACGAGCCTGTGGAGCCTTAATCTGCGTTCGTGCGACAACATCAGCGACACGGGCATCATGCACCTCGCCATGGGCACGTTGAGACTCTCTGGACTCGACGTGTCGTTTTGCGACAAGATAGGCGACCAGAGCCTGGCTTATATCGCGCAGGGCCTGTACCAGCTCAAGTCGCTGTCGCTGTGCTCGTGCCACATCAGTGACGATGGCATCAACAGGATGGTGCGCCAAATGCACGAGCTGAGGACGCTGAACATCGGCCAGTGCGTGCGGATTACAGACAAAGGACTGGAGCTGATCGCAGACCACTTGACGCAACTGACCGGCATCGATCTGTATGGATGTACGAAAATCACTAAGAGGGGACTGGAGAGGATCACGCAGCTCCCCTGCCTTAAAGTTTTGAACCTGGGCCTTTGGCAGATGACTGAAAGTGAGAAAGTGAGGTGAAACTTGGGGGGTTTTTGGAGGGAGGGAGGAAGGGGGATGGGTGAATTTCAATAGAGCAAAGTACATAAAAAGAGGCTTAAAATTCTGAATGTGATACATGTGTCAGTTATTGCTATTAACACACAAAAAGTTTTGTTTTTTCTTAACAAATCGCAATATTAAACCTCCTCCTCCCCGAGTGTCGCGATATTTTGGCTACCTCGTTAGATGTATTATATTGTTATTCTTAAGAAGAATGAGAATTTGTGCCTAGAAAAACAATCCCCTCCCCCTTTATCTCGTCTTTGGCTTAAGGACAGCAAAAAGACTGAAAGAAAGGATGGATTCAGACTACCTTTTTTATTTCCCTTCCTTCAGATAGCCAACAAAATATCTTTCAAAACAAGTCTATGGGTAGTTGACATCAAATTTCAAGCCGTTTCCGCAAGCGTCCCGTGATGTGACAGTTCACCTTAAAATGTTTTAGATCTTCTGTAATTATTAAACAATGCCATTTTGTGATCTTAAATTAATTGAGAGACTACATGCAATATTTGTGCTTTAAACAAATAAGTTATCACACCATAGGACCATTTAAAATCAAGTAGTGATTAAAAATGAGAAAGTCATTTTCCCTTATACATTGTATAAATGACAAGACTAAAATCCTCAAAAGGACATGCTATACGTCAACTACCCTTATGCAAAAATACTGGGTTTGTACACTTAAGCTTTTATATTTCCAATCTCTTAGTTTTTGCTCAATTTTACAGGCCTGAAAGCCTTTCATTCCTGCTTTGAATAAGAGGTTCCCTCTGCTGATGTATTTATGCTTATGTAAGCAGATATTAATTAATGGCTGTTATTCAGAGCGTTGTACTTCAAATTGAAGTGAATTTTGTCCCTAAAAAAGAAAAAAAAAACTGTTAGCAATTCACTTGACACCTTGTTTGCCTCTTCACAGGACTTAAACAGGGCACATCGTGCTATAAAACAATCGGTCTGTTTTAAATACAATAATATTCAACTTTACATATAAAAGACATGGTCGAAACGAGGGTAACACGCAAAATGCATGTCAGGCCTATATATGTACCATGATGTATCGACCTGCAACATGTATTGAGTCCTGCTGAGAAGCTACTGTGTTCTAATGTACTGTAAATGTATTTGTAAAAAGAATCCCAAATTAAAATGTTTTATATTCTTACAGTAAAAACATTAAAGTTGATATTTATATAAATAAAAGAGCCACTCTGAATTTCGTTGTGGGGAAATGTTTTTGCTGGTTGTGAGTTTTTCTATAATTCATGCGTTCAGTTTGGTTTTGTGCCCTTTTGATGCTAAACGTCAATGTTTTGGCAGTATCACAGATAATGTTGCTATAATAGGTTTAGGGGTTTATTTGGTCGATTGCCAATGTAGTGGATTTGAGAAATGAGCGTTTTAGAGGACGATGGATGTGATATTTGTGTTAAGAGCATGCATGTTTGTTACATTATTTATGAACTGCAACAAAATGGATGCTTCCTTTAATTGTGCTAGTTAGGGTGTTAAAACTGTAATGCTGCTTATTTTTTTACAATTTAAGTCATCCAATCCTAATATATATATATACTGTTAAATCATCTGATATCAAGTTAGTGACTATAATAGTGGATATATTTCACCCAGCGAAATATTATAAATCCTGTTCTCAACCGTTGCCATTGTTTCCCCAAGTTAAGAAGCCAGGTTTAGGATTTTTTTCTTCTCCTTGCTCAGTCACGCATACCAGATCTGAGAGACGGGGTTTGTCCCACGGCAGTCTCCCCCCCCAGAAAAAACAAAAAAAAAATCAGGCCAACCCCCTTTCCTTCAAACAGACACTTTTCAACATTCCTCACATCATTCAACGCATAAGTGTTAGTCTTTGCTCCCCTCCACCGTCCAGAGGGGTGGAGGATTTAAACGGGGGCTCTGAGCGCTTGATGAGAGAGCGAGAGAGAATTTAAGCCCTTCTGAAGGTTACCGCCATCTCTTTTTACTAACTTTGCTGAGTTCATAGATTTTTTTTTCTTTCCCTGGAGCTACAGTTTTTGTTGCATTTTTACAACTGGAGATGTTTGTCAGACGTTCGGATATGTTGCTCACATAGATCTTCTTTAAAGCTATAAAAATCACACTATTTTATGATTTTGCTGAACCGAGCAAGCAGAGCAGAAAAACAGAGAGACGATTACACCAGTGAGAAATCTCACACCACCTTTTAAAAAATAAAAATATTGCTCGGTTTTACTGCTGGGAATTCTAACAAAGCAGTCGGAACATTAGCGCTCTCCCAGCACCTGTGGTTGAAGGTGTCCCTGGGTTACAGTGAGGCGCTTTGAACTTTCAGAATGTTCCAGAAAGGTGGGGGTCGAAGGGTTGGAGGTTATTCTGCTCCTGTCTGAAGTTCCAGGCATTTTAGTAGGCCCAAGCGATTTGCTCAGACAGCCTAAATCAAGCACAGATCAAAAAATCTAATCATCTGATAAAATTCACTTATTGTTTGATTTGAAAATCACAACGAGAATCTGATTTGTTTGCAGTCAGGGTTAGAGGAAAGGTGGCTGAAAGCCGTGCCTGCCACATCGCTGGAAAATGGTCAGGAATTTGTGAGTCACTGTTTGACTTTGCTCTGTAAAAAAAAAAAAAAAAAAAAGTATGCGGTGCAAGAACCCTGTCTGACTTAAGGAGGCCGGCACCGTCTAGCAAACATGGCACATGAGAGATGCTTTAGTTTTGGGTCTCTGTGTGTGGCATTGCTGTTTATTCGTTCAGAACAACTGCATAAGGCCAAATGCAAAGGGCATGTGAGCGAAGAGCACAATCTGTTGCTTCATTCTGCACAGGATCAAATACTTAAGACTGAACTTTCTCTCCATGTACGAATTAAGCAACAGAAAATCTTTTCACTCAAGAAAATCAATTAAAAATAATATCTGCATTCAGTACAAGTTTAGTTCAATCAGTAGCAGTTTTTGGCATAATGTTTATTACCACAAAAATGATTAAATCTTGTCCCTCCTTTCTTTCTCTGTTTTTTTAAATAACAAAATCATACAATGGCAAAGTTTTTCAAGAATTGCAGTTTTAAAGGACTTTCATTTAATTTCATCAGTATAATTTGAGCTGTAAAGTGGTTGAAATAGTTTTTACAGTTGTTTTGTTTATTGCATTGTAATTGCAATGAAGTTATAAAACTGAATGCAAGTTTACAACAAAAAAGGATAGCAAATGATTTTTTCCCATGCTAAAATCATATTTACACAAATAATGTTTATGTCTTCTGGCTATCATACACTTAAAAAAAATCAGCAAAAATAGGGAATATACTGTATTAAAATGAAGGAATTTTCTGTATTGATTGAGTGTTTTACCTGTATTTTGAATTTCGCACTTTGTTAGTTTGAAGTTCGTCACATTGAACAGAAATGTCCATAACTTAACAAATAATGCCTTGACAGAAAATTACCAGTACATTTTTTTGTATTTTTTTCTGTCTTTTTATTTTATAGTGTATTGAAACAGTATTTTAACATTTACATATCGGCCCCATTAACTTCCATTGTAAGTACCTCCCTGTAACCCAGATTTTTGCTGTTTTAAGAGGAATTACATTGTGCCATAAATACTCGATTGAGCTTAATTTGTACTGAACTTACAATACTCATTTAATTTGTAATTTTGAAACAGGATTTTATAAAGCACAACTGTAGAGTCACATGCTGGTGGTTAAACAGATTCTTCTGTGGCTGCCGAGTCCGTCAGCAAAATCTGATGCAAAAGTTTGTGACTCACAGTGCACAGAGAGATTTGGGTTTGAAAAGAGTGGAATTAACTCTGTGGTGAAAATGCGTATGATGGCTAACTCTCACATGGCTGTCAGGTTTTAGTCATACCTCTCATTAGAACTAATCCACAGCGGTCTTTTCACACTGCGGACTGGATGACGGCCATATGGCATCTTTACGAGCACACAACTGGTTTACTGCACAAACTGTACATCAAGTGCTTTTTTTGAAGCAGCCAGATGAAAAGGTAGGTGAAGGCAAGTATATTTGTGTGTGTGTGTGTGTGTATCGTCCAGGTTTGCTCTGGTTTGTTGCTGCCAGCTCTCCCTCTGTGAGGTTGTGACAGAGTTTGACTGGTGTCATGTGACCTTGCTGGAAGTGTGAGTAAAGAGGGGCCGGAGCCAGGAGACCCAATCTGTCGCCCTCGCCCCACCCTTCACACACATGCAGAGACGGAAACAAATGTGCAAAAATGACCCGTATAGGCACAAAAATCCACAGATGCTGTCCAAATTCTAGGCAGAATTTAGGAAAATGAACTATGTGTTATGTCTTGTTAGGGAGTGTTTGCCGGCTCAATCCTCTCAGACATATACACACACACACACACAAACTCAGTATCTTAGACTCTATTTTTCTCTTAAAAAAAAAAATGGGACTCAGGCTTGTGTTGCACCAGTTTCCCCCTTTGTTCTGATTGTATTAGGTGACGGGTCCACATGTTCTGGATCGTATCTGCTTTCATATGCAGTGAAATGCAGCTCTCCGGCAGCACTCTGGAGGCAGGAGGTCTGTGCATGAAAGAAACTTGAGTGCGAGACTGAAAACCACACCGCACAACAAAAAACGATATGGGAGAAAAAAAGACAAGCAGTGATTGGAAGCTTTGTTGCTTCTAAACCGCCCATTTTAGCGTTAATCCTTGACCTCAAACTGTCAGGTGCACCTTTTACAGTCAAGAATATAAATTCTGACTGAACAGCTGCTATAAAATGTATATTAAAACAAATGCATCGCTCCCGTACTGGCTGCTGATTGGTCAGTGCAGCATTTTGGTTGTGCTAAAATGCATAAAACGGGAAGAGATGCATGGGAAACAGGAAGGTAACAGGGAAGAGATGTTTGTGAACATACAAAATTGTGTAAGACTTAGCCTCCGTGTTTTTCAGTGGCTTGGCTTTATCATTTAAAAGGTAAGCTGATAGACGAGTACATGTGTGTGTGTCCGGGCTACAGGCCGACTGCACAGGAGGAGATTTGTTGTTACTCAGAGTGTGGGTGGTAGAGAGGGCGGGAGTGTTGTGTGTGTGGTGCTCTGAATCCACTCAAAAAGGGAAGTGATGGAAAGAGAGAGGGAGGGAGAGAGCGCTAAAAGGAAGCAAGTGGATGAGAGATGGTTGATGAGGGGACGCACACTACTGTAGCTAAAACCTCTTCACAGAAATACAGCAGCCTCTGGCCGTCACAGCCGTCGAGACCCCACACAGCCGACTGAGCTACTCCCCACAGGAGGATGTATTTTTAAAACCATCGTGGCATTTGGAATTATCTAAGAGGCACATCCATGTTTTGGTTAGGTAGACACTTTTTCAAGCACTACATATACAAAAAGCACTGTAGGTCCGATAGGTTTATAAATCCAGTGGAATGTGTAGCTTGCCAGATGTTTTTTTCAGAGTGAAGTTAGATCAAAGTTATTGGTTGCGATGAAATAAAGCTGTATCCTGAGTGAGGTATAAAAAAAACCCTTTGCATTGCCAACTAAATCTGGATTAGATAAATCTAGTAGATCCAACATGGCACCATAGCCATTACAAGAAAACTGACTTTACCGCCATACCACAGATTGATGACATGCATTAAGTGAATGACAGAAACAAATGGCATTGCGGCTCTTTATGAATGAATGGGTCTTTATTTGAATGATTAAATCTTTAAAAGCAATCCTCATTCTAAAAAAGAAAAGTGTCATCAATTACTTATTCCAACACTACATGATTGCTTTGCTTTGCATACTTCATAAATATAGTGAAAACAACTACTTCTAAAGCCATATGATCAGAATGTAATTATTATAAACTGGAAATTCAACATGAGGATAGGTAAATGATGAAATTGTCATTTTTGTGTCAGCTATTTCTCTCAAAATAACGATGCTCAAACTCAAAAAATGTCTGTTACGACGTCAGACTTTGTAGAACATTCAGCTTTTGAAATAGCAGAATATTCTGGAAGAGTGTAAATAGCCGCATGTTCAAAGCGGAACATGTTGAGCAGCAACAGAATTGTGCCTCTTTTCTCTCCCTCGAGATCTCTCGGGCCTGGGTATTGCATAGCTCAGTCAGAGATGTAGAAAAGGCAGTGTTACACAACAGGAAGTGAAGCATGTCTCAGGAGCTTTAAAGACAAATAGACCGGTTTGATCAAGTTTAGTGCCGGGCTCTCTTGAGCCCATCTCTCAATACCGGCTCAAGTGCACAAACACAGGAGAGCGAAGGGGGAGAAGGAACGCTTATAGCTTCATACTGCCTGATTGAACTCTTCGTTTAGTTTTTTTCCTCCTTAAATGCCAGAGGAAAATGCTGCTTCTGAAAATAAGCTACACAGTCTGAATTAATGGGATATAAAATCTCGATATCTGTCGACAGTGTCGGGGAAAGTTACTTTTATAAGTAGCTAATGCATTACAATATTGCATTGATTCTTGAAAAAGTAACTAATTGCGTTACTTAGTTACTTTTTATGGAAAGTAATACATTATGTTACTTTTGTCGCCTGGGCTTGCTTATTTGTTTTCTAATAACAAAAAAAACCCAAGTTATATTTTTGGTAACCATAAGGGCCCTTTCACAAACTTTGGGGAAACAAAGTCACTTGCGTTACTTATTTGAAAAAGTAACTCTTATTTATGATAGAGATTTCATCTATCTATCTATATATCCCATTATTCCTAGAGCCCGAGCACAAAAACGGCAGTAAAACAGTTACTAAAATGGACAGCAGACAGGTAGAAGTATAACTAAAAACAGGATGCAATATAGATGAGTGAATCATATTAAGATCCTGCTGTGGCAGTTAGCTGCTTATTAACGCACCGCACCCACAGGGCTACATGCACCAGGCCCACTAGCTCAAAGAGTAAATTTAAACTGTAGCGTCAGCAAAAAGGCAGCTACCATTGTTTCAGCTTTTCAAAAGAACATATAGACTGGACTGCTGACAGGAAGTGGCTGGAGTTGCTAAAGGTGGGTATGCACAGAAATACAAATAAAGTGTTTCAAAGGTTTCGCTTTAAAAGGGACGGTTGACCTAAAATATCGCACTTTTAGGTGCACTATTTCTTTAAGAGCTGACTACAAGAACTTTTTTGACTGAAGGTATTAATTCTTCTCCTAGCAGCTGAAGACTCAAGACAAGACACTCACCGTATGAAGTCCTGTATAATGACAAAGCAAAATATCTGTACTTCAAGATGATTGTTATGAGGGGCTTAAATTAGAAAAGAGAGCAGGGTGAAGCAGTACTTCTGTTCCTACAATAAATGCTTTACAAGATGACTGGCCATTTGGTCTGAGCTAAAAAACGGTGGGCAATGCAGGAATATGAAACCAAACATAACGGGCAGCACCGAGCCAATTTTTCATCTCATTTCCTCTCTTTCTCTGTCCTTCCTGTTTCCAGACGAAGCCTTCTCACTCTTTGACGGCCGTCGATCAGTTTTCTCTCAGCCCACTGTAAATGCCTTGCTCTCTCGCTCTCTCTCGCTTTGAGATTTAGAGGCTCTGAGTGTGACATGGAGAGGCTCAGCTTGTGTTGTGTCTGCCTCGAGGCAGTGGTCCGGCTCAGCCGGGGAAATTTATAAAGTGTCTGACGTTATCGCCATGCGGTATGCAGAGCATTCTTTTTCTCCTCTTCTCTCTCCTCATTCTGTATCTACTCTCTCTCTCTATCTCACCAAATCTTCAAACATTTTAAATTTCTGACATCTCTGCCCTGTTCTCCAACATTATTCTTCACATGCTCTCCATGTACTTTTCAATATTTAAAGGGGTAGTTTGTCATTTACCCACCCCCATTTTCTTCTGTGAAACAAAAGAAGAAATTTCGAAAATTGCATGTAAAAGAGAATCCAGAGCAATGAAAGCAAATGAGTAAGGATGCTGTCAAGCTCTGAAAGGGACAAAAAGAGAAGATTTTTTGAAAGCAATGCCAAAGAAGAACCATTTTGGTTTCCCAAAGAACCTTTCAGTTACCAGTTCTAAAAAAATTCTTAAGGCCCGTTCACATCAAGGACGATAACTATAAAGATAACGATAAAGATATAGTTCTAAAAATCATTCTCAATATTAAAGATTAGCAGAGTCCACAACACCGCTATAATGATAAAGGCACATTGGAATCACTTCCAGAATGATTTTTTCCAGCTGATGAATGATACAAACATTGACAGCCAATCAGAATCAATCCTGCAATGCGAGCAGGAGAATTTAAAGCGGCAGACGGGTATGCATTTAGAATAAACAGACAATATCGTCCACTGGTGTGGATGCTAATATCGTTATCTTTATAGTTATCGTTCTTGGTGTGAACGGGGCTTTAGTGTGAAGAACATTTTATTAATCTAAAGAACCTTTCTCCACTATAAAGTAGCCTACCTTTTGTGCAATGAAAAGGTTCCATTGATGTTAAAATTTCTTCATGGAACATAAAAATGCCAATAAAGAACCTTTAATGGTTAAAGAACACACATCTTCGTCAGACAATAGCTTTGTTTGAGGCTAAGACTAAAATCTAAGTTGCTGCTTAACATCTGCTGCTGCATATGCAAATGACCAAGGTGCAATTGGTCAAGAAACTTGCCTGTCATTCTTAATGACATCAAACCTGGCACAAAATGTTTTTAAAAGACATATTTGAATATACACAGCCATTCATTTTCAGTACTGAAGCATATATGAACAATATAAATGAATAACAACTGAAAGCTAACCTATATAGACTGTTTTCTGGAGCTTAATAATGTCCGTTCCCATTCATTTTCATTGTGTGGAAAAGAATATCTAGAAAGTCACATAGGTTTGAAACAACATAAAATGACAGACTTTTAATTTTTGGGTGAACTGTATTCTTTTTTCTTTCATGCAACACATGTACCTGCATATATCTGCTCATAAAACCCACATACGTCCTGTTTGCTGTGCGTCGGCTACTTTTTCTATCTGTTATTCCTGTTTCTCTCTCTCTCTCTCTCTCTCCGCGCTGAGGCTGGATGCTGGGAAACTGTGGATAGTGCTTTACTTTTGTGCTGTCACTTCTCTCAGTCTCTCTTTTTTTTTGCTTTGTCACTCAACGCGACATGTCCTGTCACATGGTTCATTCACTCCGACAGACACAGGGCCGGAGAATGCTGCCTCTCTCTCCTCCACATTTCAATCTCCCTCTCTCATGCTCCCTCTTCCTCCCTCTCATTTCAGCCCAGGGTCTATTCTGAGGCAGGAATTGGAAACTCAGTCTTGTGCTGATGTTTATCAGCCCTTTCCAGGCCCTGCATTGTATTTCTATCTGAGAGTGTATCAGAGCCCCTGATTTGAGATAGATATGATTAATGTTGTTACGTACTCAATGGCATTACGCGGGAAGGGGAGAGGGGGGGATATATACACAGCCAATGGTTTTCCGGATAATCTTCTTGTTTTGCTCCACAAGAGATCTCCATGTCGGAGTGGCTAAATAGAAAACAACACAAACTTGCAAATGTGCACATGTGCATATGTGCGTTTGGATGGATGTAGCCACAGAGGGACTCTGGAGGAAAAAAGGAGAGTAAAAAGATTGCTCTGGAGTGACCCTATTAGGGAACTAATGTTAATACATTTCAGCAACATCCACCCGCTCGTGTTACTGCAGTGATGACACAAGACTTCAATTAAATCCAGGCCAGACGGGGAATTCACACACCAGCCCCTCGACAACTAGCTGCCTTGCTTTCTCTTCCTGCCGCTCTGAAGCACAATACTTCAACATCTGACCACTTAAACAACTGTAAAAACATGAAATCAAAAGGGCTTTCTTAATAAATGTCCCTGGTCTTATTGTGCATGATTCATTCTAAAGAAAATCACTGTTTTTTTTAATCTTAATAAAAAAATGTGCTGCTTTTCAGCATTAAGTTCTAGTGAAGTCCATAGTGTTATTTTGGTATTATTTAAATACTGTTATAACATTTATTAATATTTTCAATTATATATGTACCTGCAATTTCAATTATATATTTTCAGTTAAATTTTTAAATGTTTTGTTGTTTTTGTCATTATATTATATTATATTTGTATGTGTTATTTTTTTATATTTCTATTTACCTTTTTAATTAAATTCTAATAATATTAGTACACTGAAAAAAGTTTTGTGAATTTGGTGATTGACTCAGAAAGTTCTAAAAAATTCCTAGCAAAATTCATGAACAATTCAAAGAAACAGCAAGTAACACATTGAATAAAACATACAATTTTGAAGTTTTGAATATTTAAGTTTTGTTAAAGTTAAAGCTTATCATCAAATATTTACATTTTATGTTATTTCAACTTTATTTCAATTCATGAAAATGGTTTTTAATAGTTTTTGTTTGAACAATAACAACACTGGAAATATGTCACATTATAGAAAACAAATGGGATATGAATGCAATTTAAAGTATGAACTAACACACAAAGAGTTTCTCCATAAATGTAACGTAACACAGTCTCTCCTGCTGTCCCGTTCTCCTTGTACCTCTTCATCTCTGCCTCTGTAAAACGGATTTGTCTCTCGGGATTAGAGCTGACATGATTGCAGATTTTGTTGCAGATGTGTTTTGTTTATGAGCATTAAGTGATTCTGAAAAAGGCCTTGCCACTTCACTGCTCCCCATTTCAGACTCCTGCAATATTCTACCCGCTGATGTGCTTTAGAGACTTTTGGAGAGACAGACAGGGAATTTCAGACAGAGCAGAATTTTTAATAAGTGGAAATCTACTGCTCCAGGATGAGGAAAAATATATATATCACGGTTTGAGAAAAAAGAATATGGGACGAACCCCAGCGTGTCTGGCTTTAATTCAAAGCATACAGGCGGCAGATGACCCTGTGCTTTTCCCCCCTCAAATCATCTTATCCATATTTAAAGGATAAGACCTGAGTGCAATAAGTGAAAGCAGCTTTGCATACGAGATCACAGCCAATTAAACTGACAGTTTCTCATTCAAGGAGGCGAGGGGGGAGTCAAGTCAGGAATTTCTCAAAAGTTGCCTCAGACAAAAGAAGAAAAAATGGCTCTCGTATCTTAATATACGACCTGTCCGGAATACCAGGAGAGAGAAAAACAGGCCTAAAAAGAGTCAGAATAAGAGTGGGATGAAGAGCCAAACAAAGGCAGTACAGTTGTTCTATCTATTCTCAAGTTTGCAAACACAAAAGGTCTGTTCCAAAACCTAGTGAACTGCATCACTGCCTACATAGGCAGCACCCTAACTTTACAACTTTACATTAAACAGCCTAATTTTAACACTGTATGTTGGCAACAACTTTGTACGCTACAGAAATGCTCTATAATGTATGACAAAAACTCCAGACTAATGTATAATGTAATGAATCTCCAGACTAAGCTATTTTTTAAATTATATTTTGATCAGAACACGGTACATTGAAAGTATACAGTGACAGAGGCATTTCAGACTAAGCTATTTTGCATAGTTAATTTAATAGAATAAGAAAAAAATAATAAAATAATTGCTTTTATGCTATGCTTTGGAAGAGGGCAAATGACTACGGACAGTTTTTAAAATATTCTGCACAAATAATGGAGAAAAAAACATTTGGCCATGAGGGAAAAAAACAAGATTCCATTTTTCAATATTTTTATGATGCATACCAAAATAGAATGAAAATACAAACTTCATGATCCCCACTGTAGACAATTAAATTATCCAACTTAGTATAACTAAAATGAAACTGGCTCTCCAAGAACAGCTCATGACCGATAAGGTCATTCTGAACAATGGCGCATATTTAGAGAGACGCAACAGAGAGAAAATAGGAGGAAAAAAAGACTAAATAAATGAAATAATCTTGTGACTGTCAGGCACTGGAGGTGTGCCAGCAGCCGGAGCAGAGGAGGCTCAGAGGAGAGATATAGATGGAGAGAAAGAGAGAGACAGTGAGGGGGGGGGAGCTAGAAAGAGAGAGCGAGAGAGCTAGGGGAAGAAGAATTGTGAAGGAGGACAGAGAATAAACAGATAGATACTGAGAGAAGAGAACAAAGGACAAGAGTGTGAGCATTTTAGTCATCGAGAAAAATAAAAAAAAGCATGCATGTCAGAAAAGTACGATCGCTGAAAGGCAGAGAGAGAAAAAGTGAGGAGAATGACAATACAGACCAGAACACAATCCAAAAAAACGACAGGGCAGATTGTTGGAGATGTATTCTCTTCTTTTGAGAGTTCGTACGAGTGTGGGTGTTTCTTCCATTACGAGCACATTTCTGTCATGGTTGATTTTTATTCTTCTTTTGGATATGAAGGACACAATCATGGGAACTTTGTATTTTGAAATTCTGCCTCAGAATCAGTCTTCAAGTGTAATCGTATGTAAAGTTTATGTATTAGATGAAGTTTAACTATTGCCTCAGAATAATAAATAATTAAATATAAAAAAAATAATCACACTATTTCCATATCTATATTGACTTCTTTCTTATTCTCTTGTGATATGAAGCCACATTCATGGAAACAAAACCTTACAATGTTTTATTTATTTATTGTTAGCAATTTCAACTGCATTTAGTATTAGAATGATTGTTTAAACATCTTTAAAAAAATAAATAAATAAATAGAATAAAAAAATATATATATATATCTGTATATTTATATATATATATATATAATATATATTATATATAATATATATATATATATATACTGTGTGTATATATCTATATAGATATATATATAGATATATTATTATAACAAGTTATGACAATCTAAAATAAAAAAAGAAATTATTATACATTTTTGTTTTATTAAAATGACTTTCTTTTCTTTTCTGTCTTTTCTTCCAAAAATGGTCATTTCTACAACTAATCAAGTCTTTCCAAAAGGTTACCAAGAAAACAAAGTCAACCATTTTGTTCGAAAAATGGGTAAAATGTTATTTTCACCACATAATGTTATCAAATACAACACATAATTTGAGTTGTGGTGTAAAAACGTACAATTGTTTCGGAAAAAATGACAATTCTCCTGTGATGCCTGTATCTCCACTGACAAATTAAATAAACTAGTGAGTGTGTGAAAAGCACGTTTTAGGACAGTTTCTTTTCTGAAAGTCTACAGGGCCAAATGTGCCTATAGTTGAAGAAACACTGTGTGTGTGTGTGTTAGTGTGTAATGGGGGTATTGTTTATGCTACACTGTAAAGAACAAATGTCCCCACAAAGATAGTAAAACCTGAAATTTTTGACATTGTGGGGACCAGCCTGCAGTCCCCACGAGGGGAAAAAATGATTAAAAATAGTAAATTGTGTTTATCTGAAAATGTAACAATGCAGATAAGGTTTTCTGCAAGGGGTAAGTTTAGGGTTAGGGGATAAAAAATATCGGTTGGTCAGTATAAAAATAATAGAAGTCTATGGAAAATCCCCACAATTCACAGAAACAAACGTGTGTGTGTGTGTGTGTGTGAGAGAGAGAGAGAGTGAGAAAGAGAGAATAAGAGGGAGGGGCGAGAGATTGAGAGAGTTTGGGGAAGGTACAAAGTGTGATAGTGATAGAGCTTTCAGTTCTTTGTGTGTGTGTGTGGGTGTGTGTGGGTGTGTGTGTGTGTGTGTGCTGGTCAATGCTCAGCAGTGCAGCAGCTCTCAGCCACCCAGCAGGAAAAATCCATATTCTCTCAGACCGCACAAATTCCAGATCGCTTCCCCGCGGGCCCCACTCCTCCACCCCTTCCCTCTCTCTCTCTCTCCCTCCCACCACCACCTCCTCCTCCTCCTCTTGGCCTGCTCTTACAGACGGAGACTGGCCTGAACTCTCTCAATCCCGGGGCCTCTTGTCTTCTCTCAGCCTCACCTTTGACTGCAGACCCCCCCGCTCAGCTTTCGATTTCACTAATGCCATTACAATAAAACCACAATAAAAATCTGTGTGCTGGCTGCCGTGCTTTACAAAATAAAAAATAATAAATCAATAAAATCTTGAACAACAGTTTCAAGGAAAACTCACACTTTGAGCCTCACAGTGTGCTCATATTCCGCAAAGAACTGGCCTATACTATCCACATTAATTATATAACTATACTTTATGTCAACAACATTTTAATTTCTTTCAAGGAATTTAAAGTGAAAATGTGTAGACAAATTTGCTACACATTCAAAACTCGAGAAGGAGTGTCACCCAAAAATGAAAATTGTCATTATTTTCTCACCTTCATGTCTTTCCAAACCTGTATGACTTTCTTTTTCTGTGAAACACAAAATATTTTTTTCAAGAATGTTGGTAACAATTTCGAGTTCCATTGACAAAATTTTTTTTCCAATATTCTTTAAAATATCTTCTTTTGTGTTCCACAAAAGAAAATAAGTCATACTGGTTATAATGACATATAGGGGAGTAAATTATTTTAATTTTTTGGGTGGATTATCCCTTTAAGTTTTTTTTCCCCAACCCGGGTGGATAATTATTTACTTTGGTACATGCTGGTTTTCACCTACTCAGCAAAGAAAATAACTATCAATGAAGAGGACATTCATTACGCTTCACCGCTCATTATAATATCACTATAATCAAATAGGCTCACAGTACAGTCCTCCTGATATAATCCATGTACTGTTGACACACCATCAAGGATATTCATAGAGTCACTTTACACCATATTGAGACAGGAATTACACTATTCTAATCATTATCAACTTATTTTTGCATACGGTCTCATCCTGGGCGGCTTGAAAAGCCCTGGTGCTTCAGCCTTGATAAAACTTGCATAAAAGCATGAAAGACTCTTTCATGTTTCTGACTGCATTACGCAGCGCTTTGGACCTGATGAAATACAGAAAATGTCAGAGTCGTCGAGTTCATTATGACCTGACTTTGAAAATAAGAGTCTTGACTTTGGTTCAGACCACAACTGCTGTACTGCCAGACAGAGAAAGTGTGTTTTTTTTTTTTTATGGATATACAGTGGAACCCAAATTAGTATTTTCCATTATTTTTTTCATTACAAATAATATTTAAGGGCATAACAGTTCAAAATAATTAAAAACAAAAATCAAAAAAGAGAAAGAAAATCCAAGTAAAACATGAAAGTGCTTCTATTTGAATTTGTTTATTACAAATAATATTTAAAAGCATAACAATTGAAATCATATTTAATTTAACAATTTGTTTAAAACTGAAAATACTACTATTTTTATTACAAATAATATTTAAAAGCATAAAAACAATTTAAGTTAACAATTTTTACAAATTTAAAGTGCTTCTATTTTTGTTACAAATAATATTTAAATGCATAAGAATTAAAATAATTCATATTCAATAATATAATTTTAAAGTTAAGACTTTTTAAAAATTATATTTTCTTTTAATTACAAATAATATTAAACCATAAAAAATCAAAGAACAAAAATGCATTGCAAATAATATGCAAAAAAACTATTATGCCACAAATTATATACTCCCCCACCTTGCCATCCCTGTTGCCTCAGCTATATATATATATATTCTATATATATATATATATATATATCTATATTTCAATTTTCAAATTAAGGTATTTCTATATTAATTAAACATCAATTTAGACTTTAAACTCCAGATAAGTGGACCCTTGTATTAAGAACATGAAAGTGTTGCAATCTACAGATAACACACAAACATAATTTCTATCTTCCTTGAAATCTAGCTTCTGGAGTGTGGAACTTAGAGTGAATACTCTCTCAGAAGAGGAAGAGAGGAGAGCCGAGGGGAAAACTGAGCTCTTGTTTTGCCTCTTTTCTCTCTCAGGGCCTCCCAAGATGCCACTCAGGGAGAAGCTATTAATCATTGACAGGCCCCCATGGCTGTGTGTGTGTGTGTGTGCGGGGCCGTATGGACTCAGCACAGGCAGGACATTGAGAGTAGATGTCTAAAGCCAGGCTGCACATAGAAACATTAGCAGCATTCTCCACGCCCACTGTAAAGCCCTCTCTAAGACCTGGGAGTCGGTCCCTACAGATGTGAAAAAACTCCCCACCAACCCACAAAGAAAGCACAACGGTGGCATGCATACACACACACACACACACACACACACACACACACACACACACGCACACACACAGCTGAAAACCGATCTCCCACAGGATATGCTTACAGCCCTGGCTGCTGCCTCTCTCACAGACTGCCAACATTGTTACACCCAGGAGAGAGTATGTGTGAGAGAAAAAAGAGACGGAGAGAGGGAATCATACACAGGGTCAGGGGAAAAAAACTAGAAGGAGAGAACGAGGGCAGGAAAAGGCCAAAAGAGAAAACGAGGGGGTGTCTTTGGCGACAGAAAGAAAAAAATACACAATGGAAACCAAAGATGGAGAGGGTGCGGAAAAGAAAATGCGAGGAACAGACGGAGACGGGCGGTTAGCATGAAAACCGGTCTCGGAGTAATGTTGCTTTAATCTGGTATTTCCTTTTCGCAGATCGAGGGTTATTCCTGGGGAAGGGTGGGAGAGTAACACACACTTGACGCCGTCTCCTGGCCTCGAGTCCAGCTGCGAGGCTGCGCTGCCCTGGCGGCTCATTGGGCCTTAACAAGAGCCACATCTAGCCTGTGCACCTCAGGCCTTTGTTACCAAACACACACACACACACACACACACACACACACACACAGACAGACAGAGGAAAGGAGGTATACAGTCACTCTGTCTGACCCGCCACCCCATAAATACATAGTGACATAGTCCAGGTGACCCAACACTCATAAACACATACACAACCATAGTACAGCCATATAATGTATACCAACAGACCTTAGAGTAGAAGTAACCGGCTATTATTTTATAAAAATAAAATCATTGTCTGATCAGAATTTGGTGGCTAAATCGGTGTATTTACACAAGGCTTCTTTAGGACGGACTAGTTGATTATTAAAATAGTCTATAATGCATTAATTTTATTAAAACTGAGAGCGAAATTCTGCTGGATTGCAAACATCTGAAATGAGCATCTGTTCAAAACAGTTTTCCAATGATAATCTGCTAGTAAGAAGATTAATAATCAGCAGCAGGCCATGTATTTTTTTTTTCAAATCTGTGTATAATGCACAAATGAAAGTGTGCACTACCCTAGAAATATACATAAGGCTCATTAGTATGTATGCATTGATACAGATTAGTCATCCTCTCATGTGCAATCTGAGATACTGATACTGGGACAGAGGTCAGAGGTTATAAAGGTCCCTGTGAATTTAATTCCACCAGGGCTTTAGATACTGCCTTTAACCGCAGTGTGTGTGTGTTTATGGTAGAGCAGATACACACAAACAAGTGACCCGCAGGCAGAAAGTTCCATACTTGCGCATGAAGTGTTACGCAACTCTGAAAAGCACCATTACATATAAGAAATTCAAGAGATGCACTGGTCAAAAGGGTCTTGTTGTAAAGCTAAATTGAATGATTAGCCAATTGGGTTAAACGGAGTCAGGGTCTAATTTGTGTCTTCTGATTAGATCCTATGCTTGAATATAGTGCTGCGGAGTATGCTACTAACTTGACTACATTTTCCAGTAATAGTGTGACAGTTAAGCTGTTTACAAGAAAAATACTGATCTTTCTATGGTGTTCATATTATGTTCTAGGTTTTTCTATCATTACTCCATTTTTTAGTGTCACCCCTAGAGAAAAATAAATATACTTAAATGTATTTGAAACACAAAGTATACTACAAATACATTTACACATTTATGTACTTGATAAAAATACCCTGCAATTGTACTTTTAGTATACTAAACTGGTATTTAAAATCACCTAAACTGGAAAAACTAATTTTGTGCTTAATGCACTTTAATTGTGCAGAAGTAGTGCTGAAGTCCAACTAAAGATATACTGAAGTATATTTGATTGTGCTAAAGTGGAACGATTGCAAAAGTATACTTCAGGTACACTTTAAATATCTTGCATTTAAAGACCGATATTATTCAAAGATCATACAGTCCTCGTCAATAGTTATATTAAAACACATTTTGGGCTTAATATTAAGAAATGAGTGTAATGCACAAGTAGTATTTCAAATAAAGTTTAATTATAATTTTTATGTCAGTAAATATGTTAATAGATTTGATCTATACTTAGTATGAAATAAATGCATTTTAAATATATTACCTTTTTACTGATCCAGAAATCATTCTAATATGCTGATTTGCTTCTCAGGAAACATTACTATCAATGTTGAAAACAGTTACTGCTTCATTTTTCTGTGGAAACTGTGATGCATTTTTTTTTGCATGAATAGAAAGAACTTTCTATTAGAAATAACTTTTTTGAAACCTTATAAAAGTATTTACTGTCACTTTTGATCAATGTAATGCATCCTTTATGAATAAAAGTGTTCATTTAAGCATATAAAAATCTTTTGAATTTAAACAGCTAACTTAATTTTCAACAATCTTCCCCAAATCAGTTTAAATCAAGCTCGCACACACAAGCGAACATGTGCACACGTGTTTCCTTGAGTTTTATTGTAAGCGCAGCTGAAATCTGCATGCATGCATGCAACTGTGCTTCTTACCCCAGCTGTTCGGCTGTTTTCAGCCCCTCCGGCAGAGGCGGAGCTTACACGCACAACACACAAGGGGGCGGGGCCGGAACGAGTCCAGACACCACCCATACCATAACTCCAGGTGAAAATATCAGAAAAGTGTGCAGAGTTAGAGATAAAACGACTATGTACTTCATCCTTTGCATTTCTTTTTACACCTCTGCATCTGTCACAAATCCCCCCTCCAACTCTCTCTTTCTTTCTCTCCAGGGCTCACTGCACTGGTGCGGTGTGGCTGTCAGCGATGCCTTACATCCTGTTTGAAACAGGGTGCTGCACCGTCTCAGGGGATTATCACGGCACAGCAGCACAACATAAAAGATGCCGGCTAATAAAACAGCGCAGAACAGAGAGAGAGAGAGAGAGAGGGAGAAAGGGGGGGAGAAACAAAAAGAAAAGCTTGTTCAATATGGATCAGACTGTCTTCCACCCTCCCCATCGCTCTCCCCGGTCCATCACCTGCCACGGTTGGTCCTGAGGCGGCAGGCAGGCGGGCAGCTGGCCAGCCGGGGAAAGGCACGGCTGGGCTGGTCTGTGCTGGGCCAGGCTGGGCTCAGACCATGTCCCTGGCCTTCTGAGGAAGGGAGCCGCTGGCTAGAGCCGCTTTTATCCTCCCAGCAGAATTAATCACCAAAGCCTTCAAGCTGCCAACCAGCAGAGGAGACTGTCAGCCAAGAGGGGTTCTGGCACCAGCCCAGGCTTCTATCCCTGCAGGGGCCTTCTATCAGATCAAAGACTGCCACCATCATGTCCCCCCTTCCCGCACACCTCTTTTTTGTTGATGTGGCAGAGGGGATGTAGATGATTCTGGAGATTTTATGAGGAAAAGATAGCTGGCTCGATGAGGACGTACATACGTGTAATTAGATTATGAATGTCTAATGAGGGATGTGCGGTTCGTTTCAGGGCTCGAGGAAGATGCTGAGCACCTGCTCGAAGCGAAAAAATCACTCCATCCACTAGCACCTCACCCAAGACACATCCCCATGACAACCACGGGCCAATGAGATGGCTGCCACACGGGTCACACAAGCCTCCCACAGCAGTGGACAATACGTCTGAGAGGAAATGCTCTCGCTCTCGTCTGAGAGATATACAACTCTGTTCATCAGTTTGTGAAAAATGGGCTGTGCGCTGTTGTCTGCCAGAGTCGTGGCCGCCAAATGCCATAGTTACTGGAGTTGATGTAACTACAAAATCATAGTACAATAAAATGGAATGGCGTTCAAAATTGCCTTTATGACATAAGAAGAGTATTGTAGTAAGAAACTCAATCATGTAAATTAAGCAAATGGCAATTTCTAATTTGGGATGCACAATATGTATTTTGTTCCATATCAGTTATCTGCCAAAAGATTTCTTTCTGATTTACCCATATAAATATGGGATATTTATAGAAGTCTGTTTTCGCCACAGTATAAAAAATAAAAAAGCTGATTGCGACTTTTTATCTCACTATAGTGTAACTAAGTTTATCTCATAATTCGGACATTGTTTCTTGTAATTCTGAGATAAAAAGAAAAGCTAAATATAAACTAACAATTTGGAGAGAAAAAACAAACAAACAAATTTTCTTGAAATTCTGACAATTCTCTGACTTTTTTCTCCACAAAAGGACACAATTACCTTTTTTTTTAAAAATGTATTTATTTTATTTAATTATAATTTTTTTATCCCATGGCGGAAACAGGCTATTTACCTTTTGATTATTGTTGCCATAATATTTTCATTAATTAATAACACTGTTAAACATAATTCTTAGTAATTTTTTAAATGAAAATCCATTTGTCATAGGCTACTGTATAATTACATTTTTATGATCTTTTATTTTACATTTATTTAGGTAGAATTGTATAGATTTATAATATCTAACATTTATCAGTTTTTCGGCATAAATATGAGCATCATATCTATCCTTCCATTCATCCGCCCGTCCGTCCATCCATCCGCCTGCCAATCTATCCATCCATCCATCCATCCATCCATCCATCCATCCGTCCTTCAGTCTGTACTTTTAACCATCCAACTGTCCATCCATCCATCCATCCGTCAATCTGTCCATCCGCCTACCAATCTATCCAATCCATCCATTCCGTCCGTCCGTCCTTCCATCTGTCCTTTTATCCATCCAACTGTCCATCCATCTATCCGTCCGGTTTTTTTCCAGTCGCCTACAATCTATTCCAATCCATCCATCAATCTTATCTAACTATATCCATCATACATCCGCCTATCAATCTATCTTTCTATCTATCTATCTAGCTATCTATCATCTATCTTCTATCTATCTATCCTTTCAGTCATAGAGCCTGAGGAATCATTTGCTTCTCTCCTCTCTTCTCTCAGGGACAGCAGCGTTTTAATTGATTAGCGTCTGGCACAAGACCAGATAAACATGCAGATTTGGCATCTTGGCTGGCGACTGTGCTCATCCGCCTTAACACACACACACACAAATGCACAACACAGATTTGTCAGGGGGGTTGGCTTCAGTGGCCAAGGAGGAAGCGGGTAAGGTGTCTGCAGGGGACTCCACCCATGAAGGCAGCCGACGTCGTGGATAATTATAGCAACGCCATAATAAGCTGGTCAGTCTCCGCACGATTGCTGGAACACTCATGTTCTAGAGCGGTCCTCTCCACACGCCCTGTGCTAAACTTTCTCTCCGAAACGCTGTGAGAGCTCAGCGTGCCGTGACCTGAGTTGAAGTCACCACAGAATATGTTGCGGGAATAAAAACAAGAACTGAGAGGCGGCTCAACATGTCGTCGCATATTCAGAAGGGTGTCTCGATTCTTAATGTAAATGCTCTTGTCATGGGAAAAAAGTTTCCTTCATTAGTGAAGTTTGGAAGAGTATCTGCGCTTTAAAATAAACGATTTTTCAAAGTCATTGGATTGTTGGAGTAGATTTTACAAGTTTCTACACCAGTTTCATTTTTCTTAAGTGTGTGCTCTGGTTGTGTGATCTAAATAAAGAGTGACTCAAATTTTTCAATATTATTTTTAGTAAATATTGACATGAATTTAACAATTTTACTTTTTATTATTAAATTACTTAAAATACTAAAACGTTAATTACTATTATCTGGCCATTTTTTGGAGATACAGGCTAAAAAAAAACAAAGAAACAAAACCCAAAACAAGAAAAACAACAATATTGATCATATTAAGTAATACAATGTGTATATATTTATAGAATTTATAGTATTTTTAATCGTGTATAGCTTTTATTTTTTATACTTAAAGTTTTTTTTTTTTTACTAATTTCCCCCTATATTTCAGGTTTAGTGTAAGTATTTAGTACTTTAACTTATTCATTTCAGTTAGTAGCAAGGGCAACCTTTCTTATTGCGTTTTTTCCCTAATTTCTATTTTTGAGTTGAGGCTTTTCCTGAAATATTTATATATTTTTCAGCTTCATTTCGATGACCAAAAAATACCAGCATTGCTTGCAACATTTTCCAGTTCCATTCCTCCCTCTTTCTCCTTATTTCCTGTCCTCTCTCCACTTTCCTAAATTAAAAAAATACCAAAACAAGAAAGAAAAAAGAAATTATAACCGTCTAAAAATGTGTATTGTGATCAATTAAATGATCCAAATCTCTTTGATCAAGCAAAATCCATTACAGCTGACATATTTCTGCAATGTCACTGGAAAGATAGAAATGCGAGTTTAGCACTTTAGGCCACTAGGGGATCAGGCTGCTGGTTCCCTGCTGAAGGAGCTCCAGGTCAGGGGAGAACCAGGTACTAATGAGCCACGGCTCAGGGCCAGCTCCAGGGGCCGCAAGGGTGACGCCAATCTCCCGGCTTTAAAACTAAACCGAGAGAGAAACAGAGACATTAGAAGTAAAGTAAAGCAGGATTGTAGGTCAAAAGGCACCTGTTGTCCACCTGACCCCACGCGGCTGCTGCACACACGTCCTCGTTCCCAGCAATCCCTCCATGACCAATGTCACAGCCTCCGTGGAGTCTGCCGATTTCACGCTAAGGGGAGGTTGGGGCAGGCAGGACACTTGTCTGTCCCCACAGCCTACGCACTGTCATCAGCCCCCTGTGGCTTGAAGCATATGGGAAAAGCTTGTGGTAAACAGAACAGATCCGCTCTGGACACTGGAGTGACATGCTGGGGCTTTATGATGGATGCCCAGGGCTGATAAGGGAAAGTGGTCCGGCTTGGCACAAGTGAACAGATATATAAAACGTTCAAATGTGTAAACAGGGTCCAACATGTTTTGCGATCCGGTCACAAACTACAACGGTTGTGAATGCTAATGCATCCTGATGTACCACAGACAACATTGAAGGACCTACTCGTCCAATATGCAATAGCACTGCACCAAAACAATGGCTTTAAAAAAAAATGTGTTGAAATGCTTGTACTTATAAATATGCAAAAATTCACAAAATATCGAGTTGAAAGTTCACGTAATGCCGGTGCTCCATTAAAATAACACTTCACTGAAAATGCAGCAATTCTATGTTGAAAGTATATTGGAAAGCAAAAGAGTTTTTTGGCCTTTTTCCCCATTTTTGTTCTTTAGTAGCATGTAATAAAAAGCTGCCGTAGTACGTGATGTATGTAGCCACAAAATTTCAGACTCTGTCTTTGAAATCTGATCACACATGGTCACAGGAGACACATTTGAGAAGCATGTCGCTACTAGGTGTAAACAAGCAATGTGTCTTGTCTGACCACATGTGATCTGATCACCCGAGATGAATGTTAATACCAGGTGTCAACACGGCCTAAAACACGTGACCCATACAATATCTCAGATCAAGTGAACCTACTTGATTTTGGTTTGCAAACGACAAGATGACAGACAATAAGTTGTGTTCACACAGAACACATTTTGCATTTTACTGGGCTGCTTTTCGATTGTTTTTCTATGTAAACGTGCTGGATGAACATCTTTTACAACATCTCATGCATGACCCGGCATTCCAAAAGCATGCAACTCAAGTTGAATTTTTTTCAATCCCCTGCTCTGTGTTTCAGGTTTTGCAAATGCAAAAGTGTGTTCTGTGTGAATGGCCTCAAAGTTTACATGTGCAATTATAAATGAGCTATACTGGGTTTTTGTGTTGGAATAAAAATAAGATGGACTAAAACAGTGTTTCTCATCCTGAGACCTCAAACTTCCACGGAGGCCTCAGGATGACTTCATTATTTAAAATGAATTATTATTTATATATTAAAATAATCGAACTTAAATCTAAATGAAAATACAAAAAAAAAATAATAATAAATCAGGAGTTAACATACAGTACTTCAGGAATCTACTGAAATCAGAAATGTTTTGTTAATTAATTTAATGTATAAACACTCCCAGTTTCTGTTGATTATAGCAGAAATACCAAAAATAAATAGCCTATATAAAGTGGTCTTTGAATATTTAGTGGAACAGAAGTCAAGCTGTATTAAAGCATTTAAGTGACGTTTTACGACAAATTATTTATTTAGTCTGACAGAATATGAACTTTTAAACTGCATGTAGTGGTACTTAGTGTGTCTTTGATAGGTGACCGTCCTTTTAAAGGTTTTGACCTTTAACTGTTTGTTCCTCGGGGTCTCCGAGCCTTTCTACTGCCACGCTGCTGAGAAAAAATACAGGACATGAACAAAACTGTGTGATTCTCTCTTTCTCTCGCTCTCTCACGTAAGCCCTCCCTTGTGTTTTTCCAGCCGAGCTCTTTCTGTGAAAAACAATTAGACTAAAACTGCTCAATACCCAAGGTCCTCCGAACGCTTCTTTTTAAATAGAGCCGTCAAGGTGACTTTTCTCCAAACACCCACTGCTTCTGTTTTTTTTCCCTCTCCTCCTCCTCTCTCTCTCGCTCTGTCTTTCACACACACTCACTCACTGTTTCCCTCTCACGCTGTTATTTCCCACTGTGAAGACTATGTCCGATCAGAACACCTTTTTCTGACAGAACACGCAGCAAACGCAGTAACTGTGTGTCGTCCCTGTGAGAACAAACCCAAGATTCCCTGAAGTGTGTTGGGCACAGACAGCAGGGCAGCTCCACACACACACACACACACACACCCACACACTTTAATCTTCAACATCACCAGATATACTGACTCCTTGCTTCCATTAAGGATTATAATGAAGACATAAGTTGGGTATAAAAGCAGGACTGTGCAAACAAGATAAAGGTGTTAGTCAGGAACAGCAATCCTGAGATCCCACTAAATGTTACAATTCAGTAGAATTTTGCTTTTAGTTTTAAATCGGTGACTAATGACCATAGATGGCGTGTATCCTAACCATCATGTTTATGCCACCATAAAACTAGAACCAGATAAACTAGAACAGGTCCAAATACTTGGATTGGACATATTAGCCAAATGATCTCTTAATGTTTCGGGCGAACACTGACAGAAGCTTCATTGTTAATTGTTATTAACTACATCAGTAAATAAAACTAAAGCATTTGTATAATCGTACTATAGTTTAGACAAGCAAAAGCTGCACCGACAAGATCATGGTTCGACTGTGAGTGCAAAGCCGAACTGATCAAATGTAAAATTTGGAATTGCAATGTTACTTTGGATAAACAAAACAAAAGCTTTATCGAATGCAAGGACATGCAAATATCTTTAGTGTCTAGATACGTTTTAAGGCTGCTGTAGATACAAAAGAGTTGGTGAGTGTTTGAGAAAAAGGGAAAACAAATCAAAGCAAAAGTGGCAAGGCCTAATAAACAAGCAAAAATGGAAAATAAAGCATCTTGCTTGGAGCATCTGTCCTTCTCTTTCTCTCTCAGAACAGATTAACTATAAGAGAGAGAAAGAGACAGAGAGAGCCCAAGGCCACGGCCGGTCTGATCCGCCCAGCTCCCCGAGGCACTCTTAATTCTGACACACATTCATCACTTTCTCCCACACTTCATCATGAGCACTCCTCTACGCTCACACCTCCAGATGAGATCCCAGCTCTCTCCCTCCTTCCCGTCTTCATGATTCCTCTCCGCATGAAGAAACATGGCTTGCTTTCATGAGAATTATCAATGTCAAACGTGAAAGCAACAACAAAACACTCTGAGGGTGTCAAAGCTGCTCTCTGACAACAGAAAACTGGACGTGTGTCTCGATGGGTAGGGCAGAGATGGGAAAAAAAGCACCACAAGGTCATTTAGCCTCTCCCTGCTGGCTCACGTACAATCTGTTGGCCAGTAGAAGAAAAACACTGAATCTTCCGGGCCAGTTCAACCAGGAGGGTTGAGCTCAACCCTCTTCCTGAGGTGAGACCCACGCTGACGGACAGCCGTCATCATTATTTTATAATGCTAACAGCTTATAGGACAAAAGGGTGTTTCAGAACAGAAGAAAGGGCTCAAATGTACTCTATGCAAATGCATAGGGCCTTCCAGTTTTGCAAGGCTGATTTAACATGTAAAATGTGTCAGAATGCAATGCATACTTCATGTACAAGATAACTACAACCACCCATTTGAGTTCTGATGTTTGTTACTGCAAGGACGTAAGTTCAAGTTCAGGTTAAATGCTGTTTGCAACATTTTATTTACTTAATGCAATATATTTCCAAGTTAAATCAGATATACAGCAAGAAAACTATTGTAGGCTGACACTTCAGGATGATTGTTTTAAATTCAAAATTTCAAGTTTTTCTTGAAAGTGACTTGGTATTATCAGAGACTGAGCCAGATCAAATGCAAATTACTGAAATCATGCTAAACAACTATTTGACTTTTTGGTTAACATACAGAGCTGTTTCTGTCTTTAGTTGATCTAGTCTCGAAAAACTGACTGCAATGAAACCAAAAAAAAAAAAAAACGAGCAGCACTAGAGACATTTCCTTTCCTGTTAGTGATGTCTAACGCAACAAATTACATAAAAATCTAAATGAAAGTACACTGACTGCTGAAACAGAAGGAGAGACGCTGCAGAGTTTTGCCTGATGACAGACAACAGATGCGCGTGTATGTCCAACTGCCTCCTGGCCGTCTGTTTGTTCACGCAAAGAAAGACACAGATACAGTATCTCAGACCACACGCAGATATCGAGCAGTTACGTGACAGCAGAATTCTAGAGAAGTTTCAGATTAAACTCCCTCTTTAAGATACAAGGAAACAATTACAGCAACTGTAGAGCGACCTCCAAAGCAGGGTTATTTTAGTATCATTGATATACTAATATAGTTTTTGTTAATACTTTGAATTAGTTTTTATTTTATATTTCCTGTTTTCATTTTAATTAAGTATCAGTATTTTGATGTTTTTAGGTCATTTTTAGATATGTTTTCAAATTTTCTCTAGGAGTTCATAATTTATTTCAGTTTGGTATTTATATTATAAAATATTAAATAAAATTTTGTAGTGTATTTCATATAATTGTATTTTATTTCGAGGGACAAAAAGTGTTTAAGGTAATATTTATGTAAGAAGTTCATTCAATCAAACAACAGCGATTGGAATATTTGCATGCTGAATTGCAAACTTTCTTGCTCGTAGTTGTAAACTGAATTGTGATCCCATTCCCCCCACTTTTAAGTAAACAATCATTGTATTTTAAGATTTATTTTGTTCATCTGCAGTGTAAAAATATGTAGTTTGACACATAAAACAACATTTTAAAGATGCGGTCACACTTACTGTTGCTTGGCAAAATTTTTGCACCAATATCTAGTCATTTAAATGGGAATCCATGTTTGGGAGTTTCGTACAAGGGCAAAAAAGTTCCCCACACAATTTTGGTTTGAAATTGACTTCTGTGCAAGCTGTGCTTCATACATCGCTACACTTTTGACAACAGACAATGGACCTTTTTGCCCACTAAATGTTGCTAATATGGCCTAAACAAACACAATAATCTTATATGGCTAGTGTGCCCTCACCTACCCCACCAAATAAGGTGGCACTACTGGGCGACTGTTCTTAATATTCATGAGCCAGGTTGATTAGGTTTATAACGTTTCCCTCTACACATTTCAGATCATTCTTACACCCCTAAATTTACATACTGCATTTCTCACTGTCTCTCTCATCATCTCTTCTTCCTTCGCATCGTTCTCGCCACATTCCTGTCTTCTCGCCCTCCAGCAGAGTCAGATTAGAGTGTGGACGGCCTGTTCCAATAGCAACTGCACTCACCAGCCCCCTTTTTTCACAGACCTTCAGGCGCTCTCTGTCTCCAACACACACACTTATTCCATCTTCAGTACATTCTCAAGGTCTTAGCACCATTACACAATTTACACAATGACAAATTCTCAAATTCTTCAAAATCTTTCATACAGCACCACCGCGCATATTTCAAGTGCTTCTTTCTCTTAGAGTAGCACACACACACAAACTCTCTCTCTCTCTCTGTGTGTGTGTGTGTTAAGTGTCAGGATGTTTGTTACTCTTCTCTGCAGCGTTGCACTCCACTGCCTGCCTCTTCCTCCTCCACACAGGCTCGGCTCTCTCTCCTGCAGCTCCCGGGAGATGGCTGCCCAGTTCTGACCTCTCTTGCTTGGGGAGGCTGGCTCCTCTCCACCTGCCCTCCCCTCTGCTCCAGCCTCCACAGATCTAGACCTGGCAGCCACCCAGAGCCGGCTCATTCGCTCACTCACTCACACACTCCCTCAACCCCACAGCGGGCGATACTGCACCGCTTAGGTGGGCAAAAGACAGTTTGAAGGCCGACAGATAGAGCGAGAGAGAGACAGAGCCAGACAGAAAGAAAGGGAAGTTACTGCCACTGTACTATGTACTATGTACTATGTAAGCACTGTTTTCACCAAAATGCCAACAGTAAATTGACATTTATGCATTAGGCAGATGCTTTTAAAGCAACTTAAATTACATTCAAGGTAGACTTTTTATCAGTTTATGCCTTTCCTATGACAGTGGCATTGCAAGCACCAGGCTGTTTGAGCTACAGCAAGGGATTAATATATTATTATGGAATCTTCAAACAGTGTGACATGCTTGAATATCTCTTGCATGTAATTTATTTTATTTTTACCCGACCAGTTACAATAGCGACATATACACATACAGTACATATGTAGTTAGTCTTTTCTGTTTCTATTTTTGTTGCATCACACTGGGAGGTCCTGCCCACAATGAAATCTCATTGGTCCATAATTCTGATCCGCATAATATCGAGCAACAAATTTATTATGAGACAAATAATGCTGGAAAAAGCTTTTGATGCCACTGTACAATTACAATTTAAGAAATTGGGGTTGTTAAGATTTATTTTATGCTTTTGAAATACATTTATGCTCTTTAAGGCTGCATTTTTAAAAATAAAAAAATACAGTAAAATTTTTATATTTGAATATATATTAAAAAGTTGACAGCTGAATTTTCAGCATCCTTACTCCAATCTTCAGTGTCACATGATCCTTCACAATCTGCTAATATCTGATTTTGGCTCTCAAGAAGACAGTTAGCCTCAATGTTGTAAACAGTAGGCTGCTTGATACTTTTTTGGTGATACTTTTTTTTTTTTTCAGGATTTTTTGATGAATAGGAAGTTCAAAAGAACAATATTTATTTGAGTTAGAAAGCTTTTGTAACATTATACATGCTTTACTGTCCTTTTTGATCAATTTAATGCATCCTTTGTTGAATAAAATATCCATGGGTTTACAAACTTACTGACCCAAAACGTTTGAAATCCACTGATTTTGCACTATTGTACACATGGTAAATATTCTGAGCGATTCAGCCATCCAAAACAGAACAACAGTGGTGACTGAAGAACAGAAGGAAGCATGATTTCCTTCATATCTCTGAAATGTTTAATTGTTTGGAAAGTTATTGAGCGATTCACCAGAGGCGAGTGTGTGTTTGAGCAAATGTGGGCCGCAATGGGGGGAAATCCATTGCCAGCTGAACCCAGATTGATGATCGTCTCTCACAGCGGCAGCAGCATCTGGTAAATGCCCACACACAGAGAACAACCCCCTTCACAGTATACTAATGGAACGGCCCAAATTGGTGTTTGGGCCCGAACCAAGAACACAAGTGTCGTCTGTAGCCATGCAGAACTAGAGAGCAGACAGCTGGGCACAGATACTGATTGATCACAGTGGTGCGTACAGGAATGTGGAGTGTGGAGAGGTAAATGGGAAAGGGAAGTCATACAGAGAGAGCCTGGAGGGCTGTATGTGTTTTGAGCCGTGTGGTACTGAAGGACGGACATGGGCCATGACGGACACAGGAAACGCAGAAGAGTTTCTGACTGCCTCTCGAATGCCCAGCTATAAGCACATGGGAGAGACAGACCACAAGCAGCATCTATACCACTATAGGAGTCTATCAGCATCAGCACTCATGCATTATACATGCTTTTTACATCTATGACGCATGCATGCTGCCACAAACCCCCATGGTAAACATAACTGCTCTACCAAATAATCATTGAAGCTAAAAAAAAAAAAAAGACCTAATATTTCCCAAATCCTTTCAAATCTTTTCATCCCTGGATTCCCTTTCCAATGTTTCTGAGATGCTATGAATCCTTTTTGGCCGTTCCTGAGCTTGGCTCAAATCCCTTTCAATGGCCACTTACGTCATTTGAATTCCCAGAGCTATCAGTTTGAATTTTATCCTTACTGCATTGAATTTCTGTTTTCATTTTCTGAATCGCTACTTCATAGAAGTGAACAGATACGCAAGGGAAAATATTAGGTTCAACCCATTTATTTTGTGATAATGTCTGTCTGACTGTACATAATCCTGCTGTCTTATCAAATACGTAAATGTACATTAAATTCTTATATTTCTTTACATTACATTACTGTGTAAGAAAAAAGAGACCACAGAGCAAAACATTACCTTATTTATAATACCCTAAATGTTCTAAATAAAATTGTCAGATTGTCCCCATTTACAGACTAATACCTCTACAGTTTCAGATTTAGGCAAAAAAAAAGTAAAAATATATGACCCGGTTGGTCCAAATAATAATACAGTTTATATATTCATAATAAATTAAAACTGATTTAAAATAACTCAAATTTTTTTTTTTAACATTTAAATACCTCCACCACTGTAAAAATGTTTATAATATATATATAATTATATAAAATAAAAATATTAAATTTAATAATATTTAATAATTCATAAAATTTTTAATTTATTAAAAAATTCTACATACAAACCCGTTTCCAAAAAAGTTGGGACACTGTACAAAATTGTGAGTAAAAAAGGAATGGAATAATTTACACATCTCATAAACTTATATTTTATTCACAATAGAATATGGATAACATATCAAATGTTGAAAGTGATACATTTTGAAATGTCATGCCAAATATGGGCTCATTTTGGATTTCATGATAGCTACACATTCCAAAAAAAGTTGGGACAGGTAGCAATAAAAGGCCGGAAAAGTTAAATCTACATATAAGGAACAGCTGGAGGACCAAATTGCAACTTATTAGGTCAATTGGCAAAAACATGATTGGGTATAAAAAGAGCCCCTCAGAGTGGCAGTGTCTCTCAGAAGACAAGATGGGCAGAGGATCACCAATTCACCCAATGCTGCGGCGAAAAATAGTGGAAAGGAGTTTCTCAGAGAAAAATTGAAAAGAGTTTGAAGTTATCATCATCAACAGTGCATAATATCATCCAAAGATTCATAGAATCTGGAACAATCTCTGTGCGTAAGGGTCACGGCCGGAAAACCATACTGGATGCCCGTGTTCTTCGGGCCCTTAGACGGCACTGCATAAATTCAGGAATGCTACTGTAATGGAAATCATAACATGGGCTCAGGAATACTTCCAGAGAACATTGTCGGTGAACACAATCCACCTTGCCATTCGCTGTTGCCGGCTAGAACTCTATAGGTCAAAAATGAAGCCATATCTAAACATGATCCAGAGGCGCAGGTGTTTTCTCTGGGCCAAGGGTCATTTAAAATGGACTGTGGAAAACTTTTCTGTGGTCAGACGAATCAAAATTTTGAAGTTCTTTTTGGAAAACTGGGACGTCATGCCATCCGGACTAAAGAGGACAAGGACAACCAAGTTGTACCGCGCTCAGTCAGAAGCCTGCATCTCTGATGGTATGGGTTGCATGAGTGCGTGTGGCATGGGCAACTTACACATCTGGAAAGGCACCATCATGCTGAAAGGTATATCCACCTTTCTAGAACAACATATGCTCCCATCCAAACGTCGTCTCTTTCAGGGAAGACCTTGCATTTCCAACATGACAATGCCAGACCACATACTGTATCAATTACAACATCATGGCTGCGTAGAAGGATATGGGTACTGAAATGGCCAGCCTGCAGTTCAGATCTTCACCCATAGAAAACATTTGGCGCATCATAAAGAGGAAGATTCGACAAAGAAGACCTAAGACAGTTGAGCAATAGAAGCCTGTATTAGACAAGAATGGGTCAACATTCCTATTCCTAAACTTGAGCGATTTGTCTCCTCAGTCCCCAGACGTTTGCATATTGTTATAAAAAGAAGAGGGGATGCCAAACAGTGGTAAACATGGCCTTGTCTCAACTTTTTTTTGAGATGTGTTGATGCCATGAAATTTTTAAAATCAACTTATTTTTCCCTTAAATGATACATTTTCTCAGTTTAAACATTTGCTATGTCATCTATGTTGTATTCTGAATAAAATATTGAAATTTGAAACTCACATCATTGCATTCTGTTTTTATTCACAACTTGTACAGTGTCCCACGTGACCATCCAACCTGACAGAACGGAGAGATCTGCAAGAGGATGGCAGAGATCCCCAAATCCAGTGTGAATAACTTGTTGCATCTTTCCCAAAAAGATTCATGGCTGTATTAGTTCAAAAGGGTGCTTCTACTAAATACTTAGGACCATGTGATATTTCAGTTTTCTTTTTTAATAAATCTGCAAAAATGTCAACAATTTGTGTTTTTCTGTCAATATGGGGTGCTGTGTGTACATTAATGAGAAAAAAATTTACTTAAATGATTTTAGCAAATGGCTGCAATATTAACAAAGAGTGAAAAATTTAAGGGGTCTGAATACTTTCCGTACCCACTGTATACACACACCCACCCACACACACACACTATCTATCCTATAAAATCTACACACACACACCACACACACAAACACACACATATATATATATATATTTATATATACAGTGGTGTGAAAAAGTTTTGCCCCCTTCCTGCTTTCTTATTTTTTTTGCATGTTTGTCACACTTTAATTTTTCAGATCATCAAACAAATTTAAATCTTACACAAAGATAATGCAAGTAAATACAAAATGCCGTTTTTAAATTATGATTTATTTTATTAAGGGAAAAAAGCTGTCTAAACCTACGTGGCCCTACGTGAAAATTAATTGCCCCCTCCTGTTAAATCGTGAAAGAACTGCAATTAAGCACATTATTTTAGAAAGCTGAGTAAAATTTCACTAGCCACACCAAGGCTTGATTACTGCCAGACCTGTTGAATCAAATAATCACTTAAATAGAACCTGTCTGACAAGGTGAAGCATGCTTAAAGAGCAACACTTAATGCCGCGATCTAAATAAATTCAAGAACATATGAGAAACAAAACAGTTGACATGTATAAGTATGGAAAGGATTATAAAGCCATTTCTAAAGCTTTGGGACTCCAGCAAACCACGGTCAGAGCCATTATCCACAAATTGAGAAAGCTTGGAACAGTGGTGAACCTTTCCAGGAGTTGCTGGCCTACCAAAATTACTCCAAGAGAGCAGTGACGACTCATCCAGGAGGTCATAAAATAACCCATAACAACATCTAAAGAACTGCAGGCCTCACTTGTCTCAATTAAGGTCAGTGTTCATGATTCAACAATAAGAAAGAGACTGGGCAAAAACGGCATCCATGGGAGAGTTCCAAGGCAAAAGCCACTGCTGACCAAAAAAAAACACAAAGGCTCGTCTCTCATTTGCCAAAAGATATCTTGATTATCCCCAAGACTTTTGGGCAACTATTCTGTGGACTGATGAGACAAAAGTTGAAATTTTTGGAAGGTGTTTATCCCATTAGGTCTGGCGTAAAATTAACACTGCATTTCAGAAAAAGAACAACATACCAACAGTAAAATATGGTGGTGATAGTGTGATGGTCTGGGGCTGCTTTGCAGCTTCAGGACCTGGACGACTTGCCATAATTGATGGAACCATGAATTCTGCACTCTATAGGAAAATCCTGAAGGAGAATGTCCGGCAGTCACTTTGTGATCTCAAGCTCAAGCGTGCTTGGGTTATGTAGCAGGAAAATGATCCCAAACACACAAGCAAGTCCACATCTGAATGGCTCAAGAAAACTAAATTAAGGTTTTGGAGTGGCCAAATCAAAGTCCTGACCTGAATCCTATTGAAATGCTGTGGCATGACCTTAAAAGCTTCATGCTCGAAAACCCTCCAATGTGGCTGAATTAAAACAATTCTGCCAAGAAGAGTGGGCCAAAATTCCTCCACAGCAATGTGAAAGACTCATTGCCAGTTATCGCAAACACTTGATTGCAGTTGTTGCTGCAAAGGGTGGCACAACCAGTTATTAGATTAGACAATTACTTTTTCACGTAGTGCCAGGTAGGTTTGGACAGCTTTTTTTCTCTTAATAAATGAAATAATTATTTCAAAACTGCGTTTTGTATTTACTCAGGTTATCTTTGTGTAGTATTAAAGTTTGTTTGATGATCTGAATGTTTTAAGTGTGACAAATATGAAAAAAAATAAAAAAACAGGAAGGGGGCAAAAACCTTTTCACACCACTGTATATACAGTGTGTACGAAGTATCAACCCCTTAAATTTTTCACTCTTGGTATATTGCAGCCCTGTTTTGCTAAAATCATTTAAGTTTTTTTTTTTTTTTTCCTCATTAATGTACACACAGCACCCATATTGACAGAAAAACACAGATTTGTTGACATTTTTGCAGATTTATTAAAAAGAAAAACTGAAATATCACATGGTCTTAAGTATTCAGACCTTTTGCTGTGACACTCGTATATTTAACTCGGGTGCTGTCCATTTTTTTCTGATCATCCTTGAGATGGTTCTACAATTTCATTTGAGTCCAGCTGTGTTTGATTGGACTTGATTAGGAAAGTCACACACATGTCTATATAAGACCTTACAGTTCACATTGCATGTCAGAGCAAATGAGAATCATGAAGACAAAGGAACTGCCTGAAGAGCTCAGAGACAGAATTGTGGCAAGCACAGATCTGGCCAAGGTTACAAAAAAAATTTCTGCTGCACTTTAGGTTCCTAAGAGCACAGTGGCCTCTATAATCCTTAAATGGAAGACTTTGGGACGACCAGAACCCTTCCTAGATCTGGCCGTCCGGCCAAACTTTGGACTATCTGGGGGAGAAGAGCCTTGGTGAGGAGAGGTAAAGAAGAACCCAAGAATCAGACTGTGTCTGAGCTCCAGAGAAATGCAATTCGTTAGAGATGGAGAAAGTGAGAAAGTCAACATCCTGCAGCCTCTCCACCAGTCGGTCTTTATGGAGAGGCCCGACGGAAGCCCTCTCAGTGGCACGACACATGAAAAGCCATCGATGAGTTTGGTGAAGATGGTGAAAATAAGATTCCTCTGTCTGTATGAGACCCAAGGTAGAACTTTTTGGTCCTTAATTCTAAGTGGTATGGTGGGAGAAAACCGCACTGCTCAGTACACCTGTCCAATACAGTCCCGAACATGAAGCATGCGGCATCATGGGTGCGGGGTGTTTTTCAGCTGCGGGACAGGACGACTGTATCAATCGTGATGGTAAGAAATGAATGCGTGCCAAGTACAGGATATTCCTTGACGAAAACCCTCTCCCGATTGCTCATACCTCAGTACTGTGCCGACGGTTCTTCCAAACAAGACACTGACCGTAACCACAGCTAAAATAATGAAGGAGTGGTTTCACAACAACTCTGTTCTTGAATGGCCCAGCTAGAGCCCTGGCTTAAACCCAATTGAGCATATCTGGAGAGACCTAAAAATAGCTGTCCACCCACGTTTACCATCCAACCTGACAGAACTGAGAGGATCTGCAAGGAGGAATGGCAGAGGGTCCCCAAATCCAGGTGTGAAAAACTTTGTTGCATCTTTCCCAAAAAGACTCATGCTGTATTAGATCAAAAGGGTGCTTCAACTAAATACTGAGCAAAGGGTCTGAAAACTTAGGACCAAGTGATATTTCAGTTTTTCTTTTTTAAAAATCTGCAAAAATGTCTACATTCCCCCGTGTTTTTCTGTCAATGTTGGGTGCTGTGTGTACATTAATGAGAAGAAAAATTAACTTAAATTATTTTAGCAGATGGTTGCAATATAACAAAGAGTGAAAATTTAAGGGGGTCGAATACTTTCCGTACCACTGTAGATATATATATATATATATATATCGACACATATATACATCTATATACACACATATATATATATATACACACACACACACATACAGTATATAATATATATATGTATATATATATATATATGATATATCTCTTATATATTATATATATTAATAATTTTTTATTATTATTATTATATATATATATATTATACACACACACACTATATACTACCCATACACATATATACATATTATACCATATATACCTATATATATCTATATATATACACCTAAACCACACTTATTTATACTTAAATTATTTATCAATCTTTTAAAATTATTAAGAATAATTAAAAAAATACGTAATTTAAAATTTTTAAAACTTTTCTATATTTATAACTTTTTAAAATGTAAATAAAAAAAATATAAAAAACTATATACACACACACCACCACACACACACACACACACTATAAAGAAAATGTTTATAAACTATATTAGTTGATTAACATATCAAATTATGTCTAATAATTATATGAAAGACAGCTGAATGCCAAATTGTAATGATCAATTTGGATTCTCTGTCTCGAGTTATCTTCATCTGCTGTCAGGACAACTTGAGCTGGTTTAAAGCGAACACTCTATCTGTCCTTCTTCAGGTCTGACCCCCTCCGTCCCGCAGTGTGCTCTCAGGGCTGATTAGTGGTCCTCAGAGGCTCTGCTGGGAGCCCTGCCTGCCTGCCCACTGTCAGTCTAATTGCAGCCAGTGTAGCCGGATCCCTGGGGAGTGCTGGTGTGAAATCCAGATATGATATGTACTATTAACTAAACTGCAAAAATCCCCATGCACACATACTGCCTGAGCTCTCTGTGCACGATCTGCCTCTCTAACACGCTATAAATTACAGCAAGGAAAGTGAGGAAGAAAGAAAGACGGGCCGGTGGGGGTCAGGAGCAGGATAGAGACAGATATACCGGTATTTGGTCATTTTGAGATTATCGGCATTGTGAGAAAACCATGCGCGCATTTAGTTTGTCATATTACATATTTAAGAAATAAAAAATAAAAAAAACAAAACAAGAGCTGTACTGAATATCACCTGTCTGTTCTTTATAATAGTGCTCTCTTGCTTTCTCTCTTACTTCTGCATGAAATCAGAAATGATTTAAAGGCAACATTCCTTCTGTGCCTGCTTTCTCTCAGTTTCCTCTGTGGGCAGATCTTTGCCTCTGTATCTGTCTTCTCCAAATCCTCCCCCATGTTTTCTCTAAAGGAGAGAGCGCCCTCTGTCTGCAGCTGCAGGAACGACTCAAGCACAAGCCATTGTCCTCATATCAGAACATCTGCCAGCATGAGATCATTTTATAAACTCTGAAAACAGAAAAGACGACGAGAACGGAATTAATCTTACTCAAGGTATCCGTCTTGACAGTACTGACTATCAGAAACAATTCAAGGCCCTCCGTCCTGAGAGAACCCAAAATCAATTCCCTTGACAGTGAGTTATCACCCTGATATACAGCGTGCGTGAAACGCTCCTCTGCTCGGATGACTGACAGCAGCATCTCTATCCTCACGATGCTGAATGAGGAGATAGAGAGAGTGGAAGAGATGAGAGTGATAATTTGAAGGAGAACAAGTGATTTGGCATTTTTGTGGGGGAGAAAATGAACACAGCCAGATGCAAAGCAAAGAATACAGCTGAGAAACAGCTTATACCTGCCAAAGGTTTGGTGGTCTTAGATGGTTTATACTGGTCTAGCCTGTCAACAAACCTGGTCAAGATGTTTGTCCAGCTGGTTTCCAAGGCTAATGAGCCGATAAGTGCCTAGACCCTTCAATAACCAGCAAGATAGACTTGTTAAACCAGCGTGGCGAGGTTGGGAGACCAGATAACCACTTAAGATGGTTTTTCAGATATCAGCACAGTTCAATCACAGTGTAATCCCTAAATTACACATCTAAAATACAGGCACCAGCTGACACATTACTACATTAGATTTGATTTAATATAAGACTAAATGCACAGAATGTGCAGAAATGCTGAATCTGAAGGATTTTGCTCTCAAGTCAAGAGCCATTCTGGGTGTTAAAGCCCTTCACGTTCGGGATCAATAAAAGAGCTTACACTTCCTCCACTCATTTCCATCGTCCCTCCATCCTTCACCTAAACAATGATACAGAGCGTGGTCTGAGCAAAGATCTATGGGACAAGGTGACAAAGAGGAAAAACCCCTCGGATCAATACTGCTTTCCATCTTCTTAATAATTTCATCTTTTGTCTGACATCTTGGCTCGAGCACAGAGAGAGAGAATGTGTTACACATTCGCTCTGTGCTGTTTCTCATGCATTCCAGCTTTTAGAAATCAATTCTCTGTCCATTTTCCCACAGATGGGGGAGCAGTGACACTAAGCTGCCATAGAGGGGCGATATTTCCCACCAGATATGACTTGTGTCCATCTTCCTCTCCATCCCTCCCTCTAACACCATCATTCACTCATCTTTTTTCTTTTGGAAGAGGGAAAGCACACAAACACACTCATATATGGAGACACAAACTGCCATGTCACATAAACAATAGCAAATGCACTGACACATACAAAAACTTTGCCAACTTTTTCTTCTCTCACACACTCACAAATCTGGCTCTGACAAACACCAGGCTATAACTGGCATGCATTGCACACCACTGTGTCTCTCTCTCTCTCTCTCACACACACACACACGCGCGCGCGCTGCTCCATCTCACCGCTGAACAAGAGGACCTCAGGGCACAGAGCTGCAGCCGAAAGCAGTCACGCTGGCAGGAAAGCCTGCAGGGCACTTACACTCTCTACGCTCCCACAGGCTTCACCCCTCACATCACGGCTCTGCCCGTCTATCAGTGTGCCCGGCTGTCTGCCTACACCAACTGTCTTTCAAAAATGTCTGTCTGAGGCATCTTACAATCTGTGCAGTTCCCTCACTGTCCCATCACTGTCTGAATCCATCGCTAATGAAACGCTTGACTTTTGACTGTCCACTCCAAATCATCAATTATGTTCAGTCATTTTCTTTCTGTCAATAACTGTGCCCTACTGACAGCTTTGACAGTGAATAATTAACATTTTCTCTTATCAAATTCTAATTTTGCATTAATGTTTTATATGTAGGCTATTTACACACACATTACAGTTCAAAAGTTTGGGGTCAGTTTTTTATTTTGAAAGAAATTAATAATTGATTTTATTAAACAAGTATGCCCTTACCTGAATTAACGTGACCGTAAAGCCATTACAAACATTTTTTTTGTTACAAAGGCCTTTCTATTTCCAAGAAAATCTTTTGTAGTAGGCTTTCACAAGTTCAAAGAAATTCTCTAAACTATTTATTAAAGAATTCCTGAAAATATCAATTATTTCACATTATTAATCATAGACCGAATCAGTGTATAATGATTTCTGAAAGATCATGTACACTTAAACTGAGTGTACCTGAAATTCAGCTTTAACACACGGAATAAATTACACCTTTAAAAGATATTAAAATAGAACAGTTATTTTTAAATCAAAATAATATTTCACAATATTTCTATTATTACTGTATTTTTTGAATAAATAAATGCAGCCTTGATGAACATAAAACCCTTCTTTAAAAAAACTTTTAAATCTTACCACCCAAACTTTGACCTATAATAGTGTATATAAAATTTATATATTAATTATAATCTCCAAATAAATGTTATTTAATTTTTAAACCGGAGAAAAAACAGGAAAATGTTTTCTTTAGATACAGCTATAAATATACATAATAATATTGTTAGATATGCATATCAATGTCACACACACACACACACAATAATATATTAATAATCTTAAAATGTAAATATTTCATACAATTTAAAAACAAAATATGTTAAACATCATACAGTGCATTACATCTGTGAACATCCAAAACCCATATCTGTCAGCCATTAATAATTATTCCTCCTGACTTACTGACTGCAAGTCAATTCCCATCTATCTAAACATATGTCTGTTTGCATTGTAATAACAATGATGGTGATAATCACAGCACTCCCGGAATGCAGAACACCACCAAGGGAGCCTTAACTCACAGTTACCATTCAGACCAACATGCTCGGATACACACACAGATGCACAACCTAGCACCTGTTGCACCTCCTGCGCCGAGGCCCCTCCGCCACGTCTGCTTTAAATGTCGTCTCGAGGCCTCTGCACGCTCTAAATGGCTCTTTAAAAGAGCCTCCGTGGATGTGGAGGCAAATAAAAGGAGGACCACACCAGCAGTCCAACGAGTCCCATTCACCGGGGCTCTGTTTGGGTTGGCCGGCTGAAAGAGGCGTGATTTACAATAGATCAACACAGCCATCCGGCCCGGGACACACAGCGCGGGCCCCTGCTGTGTCATTTGGGGTCAGACGGTAAAGATGTGCCTCGCTAGCGTTACAGACGAGCCACGACACCCGGTGCTTTGTCCAGGGGTGTTGCTGCCTGCTTGTTTGTTTTGCTGGTGTAAACGACCACATACTCTTGGTATCACGGGTTTGGAGGAGTTCATGGTCCGCTGAGTAGCATCTTTGATCTGCTTGGCTCTCTGACAAACATTCCCTGCCCCGCTAATCCTCATTAATGGCGGGTTAGAATCCATCTTTTCATCATCCGACCAAGAGAGTAGAGGGTGGTGGAGGAGAGGTGGTAAGAGCTAAGAGAAAGGGATGATGCAAAATGCCAAATTGCTCCCAAATGCTGCACAGCGGATTAATGGTACCCCAGATTCTGTTCGTCCGTTTGAACGTGTTGAAGTCGGCGTGTTTCTGTAAACTAGCTCACAATGAGGTGAAATCAGTCGTGAAATGCGCCTAAGGCCAAGGCTTTAGGCTTTAGAAAGAGAGTTATTAGGGATGCTGTTAGAAAGCAGAAAGTAGTGAGACACATAAAAGCTGAAAGAAAAGTGCAATTTTAAAAAGGAAGATAAAGAAAGATGCTTTGAGGGGGGAAAGCATGAAGAAGAAAAAAAACACATCAGCATGTTAAGGGAAGTTGATGGAAGGTGCGCATTTGTTTTGTTTTTTTCACAAAACCTGAACTTCCCGAGCGTGTGAATCTGGATGTGAGCATGTGAGGGGACTCTAATAAAAGCCACAATGTTGTGGCAGCGGAGTGGGAAAGAAACCTCAGTCTTAAATGAATCCAACAAAAGGCCTGCTGCTGCTCCGAGTCCCTCCAAACATCCTGATGCCCCCACAGAGCCCACCACGACTCCACACAACCAAGGACACAGGCACATGCAGGTCTCTTTTCACTTTATAAAAGCCATTCAGGCTCTGGTTCTGAATTTCAGCAAACAAAACCACAAGTTGTATTGCACGTTTAGTCTGAGACACCCTTTCATTCACCCTTTACTTACACTTGGAATGCCAGCAATGAGGAACAGAGCTTGCATTTAAATCACATTTAAATTTCATTACAAAATCACAGAAACAAGTAAAAATACTAAACATACAACAATTTGTTTTGCAATAAAACTGCCACTGGATGCATTCACAGTTGTTCTAAATTGTTTCCAAACCACATGAAAAATTGCAAATTTGATCACCTACAAAAGTAAAAACACAGAAGCTGCATGTTTTGAGGTAACACTCACTACTATACACTAAAAATAAAGGTCCCTTATTGGCATCTCATTGGCACTTAACATTCACAGAACTTTGTCAATTGCACAAAAGGTTCTTTAGAGTGGAAAAAGATTCTCAGATTACTAAAAATGTTCTTCACACTTGTGAATGTTTCTTTTAAGAACTATTCACTGAAAAGTTTTCGGAGAGTTCTTTGGCATTTGCTGGGAAAAGCATCTTTTATTTTAGCAGAAAGCATAAACCACAATAAAGGCCGGTTCACACCAAGGACGACAACTAGCGTAAACGTACCTATTAAGCTCACTTCCATTTTTGAACTTGGATTATAAAAAGAAAAAATTATTGATTATCCTACTTAATGTCTTAACCGATTGATGTGTTTGTTACTACATACCTTCTGTAATTTCAAGCCAATCAGATCATTGCACACTGAGATATGAGTCTCTATGTGTTATGAGTCTCTATGTGTACACTAGGACATTTTGAAAGCTGTCTAAAAATGTTCACCAAAAGAGGAGCCCTTTAATGTTTAGACTTTTGCATATTATAACCTGGAACTTGGATGTGGGAGATAATTACAGTTAGATCCAAAAGATAGTTTTAGCAACATAGCGCAGATGCTACAGAACACAGTTAGCTGACTAGCAGTATAAAATTGTGTGCTACACTAATATATAACTTCTCAGGCATTACTGGCTTGCACTTTTGAATCCATAATATTATAAATGTACATTTTGTACAATTGCTGGTCTGTGGTTTTACACTGCTGTTATTTTTAAAGACTTCATATTATTTTAAGGTGAGCTTAAAGAGTACACTACTATGAAAATCACACAGCTTCAGTGTGACATCAATAAGAAAAAGTATAATTTCATAGATATTGTTAATAATAGTGGTTCATATTAAAATATGTATGAACTTAATACATGACCTAGATTATTTATTTAGCAAAATCTTGTCATTTTGATCAATATTACATGAAAGGTATTAAAAATTGTTGATGCTCCAATTACGCTTTAAGCTCTTCCGCACAGAACGTCTATGTAAATACTTCATAAACAGACTTTAAATATAAACTGATGGTTGTCACTTTAAGTCAATCTGTATAAAATGGTTAATAACTTATTTCACAGCTTTAAGATGATTAAATTGAAATCGAGACAATTATTGTTTATGCCCAAAGATGAAAGAGGCATATCCATACAAAGAAGGAGCTATCAGAAACCTGCCGTATCAGTCCAGGAAAAAATCAAATAAAGGCTGGAATACACTACATGGCTTTTGAAATTTGAACAGATTTTTAAAACCCTAGGCTTCATACACTTCTAGCTCACAAAGTAAACTGGACATCATACATAAACGACTTGAACAGCATCTCCACAACCCAGACATTAAATTTCTTCCGATCACAACAGACCGTCCAGAAATTGTGGCGCATTGTTGCCTAGAACACAGACCAATGAAAACAACGTGTGTTCTAAAATCAGCTGAAAATATCAAACATGTTTGATTTCCTCCGATTGGATGGAATCAAAGTCTGAAGCTAAAAACATCATAACCATTATACACTACGCGATTTTCTATGAAATCCGATGACTCAAATCTGCAGACTGGCTCTGACCTTTGGCAAATAGTCTCAACTTCTCCAGACTGTAAATCGGTGGAAAAATTGTGTAGTGTGGTGTATTCCAGCCTTAAGAGACTATAGATAAGTTGACATCCATTTAATAAGAGGCTTCATAATGAAGCTAGTGTCTGTGTTCATCCCCATGAATTAAATGTTTTATTGGTGTGTTTTATTTGATTTTTGAATATGTTATTTAGCTGAACATGGACTAGTCTAGATGTTGCAATGTGTTTAAATGACAATTCACTATGAATATATAACTGATCAAATTGAATGGCTTTTTACTTAATTTTAGTGTCCTTCAAATAAAACATTTTTCAATAATGCTTTAAAAAAGTTGTTTAAAATAAATGTACCCATTAAGTCCAGCCAGACTTTTTGCATTTAATGACGTACAACTTAATTGAAATGCTTTTGTCATTTAAAATAAAATTAAATATTTTTGTGTGAGAGATCAATATTTTATTTTAACATAACTTCTTGTACTGAAACCAATATCTTGGTGAGCTTAATAGGTAAGTTTACCCAACAAATCATTCTAAATTTTAAAGAGTAGCAGAGTCCACACCACAACTATAAACGATAAAGGCACAGAGAGACGATATCGTTGGAATCACTTTCAAAGTTATTATTTTTTTTCCAGCTTATGAACAATAAAAACACTGACAACCAATCAGAATCCTCTGCTTTAAGACCTCAATCATGTCAAATGGCGAGACGACATATTGGAGCAAGTGCTTTTAATAAACAAAACGTTTCGTTGTGCCTGGCGTGGATATAATTAGTGTTCTTGGTGTGAGTGGGCCTTAATACTGATAGTTGATTCAGGAAACCCTACTGACAAGAAAACAGTACACTAATCTAAACATTTAGATGCCGTTTAGCATTTGTAATGCCTCCAAATCTATACAAAAACAAACTATTTTTTGAAGAGCAGGCAAATTTGGAACAATAACAGCACAATGTGTTTCAGTGTTACTAGGTCACTGCGCTCGATTAGGTGAACTCCCACCATCTGCCCCCAGAAATCTTGTTTAAGAGAAACCCTTTTTTAACCCAAACACCCCATTTCCCCCTCTCTCGCTGTCAGCCCTCTTCCCAGGACTCCCCAGTCCCTCACCCTATCACGCTGTTAAATGACTCCATTGAAGTCCTGTTTGCTCAAGTGGGCCCGGCCAATTATCTCCCGGCTTTCAGAGCTCTTAATGACACCAATTAAGGCTGCTGTGAGGGCCGGGGCAGCGAGGTCACTCTGTCGTCTAGCGAGTGTATGTGTGTGAAGCTAAACTGTGGGGAAATTGTGTTTCATGTATGATGGGGCAACGCAAACAGAAACTGCTAGAGGGAAAATGAAGTGTTCGAGAAAGCGTTCGGCCCCTATGTTGTTGTGTGTGTGTGTGTTTTAGGGCTCAGGGGATTTACACAGCTATAATACCATCGCTTAACCCGCGCTCTGCTAGTGCCCTCGCAATCTCCTTAGCTCACTCCTTAAACCCTATTCCTCACTCAATGTGTTCAAATGTGCAGAGCAGAACCGCCCGCTCTCACCCAAATCCCTCGGCAGCTCTTTAGTGCTGCCCCTGTCAGAAGCCTCTGATTGCAACACATCGCTGTAGAAAAAAAGACAAATGCATAATGCATAATAATACTCATTTGCTCTACAGCAACATTCATAAATGCATATACACCTGAATCTCTCCAACAGTATTCACAGAAACAATCGCATATGATGAAATGCAGCCTGAAGTCATAGTGCAAGGAGAAGAACTTTTTGGTTTAGATCTATAGTTATGTGCAGCTGTAGACTAACATTTTCTAACTAAAATGTTGTAGTTTTACCCTAAATCATGGGGAAATAATGAGTTAAGTATAAAAAGTGTGACTTAATGCATTCATGAGATAAAGCACGTTGAAACCCTGCCAATGAAAACTCTGGCAATACTGATTGAAAGGAAATCTTTCCATTTGTGAGCTAGAATGCCTAATGCAAAACTAGTATAGACAAGTAGACAGATTGATCAAACCCTGCTTAGAAGACCAGCATGTTTTTGATGTTGCTCTCCAGCAGGGTATGTTGTTGTGCTGGTATCATCACCTTCGACTTCTTAACTAGCTTAACCACTACAGTACCAGGGGAAGATCAAAACAGGTCAGCTTGTTGATGGACATCTTTGGCCACTGCATTGTATCGAACAATATCGCGTTAACTTTTCTGTGATTTTATTTGGAATTTCATATCAAAATGCTTTGAAATTACACTTTTTTTATGCAAAAACAAAACTTTCAATAACACATGAGAATGAAAAGACAACATCCTAGTATAGTAATAGTCAACCTAAATTTTAAAATTAGGTTAACATTATTATTAAAAAAAAAGCGATTAAAATGTTATTAAAAACAAAAAAATATAATATTTATAATAAAACATAATACAAATTATTTATAAAATTAATAAATAATATAACAAGGACCCGGTTCCATATATTGTGCTCTTGCCTAGCCAAAATGGCAACAAAAGAGGGAAAAAAAAAAAAAAATCACAAAATTAAAAATGATGACCCATTATCGTTGCTACACTGCAAAAAGTCGATTTTATGTTTTAAACATCAACCTCACTTAATTTAGATACATTTCTCATAAAACAAGACTTAATAAATAAGAATGTTTAGATATTTGCACTGGAAAACAAGACAAAAATACTACGCAAATAAAAGTGTTTTCACGATCCATCACTGCTGTCGCTTTCAAGCACTCCGGTGCACATCCCTTGTAAATATGTACATGTGAATACACAAACACGCATACAAACACGCAAACACGTAGTCTGCTAATATCCAGCTTACAGAAGAGACTTTGTAAACAGTGCTGAGCCAGGCTCAGAGCCATAGCAGAGCTCAATTAGGGCATAAAACCAGGAGAAAGAGGCACATCATCCACTCCTGCACCCTTCAACAAGTTCCAGAAACCCTGCTGCGCTTCAAACCCTTCCTGCTGCCCAGGCCACACTCAAAGACTCACCATCAAGACAACCAATTTTGCACATCATTATCTAACAGCGAGGGGGAGAGATTCACACACGCATGGCTTTTATCTATTACAGCACTTCGAAACCTCGCGGCAGGACTCCACAGGCCTTTAAGGGTTAAACACACACACACACACAACAGCAGTCTATATCTATAAAATCTATCCTCTCTTCTGAATAACTCGAAATCTTAAACTTAAGCACCGAGTCATTTGCTTAGCTGATTAATGTTCGTGAATATCCCTGAATTCTGCTAAATAGCCGACGGGGAATCTTCTCGTAACACTCAGAGGTGAACACACACTCACAAATTAACAGCTGGCCAGAAGTGTCACATACAGCTGTGTTTACACTGGGTCAATGCCATGGTGCACTGACAATACATCCTGGTGGGGAGAAACATCATGTATGTTTTATTCTGCCGGTAACATCCACAGCCACTGTTTTACGGATGTGGTCAGAGCATGCTTTTATAAAAAGAAGACAGAAACTATAAGGCCATAAATGTACTGCACTAGTAATCAAGCATGAATGCAAGCGCAGAGTTTTATTGTACATACTTAACATTACAGTAAACTCAAGGGGGCGATAGAGTTCCCATGTCTGTGCCATTAAAAAGTGTGTTATTACTCAAGTAGCTAGCTATAAACAAGCTTAAGGGCAAGCAGTGACACTGCTTATGACAGCTGTTCATTGGCACTTTATATACATCATGCTAAATCCGCATCAACAAACCCAGCACTGTACTTTCAGCATTACTCATGATGTGTTTGAGATGCAGCACTTCTGCTGATCACTGTCTCTGTGTCCAGAAAGGACGTCAATACGCATGTGTGCGTGTGTGTGTGAGCGATAGATGCTGACGCGTGGCACAGGTGATGAAGGCAAACACACAGACAGACAGGCCCGTTCTCACTCAGACATGATGTTGATACGCCATGCCCTTCAGCGGTTGAAAGGAAGCCAAACATGAGCATTTCTCAGTCTGGATCTCTGTAATCAATGAACATAGGCTCCTATTTTTCAAGGCGGTGTTGAAACAGTGGCATGTTTTAAAGAGTGCACACCTGGTGTTGGAGCTTCTTGTGAGCATCTGAACAATTAACACTGTCTCTGACATGATTACAAGCTAGAAAACAGCTCCAGTCAGGAGCCCATAATCTCTAGTGAGAAACAAGTGCAGTGCAATGCAGAACTGTTAAATAGTTGCTCAGCAAGTCAAGATTTTAGTTTACTCGGCATTATAAGTCTGGGAGAGGGAGAAAACGATGATCCCGTAAGCTCAAATTCACGTGACGTCTGACCTATAGTCAAGAATCTGCACGAACTTTGCAGAATTGCCATTTCACACATCCTCCGCCCCTTGCGTAGTTGTTTATTAAATGTTTTGGCTAATTTATAATTTTAGCTATGAATAAAAATGTTTTTTGGTCTTCTATATTTAACACATTTCGATTCCACAGAATTACATAGATTATCCCAAAGAGAAGCGTAAAAAAAAAAACTAAAACTGATATAAAATGTAATCTAATAAATATGTAAAGAAATATATAAAAGTGTATATATACATTTTTATATAGAAGCTTTATATATAGAAGCTTTAGCTGATAATGTGTCAAATACTTTGGGCCCTTCTATCTATTTAGACTTTTGCAACTATTTTTGAAAAAAAAAAGAAAAAAAGTACAAATTATAATTTTTTAAAAAATGTTTCATATATGAAATATAAATATATATCCTTACATCAGAAATGTATAAATATACATTCCAATCGTTTGTATATATATATATTATATATGAGATAAGAACGCTTTTTGCTAAATTCAAGAATTTTTCTATCCTTGCATCATTTCCCATCAGAAATTTTGTTTTATTCTAATAATACAGAAATGTAATATAGAATTACATATTTTATGCATGTATAAACAGCTCAAGTTAAATAAATGTGTCAAATTTTGTGGCCATCCTCCCAAATTCATCCACAAAACATTAGCTCCGCCACTGCATTTGATCTTGAGGATCACACATCACCACACACCATCTTTTTCCTAGCATGTGGATAAAAGCGTCCTATGCACACATCAATGCCAGACACATCAGGCTCAGGCCAGGCTGTGGGCACTTTTATCAGTCCCCAAATCACTGACAGAACAGCTTACATGATAGAGTCAGAGGCCAACACAAGAGCATGTGAGAAGGGGGTGGTACTATTTGCACTTAAAAGAAAGAGACCCAACCTCTCAATGGACCGCAGGGCCTGGTGGGGAGTATTATCACACTTTTGAGAGGCATCTGGATCATGGTGATCAGGAACAACAAAGTACAACCTGACAGATCGCTTTTGCTTCCTACTGCCATGTTTCAAGGAAAGGATGCATTCGGATTGTGCATTTTCCTGAGAGTGAGAGAAAGAAAGGTAAGTGAGAGAGAAAGAGAAAAACAGACAGAGAGCCAAAGAGTGTGTGCTGCGGATGATAGGGGATGTACATGTGTGTGTGAAGCGCATGCTCAGGCAAGAGAGGCAGGTTGGCTTGTGCAGGTGGGCTGTTGACGGTTTTATCTCTCCGAATCAGCTTTTGAGAGGTTTCCCAGAGCTTTGGCCACAGAAACACGGCTGGTGTCTGCAGCTTCTCATTCCACCCCAGAACTCAAACATTTCATTAAATGAATCAATGTCTTAATCAACCCAGCCCCCGTCATATTCCAAATACCACAGAAAAACAGATAGACACATATAAAGGAGAAAAGGGGAAAACCCTGGGCTGAGGTAGGATCAAGACTAAAAACATCTGAAAGCTAAACAGCAAGTTCTTGATCAGATATCCGACCTCCTTCCCTTAAAAAACGAGGCTTTAGGCTGCGTGATCAAAGAAAACGGCCACAAACTAATTAACAAAAGGAAAACCTCAACAAACACACTTCCATATACATCCTCTAGATATTTACCGCACCATGGATAACACATTTTCAGATTCATGCTGATTCAAATCACAGTGTTGCCGCAGAACAAATGGGAACAATCAAGTGCCTGTTTGCTCTTACCCGGACCGTCCTATTCAAAAAGAGGGAGTATTACGATTTCAAAAGAAAATGGTTCGCCAAATTAAAGCACAGGACTCTGGGGACCCTCTTAACCTCAGTTAAGTCCTGAAAGTGGTCGGTTAAGAGGGAGAAAGTAGCTACATTACGTGTGTGAGAATAAGGTTTACTTCACTGTAAAGTATCGATAAGGACGTACACACAGCATATCTGGCCAATACGTTTAACACAAGCCCCGCATATATCAATTAAACCTGCACAAATACAGTCTCTGGCAGGGAGAAAAGGTAAAACACAAACACATGAATTATATGGCCGACACAGGGGAATGAAACCCGCAGCCAGCGTTTATACACACAACAGGAGATATTGCTTCCCACTGTCTGTTCCTCAGTTGGAACTGATAAAAGAGAGCCTCAGAGTACATCTAAATCTTCACATGTTTGGTTAAAGGACACCTGTTTATATTTTTGCGGTTAGAAACTATTTTGGCCGAGCGGACAAGAATCTTCTTATCGTTCCAGAGGCATTGGAAAGGTAGCTTTACATTACACAAACACATAGAAACCCAAATACTGTTGAGAGGGCAAAACAAGAAATATTTATAATAATGAAACAAAACAGAAGCACTGTACAGTTTGCGTAAAGTTTGTTGACCTTTAAAAATACATCGGAAAATTCACTGATTGCTATTCTTCAATAGGCCTACATTAAATCTCTTTGTTTGTATGTCCTATAAAATCCGATGTTCTTCCAGCTGCTCAAATGTCTGTATGACATGCCTGTTAAAGTATTGTTGTAAAAGCAAACTGATTCAAATAAAGTTACAAGCAGTCCTTGATAGTATTCAAATAATGCAAATGCCTTGGGCACTTTGCATGCAAAATATTGAAATAAAAAAAATAAAATCTGAGAAAAACTTTGAGATGAAGACATTAGAAAATGTAGCAAAGCAGCTTTCTGATGCGTATACTACACACATGGTGAGGCGTGACCAATTTGTGTCATATATCACTGCCATATATGTATCATCAGCTATATGTAAAAGAATAGACGCTTTAAAATCCTGGCGTCGAGGTTCAAGTCTGGCTTCCCATAATTTGAAACCCTGGCGCTTCTCAAATGGCCGAGAATTTTTTTTCATTGACAGACTACAGATGGCTTATTTAAAAACTGCAGCAAAAGTCAGCAACTGTCGATCATTTTCTCAGCTTCAACACATCACATGAACGGTTTTCGCAAGAAAATCACGGCACGATCCCGATAAAATCATTTCAAACATTTGACCTCAGTTTGAAAGATGTGCCCCACATCCGCTGCGAGGAAAGTGATTCAGATGATCAGAGTATCCCAGTCTAAAATGACCTGTTCAAAGAGTGAGTCAACTTTAGACCATTCAAAAATGAACAGGATATGAGTGTTCTTTATGTCAACAATTACTAGAGAATCTAAGTGTGTAAATAAGACTCTATAGCAGTAGAAGAGAACGGGGAGTGTTGTAAAACATTCAAACGTCTGTAATGCAGAGATTTCCATATTTATCTGTTAACCTACATTTAATCAGGCTACTTTATAAATCTACAATTCATCCTTAAACTATGTAAATGAATGTCAGGTACCATACAAGAGTGCGGAGGGTTGCATGTAGCCAACAAAAGAGGGTTGCAACACTAATAGAAAACATGCAGATTATGTGAACGAATGTAGCCTATTGTGGTAATTTACTTGCTCAACATAATACTACAATTATATCACTCCTATGCAAATTTGATCCAAAAGCTAAACAAACAAAAAAACATTTTGCAAGTAAAACTGTTAATAAAAAGGGATAACAAATGTAGAAATACATAAAACATAACTGTGTGAATGTTAGTCACTCTCACCGCTACCCATACACTGTCCCATTTTCGCAGTCTCTGTGGGTCCAGTAGCCTACACTGAAAAAAGTTACAACCCTCCCTTGTCTGGTCTTTTTATTATTATTATTGTTATCTAAAACATGTAGAGGAAAGCCTTTGTGGATGTTAAACAAGAGAACCTTTTGATTCAGATGATACTTAGTTTGTCATTTAATATTCGTCAACATGAATGCAAATCAAATGATAAACCAGACCTGAAATTATACAGTTTTGCCTCCAAATATGTCACTTAAGCCCGTTCTATTTAAACACAGAGTCCTACAGCTTGCACTGTCACCTCAGGAAGGTGCTGGACATGTATGACAGAGATTTCAACTCCTGTAGCTCATTTCTAATTGCTCAAACCGATGGTGTTACAACTCCCCGCTCTCTCTGTGCCTTGGGCAAAAACATATTTTTGTAGGAACCTGGAGATGAAGAGGGTAGCCTATGAAGCCTGTAAGTTTCGCTGGCCGGTACAAACTTTTCTGAAAAGTACACACTTCTCCTAAAACAACCAAAAGCTTGAGGCAACATCAACAAACATCCTTTCCAAACAATACAACTTTTAGGGTTGATAGTAACTACAACTTACTTGTTTGCAGATCTCGATCTATCCGTTCAGTGTAGGTCTCCAAAAGTTCCTCCAAAGTTCCAGAGCTGAAATCCTGACAGCTGAACCTGGTCTTCTGCTCTACGCGATGTTCTTTTGAAGTTGCATATAAAGTAATGAATTCAGAAAATATGAAACAATTCCACCTCCGATTAATTTAACTCGGCATGTGCGTTTCCAGGGTTTTTCTGTGTTTCATTCACCTCGTGAACATACTCCAAAACAGTCCGGCGCTGTCCATTACGGGGAGGGGGTGGGGGGGAAGTTCTGTGAAAATCACTCGAGATAAAGTTTGAACAATTTTGATACACTTACCGGGCTACAGAGCATTACGACGTCACGCAACAGGTGTCAATTAAACATGCAATAGTTTGACAAGAGCGCAAACAAACGCGCTGCGCTCGCGGTGCGCAACAGGAGCGACACAAGACTTTTCCTCCTTATTAGAGAAATTAGCAGACAAAAGCAGTCTGGAGTCAATCAGTCCACCTCAGCATTCACAACTTTTTTTGCGCTTAAAACTTCAGTTCTGCATTAAATCCTCCTTTTTGCGCAACACGGAAACCTTTCAAACTTCCCCCCTCTTTTCTTTCCAGAGGCTGCTCGGGGTTTTTAACCTAAACCCCTGGTGCTTCCAGAAAGCACTAAAAGCAGACGACGAAGAAACTCTAGCGACTGCTTCAGTCCGCAGGCAGGGGGGTGAAAGACTGAGTTTTGACTAGTTTGTGCATTGCCTGCTCATGGGCCTGCCCTCCCCATCTCTCCAGCTTCGGAACAGGGGAGGGAGAGAAACCGCAGTCCTCCAACAGCGCGTTCCCATTTGACGAACACTTGGACTAGTGTCCCAACCACTGCTCCTATTAGTCAGCCAATAAAGTTGTAGTAATTAGTTTTTATAAGAGAGATGATCTTTACAGTGGCAGGCCTGGGTATACTTTGGAAACCTAATCAAAACCTTTCAAGACTTTTCAAATACAAAGTTTTACTTTATATTAAACACCTAACACACAGGTCTAGAAAACATGCCACACACCTGGGATTTCTTCAGTTTTTTTTTTTTTTATGATTTTTTAAAATGTTGTTAAAAGAAGTCCCTTATGCACACAAAGGCTGCATTTATTTAATCAAAAAAACAGTAAAGACAGTAAAATATTTATGTGAAATATTATTTTCTATTTTAAAAATAATCTTTTCTATTGTCATTATTTTAAATATTTCCGTAGGGCATATCTGGATTTGCAGCATCATTAATCCAGTTTCAGTGTCACATTTCTTTCAGAACTCATCTAATATCTGATCTTGGGCTCATTGGACTGCGCATTCAGTATTAATTATGGTCTTCTTTTTATATAAACATATTAGAATGATTTCTGAAGGATCATGTGACACAGAAGTCAGCTTTGCCATAACCGAATAAACTAAATTTTAAACATATTCAAACAGAAAACAGTTAGTGTAAATATATGTTTTTTTCCAATTTTAAAAAATTATTGTCTTCATGTATTCTTCATGCGGGCTGGAAAACTATATGTATACTTTTTTTTAACCCCATTTATATAAATCTATATATATATATTATATAATGATATATATATATATATCTATATATATATATATATTATATATATATGTGGTGGTTGTATGTATGATGTATGTATGTATTATGTATATGTATGCTAGTATGATGTATGGATGTATATATAATAGTTTTTTTACCTAAAATCTTTTGTGATTTTTGTTTTTTAAAGAGTTTTAAAAGCGTTTAATTTAACAAGGTTTAGGTTAAATATATAATTATAGAAGAACTGTAAAATTGTTTAAAACAGTTAGCGGGAATTATAGCATGTCACATATACGTCAACCCATACTGCATAAAATGAAATAATATATGCTAAGCATTACTCAATAATATGCAACGTTTATAAAAAAGCAATAAAAAAGTATAATTTAACAACACTGTTTTGAATAGCAGAGCGCTGTAACCTGATTCAGAAAACGTTCATGCTGCAGCTCTACAAACGCATAAATACGACAATCATACTTTTGGCTCTGAGCTCCGGTGGGGTGCAGCCACAGTCCCGCACACATATGGAGCGACTGAACGAACGGTAGATGACAATGGAGGACAAACACGCAGTAGAGGCATATCGGGTTTCCACATGTGAAGATCTTGCTTTAACGAGCGTGAAGGGGCCGGCGGGTCAGGCCCAACTCCATTTCTCCAGAACACACATTCTGCGGCGGGGGCTCGACTCCTGAGTCACGGCGCACATATGGGCCTTATCTACCGCTGCGTGCCCACCTCTGACATCTGGAGCTTTCTGCTGGCAATGAGTGTGAAAGATTCTGACAAAAATATCGATAACATCTCAATCTGCTGAGCCCTTTTCCCATCCCAATTGTTGTAACAACATTGAGGGATGAAGGTATTATAAGGGACCTTCTAAAGTTTCATTTCATATGGGTTAAGGAACCCGTCTCTCTGACTGACACTGCGGCTGTCAAGGGAATGCGAGGCCTTTGAACCCTCTCCCTCACGTCTGCCACGGCAGATCAAATGTAAACAGAATGTAAGCATGTCAAAATGGCCACGATAGAGACAAGCTAAAAACCGTGATGTGTTCGAAATGCAGCTTTTATCTGACAAACATCCCAGGACCCACTCACTCCTGTACATAATCAAACCCAGCTCCGGTCCTCAGGCTCTGACTCGGTTCCAAAACCCTTCTCAGAGTTGCTCCATTCATTACCTATATATAACATGAAAGCAAGCTTGTCTTATTCGCCGAAATAAAGTCATTTCAGCAGTTTCCCAGAGTGCGTTTTGACATTGTTCTGTTCGATCGGGACAGACAGACATTCTTTTGAGCTGCTGTTTCATCCACGGCTGTTTTTGAAGCTCCAGGTAAGATCGTCCTCTAGAAACCTGTCACAGCTTGTAATGGCTCTTACATGTCAGGTTCTTTCTACTGCGCTGTACGTGTGTGAGTGCACACTTAATAATGGCCTTTTAATTCGTTGTTTAACTCTCATCGAGCCTGTTAAATTTCAGCAAGATCACTTCTAGACACTGATTTACAGTATAGGTGAAATCCCAGCCCAGGTCCGTCTGTCTGTAATTTGTTGATATGTTTTTCCAAAAAAGACTAGTGTCAGCAGAAAAGAACAATCTATCATTAGTTCTGCTTGCTAAGGCAAGCATCAAACTAAAGGTTAGGGATTTCAACAAACTGCCAACCTTACGTATGAAACTTATCGGCGTAACTCATCCAGTACAGTTTGTGCTTCAGAAATGAATGACACCTCCAATCGAGCGTTTGAAGGGGAGAAGTGAGCTGTTACTTTTCTAAGTGATTAGATTTATGATAAAAAATACATAATTGCTTTAAAAGAAATGAAAATGTACTCACCCTTGGGCCATCCAAGGTGTAGTTTGTTTCTTCATCTGAACAGATTTTGTGAAATTTAGCATTACATCACATGCTCACCAATGGATCCTCCTCTGCAGGGAATGGGTGCCGTCAGAATGAAAGTCAAAACAGCTGATAAAAACATCACAATAATCCACAAGTAATCCACACAGTCCTTCAATTAACATCTTGTGAAGCAAAAAGCTGCAGCTTTGTAAGAAGCAACTCCATCAGGATTTTTTAAACTTCCAAACCATTGTTTTGGCAAAAATGCAATTCCACTATCCATTGATTTCTCCAGTGAAATAGTTTTGTCTGAATCAGAAATATTCACATATCAAGCACTGTTTACAAGCAAAAACAGTTCTAAACAAAAATGTTCATGGATTTTGATGTGAGAGGACAACAAGTGATGGACTTTTTCCACTGAAGTAAGCATATCCTGGATTTGCATTATTTTGACCGATAAGTAATGCTATAACGCTTGTATGGATTTGTGTCTTACAAATATGAAGCTTTTGGCTTCACGGAGGTTTATTGATGGACTGGATTTGTGTGGATTATTGTGATGTTTTTATCGTGTTTGGGACCTTCTATCTGACGGCACCCATTCACTGCAAAGGATACATTGGTGAGCAAGGGATTTAATGCTATTTCTCAAATCTGTTCTGATATTCTAGGAAGAGAGTATCATGAAGAAATTAAGCATAGCTACACCTTAGTCTTGTGGCAGTGAGTTTTGCACAGGTAAATAGTACTCTAGTTCTCTCCATGTCACATATCATTCTTATAACCTCCCCATATGCGCAGTCACGTAGTAAGCATAACTCTATGTGCACTAAAGCAAACTTTGCTTATGATAATGCCATTTCCAAGTAGGACGGACAAATTGTTGAGTGCAACTCACCACAAAACCGAGACAATGCACCGCATTCATGTAAGTGACGGGTCTTGTTTTCTTTATGACCTTCATGAAGTCAAGTGATGTGAAAAAAGATGTTTTTCCATGCCTCTTCATCCTATGGACATGGCGTTTATTTTAGGCGCATGCTGTTCTTTTTTCACTCTCTCCCCTTGCTTTTTGCAATCAGTGTGCCTTTGGCCGCTACGGTTGAAACCACATCGTTTCCACACCCACATACGGACCTCTTATCCTCTGTGCCTCTCTGAAAAAACATATGCAGAAGTATTTCTATATATACATGCACTTTAAACCGAAAGAGAGCTCTACAGGCCACTCTTGTTTGGATATAGGGCTTTTCTTTGTTCTTTTCTTTCTATCCATCCATCCTTCTGTATAGAACAATATATCTATCTATCTATCTGTGTCTGTCTGGCACAATAGTTCTATCCATCACATCCATCCTTCTTATATGATGTAGATATCTTATTCTATCCATGAATGCGTCTTTAGATCCACCCACCCATCGATCGTTCTATTCATCAATCATCCATCCATTGTTCTGTTTAGCATTCATGAGTAGTCCAATCCATCCATCGTTCCATCCATCCATATCTATAGAACAATATATAGATCTATCTATCCATCGTTCTATCTAGATAGAAGGATGATCCATCTATCAATCAGGTATTACCCATAATCCATACATATAGAAAACTTCTATCCATCAATAGTTCCATCCTCTAACTTAGAAACGATACATAGGATCTTCCATCCATCCATGAACGTGATACCTTGCATGCATCTATATATCTATATATCTATCCATCCATCCACCTTAAAAACGCAAAATTTTTTTCAAAACTTGCTTATTTTATTTGCTTCCTTAATTCAAATTCAGAAACGGAATTGGAATTTAAACGTATTCTAAATTCACTTCTCAAAAGCACAACCCCGGTCAGAATACTTACCTCTGTACTAAGCAGTATGCAAATGCAGTAGCAGTATGGATGTAGCATGTCTGGGAATGTATTTATACTGCACACCTGCATACCTCGTACTTCATTAACTGTTAAGAAGTTAATTCTTCGTTGAACAGCACCTACTCTGAAAGTATGAGTCTGGATGCAGTTCCTGTGATTTCTGGACCAGGCTCAGCACATAAGTAAGGCCTTCCCAGGGGGAAATTCCCCTGAAATTTGCACATTTAAATGGTGGCTTAAATAGTGGTCATATTCTTCTCATTGCCTGTGTTTAGCAAACACAGGCTTGGCGTGGTAGGCCTCTCCAGTGATTTCCCCCAAAGCGACGGGATCTTTCCCACTCTGCATGCTCTAGTCGCTACATGATATATACTGCATGCAAGTTGTATATCGTAAAATGAGGAGTGTAAACTCGAACAGGAACTCCGCTGGGTGGCCTAAGTGGTGATGTGTAATCGGCAATAAATCCAGTCCTTGGGGGGTCTGTACAAAAAGCTGGAGGAGGAAACCATCTGCCATATGTGGTCCTTTTTTGTGGGTTGAGGCATCGGTATCAACAGGTTTCTTTCTGTCTGGAGTGGAGAGACGCACAGAAGAGGAAGGAAGGCTCCTGCTGAACACTGAGGATGGCACCACAACAATACAGCTTACACAGATATGAGTCCTATGAAGTGACTCACTGAGTAGTTATGGAACATTAGCTCTGATCCAAAACCCTGCTGTTTACTGTCTACATAAGCAGCTACCTTCTAATGCAGCATCTTAACTGAAATGGAACGTCATAATATGACTCATTTGAAACACTGACTCATGATTCCAAAAAGCATGTAGCTACGCTAATGACACAATCCGCAAATAAGCATAAAAATACATAAATACTGGCTAAAACTGTCAATTTTCTTCTTGAGTGAAATATTGAACGAAATAAAAATTCATAATCAACATTTCGCTCAAGTTTTAGACCATCTTGTTTTTTTGCAATGCATTCTGGGATTATCTTTTCCACAAGGATACATGTGATTCTTCGTTTTAGGACTAAAACAAAGTATCTTAAAAGGTAGCATAGACAGTATTTTATCTTTTGCCAATATGATGCCTTAAAACGCAGTTGAGGTAGGCAGCACGGTAAGAATAATAATGCATTGTAGTTGACAGAAAACGCTCAAACACAATAAGGACTGAATGATAGAGTTTATATACATACAAAGGCAAAAGCTGAATACAATACGCCTTTTTGTTATTTTTCATTTTCTTTTTACAGAAATCTTTTATCTTTTCCACACAGACGTAAGGCAGTATTTTTTGTGAACATGAAAATATCATTAAAAAAAAAGACATGAAAGATGACCAGCTTTGGGTTAAAGTTGACATTTTCCCCATTTATTTTTCTTCATTAAATGAAAGGGGAAAGGCCGAGAATCCTCCTTGACAGTGTTTCTGTGTACTGTGTAGAAAAAGAGCATGAATCATTAGAAAAGATAGACCCTTGCTGTAACAGAAGGCAGGGTTGCTGGAGCCAAGAGAGCATGATGTGGATGGGGTGATATTGAGGTCTGACACTCTCTTAGAACAAAATCCAGAGGGAAAAAATATAATAAGTGCCAACTACAAGCCTGACCTATTTTCTCATATAGGCACACAGTCTAGAAAATGACTATGTTATCACATACACATTTCTGAGTCGAAATGAAGATTAGGTCCTTGTGAATAATGCTGCTTCATTCAACTCAGATACTCGAACAAGTCTATTACACACTTAATAAAGGCGTCCGTTCTGGTGCTTCATCTGGCTGGACTCCAGCAGCTAACCGAGCACAGCAGGCCTGGTTTCGGTTTGACCTTTTATTGTGTCAATTAAGGTTTAAAGGTTTAAATATAACGCAAACATGATATAAACAGTAAAAGGTCACGTGACCTGGCTTTGGTTGCTGATGAACGACAGGCAGGTTATTATTTGTGGCACTTTCTTGAGCAGACTAGCTTCGTTTGGCACCGAATTCGCTCAGATGGAGAACGGAAAGTCAGACATAAACTTGCCAAATCCTTCAGCCGATGTTTTATGTGGTTTCATGGTTTAAACAGTCTCAGTCCATCAAACTAAGTGGAGGGAAGTAATGCATGAAAAATGTGGACGTGTTGACGGACTGTTTGGGTAAATAATGACTATTCAAGATGAGTTAATAAGTAAACAATTTAATAGGCAATCTACTTAGGACGCCATAAAAACTTTAAGTGTGTTTACACATGCGATAAATTACTACGAACAAAAAATGAGGCTTCGTGTCGAGTGATGCTGATCATCGGACCAAAACGGTCTACACAACACGGTTATTATCTCCTGAAAATGCACGAATGATGCTAATCTAAAATAACACTGACTTTCCAGCAACCCAGAGTGCTATCAGAATCACAGTTCTCAAGCAAAGGTCTCGGCATCCCTCAGTCCACTCGAAACACGGTCACGGATGTTTCTCCAAGCCCAAGAACAGATATACATGTTTTGTAATGCAGTTTTCAACATCGCAATCACGCACACTATCAAGGACTGAAAAAAGAAGAAAAAAAATTACTGTAAGATGAGCTGGAATCAAAATCGAACAAGATGCGGAGAAGATAGAAACAGCACATCATCAACCACATGGTAACAACTTTGAAAATCTTTGTTAACAGCTTTGATTTGACACTTAGAAAGGCTTTGCTTTTTCTTTAATATTCATTTCAAGACAAATGTTAGTGTTACTAGTTCATTCTTTTATTTATTTTTTTAAATAGCTGACAGCCATTTTGTTCAGACGGATATATTCTCTTCCCCAGACGCTTGTGCAAATTGTTCAACTAAGTCTAGGTTCAACCATCGACATATATAAATATAGATTCCTGTATATGCATGTGTGTATGAAACGTCTCTGGCAGTGTTCTCACAGTTCTTCAGTAACGAATAAAAGACGATTAGAACATCTGTATGACAAAACTCAGGATCACTACTGATTAACACTAAGAATTACGGGACATGCAACATGATGTAATCCATTTTGTGAAGCATTTAAGTAGACGCTATGATAAATGTCTCATGTTATAGGGCAAAACAGGGTAGAATAAAAATCTTGACAGCGAATGGAAAATAAGCCGGGCCCTTAGAGCCTGTGCGAAGCCTGGGCGCCCCACGCTTGCTCTTTCTCTCTCTCCCTCCACAGACATGCCTCAGTGAGTTTAATGAGGATGAAAAATGTTCATACTAAAACATGAAGCAACACCTCACGCTCATTCACACTCACGGCTGAACGCAGTTTTAAGCCAGGTAGATGTAAAAATCCAAACGGTATGGAAAGTCAGCTGACCACATCCTATGAGCTGCTCCCATAAATTAACAAGAGTGGTTTGCAAACCAAAATAGTGAAATGTTTGTTAAAAAAATTAAAATGAAGCCTGTATAGGGTTATATAGGAGATTACATAGAGTGAATTCAGGTATATGGGGTGTTCTAATGCATTATATAAACCGAATTGGCGCACAATTATGCTTATACAATGCATTCTTAATGCCTTTTAATACAACTTATCAGTTGTGAATAATTATGACTAGTTTTAATGCACTATATATCTTATCTAATGGTTACACCCTTAAAAAAAACAACATTCTATCAACACCAAATTTCATGTTGTTTTATAATGCATTATAGTCGTTAAACATGACTAAGCAAGGTATTGTGAATTAATCTGCACTCAAAATACTGTAATAGATACAGGCTTCGTACAAAGTGCTACTGAATATTGGTAGTATTGGTAATTAGCTTCTGAGCAGAGAGCACTGGTGTAGATCTCTGTAATTCCTCAAAAACACAAGGAGGAATCACTGAGACACATGCGGAGCGATCCAAAGCCTGCAGGGAATTTCCACACTCTTCTGTGTGATTAGGTCTGCCTATAACCAGCAATCACACAAATACCAGAGCTCCAGAGAGAGACACTCACTCAACACACAACAACACCCTCTGCAAAGCGCTGGGTCATTCTTTCTCTGATCTGCTCCCGGTTATCACAGCGTTCCTTCTTTTTGTTTTCTTAGGGAATTCTCCGGAGTGCTCTGCGCTGAGAGGCCAGCTCCTGTACTGAAGGACATAAATCACACGAGGGCCTGATAGTGTGTGTGTGTGTGTGTGCGAGGGTCTGTGTAGTAAGCGGGAGATTCACGCAACTATGAAGAGAATGAGCCCCATATTTCAGAGACCCACGGGTGACGGCCAAAACTGTGTTTGTGCGTGAATGAGATAGCAGACGGGAAGAAAGCGACAGAGATGAAAAACAGGACGGCGTCATCAATCAGCTGTTTGATTTTAAAAGCCCAAAAGAGCTGCTCGTCACATTTATGTCCTCATAAGAAAGTCCATCAGCTGTAATTAAGAGCATAAAACCATAAAGTACTTTATAGATATGCAATGCATATGACTGCAATAAGATCTACGGTGCCAAGGGTGAGAATGGCACGCGAATGGGTGTTTTCTTGGCATTGCCCATGTGAGCGTGGGAATACGTTGTTAAAGTGGCTCCACATTGCCACATTAAGCTTTAGTTAATTATAGATGCAATAAGGTGAATCTGACAAAACATGTTAAGTACATGGGAAACAGAAAATTATATTTTGCTTTAAGAAAACAACCAGATATTTTGACATTATTTTCATGACAATTAAGCACATTTAATTTCATTACCATAGCATAAAAAAAAAAAAAAACAGTAATGTGGTAAAAAATAAAAATTTAAACAAAGTTATTTACTTCAATTTAGTGTTTAATTTACTGACTTTAATTTATGAAAAATTAAATAAAATGTTTTACATTTATTTAACTTTTATTTTGGATTTTTGGAGATTTTTAAAACTGTAATACAGTATTTTTTTGTGATCAGAATCTCGTGAAAAATATGATTAAGAATAATATGAATAAACTAATAATAATAATAAAAAGATATCATAATAATAATATTACTTAATTGAAATGACTTCAGAATTTTGAGAGAAAATGTGCTTCGTTTTCATGAAAATAATGTAGCTTCATTCCTTTTTATGCAATATATAATTTCTTATGATTTTGGCGTACAATGTAACCTGAATGCATTTTTATGAAATTCACCCAAATACAAAAACCGGTCTTTTAGTCTAACTCATTCAGAGACAAACAAACATGAATCTCTGGAGAACATTATACTAGTACTAGTTACAGCTACTAGAGTAGAGACTCACAGTGTAATCAAATCTGGGTAAAGTGCACGTTTGGCCCCACAACACGTGGCAGGTTCCCTCATAACCAGGGCATGGGCATGAGGAGAGGTGGTAGGGTGATACGGGAGCGTGTGAGAGAGAGAGATGATTATATTCGCTGTGATCTTGTGCTGTTTGTCTTGTCTGTGGGGCTTATCGTGCAGAGAGGAGTATGACTAAAACAACACAGCAGGTCAGAGCCATAAACTACACACAGGCATGAATGAGGGAGGGATGAGGAGATATAGAGAGAGAAGAGCAGAGGGCACGTTACGCCCAGTGTCATCCACAGGGGAAGTCGACTCTGGACTTTAAAGCAACGGCCGAACACGTTTATCACAAGTTGAACGAGGTTGTATCTTATCACTCCAAAAAGGGACACCCAATGGCAACGGATATAGACCCATATAACCATAAAGTGAAAGAGGATACACCTGCCGGCTGTGCTAACAGAGACGCCCGGGTCTGAGGATGATGATATGAAGCCAAGCAAAGAGAATGACAGGAGCATGATGGTACATGCGAGATGCTTGGGATCAAAGCTTGATGATATCTCAGAAAGCAACCGCAAAAAACAACTTCCAACTGTTCAAAAAAAAGAGAGAGTGGAATAAAGCAAGAGGGTATATCTAAACAGCTACTCTTATTTGACCTTACCCTTCAAGAAAAACCTTGTCGAGCAAAATCGAGCAAACTGAAAGACTACCGCCAGTCTTCATCCCAGTGTGAGACCACATAGTTTTCAAAGGACTGTGATTTATGTATTTGTGTGTTATAGGTACCTATTTTCCTATTCCAGTGATGTGTGGCAGCTGCTCTCTGATGATGAGGCACTTCTGCATCCACAACATCTGCGTCGGCAATACACCCTCTGTTTTACCGCCCTCGGCATCATCAGAGAGCTATAGAAAAACACGAGCAAACCAAACCTGCCACATGCAAAGACAAATGTTAGCAGCAATAAACCTACAACTTCCAAGGCAAATAATTTTCTTCCTCTCACCTTTAACAGACACAAACCAGGGCTGTGGTTTCTTTAGCTGGTGACAGGTGCATACGGGATAACATTACCCATATTGTCCGTTTTGTAACTTTCATGAACGAGACTTGGGGAGGAAATCGGCCAGTAACCAAGTCAATAGTAAATTCCCAGATGGTGGGGGTTGCAGTAATCTAAACCCGCTACTGACTACGATAGTAAAAGTATGTTTAAGTCCGCATGGACTGTCTGCTGGCACAACCGGAGCATTAACCAAGTTTTGAGTGAAACCAGATGGTTCGAGAGTGCAGGAGTTTTGCCCTGCGCGAATGACCCATAATTTAACGTCAGTAACAAAGCATCTAGAAAAAAGGGAGAGGAGGAGGGAGGGGGAAAAAAAATCTAAATTGCTTCAAAACGGTTTCAAAATCCTGCAGCTTTTAAAAGCTGTGGCAATAGTGTATATCAAGATAAGGAGACTATTTCCTGACCCTCATAGAGAGAACTTCACCTCCCGCAGGATGGGTTTAACTGAATGAGTGAACATGTCTTATAATACTAAGCTTCCTGCCGCCCGTTTCCCTCTTTCGGTTTCTTCTTCCCCATGTTTATGTGAGTGTAAACGGGATTCTGAAGGTGCGGAGGGGATGAATGTGGGGGTAGGAGAGGAGAAGGAAAGCCCACCATTCGCACACCCCGAAGCCAATCCAAGCGTGCACTTGACTTGTGAGCTGTCAGTCTTTCCCGTATGTGTCTGTCCTTTGATTTGTGCATGTGGGTGAGGGTACAAGAGTTTGTGTCTGTGTGCTGGCATTCTGTGAAACACAGAAGAAAGGGAAGGAGAAGCAGGAAGAGTGAGCTCCGTGATCTGGTCCGGTCCGGTCAGCAGGACTCCTCCAGAGCGTTGACCACTTGCTCCAGGATATCCGGGCAGTGATCGGCAATCTGTTGCAGGACGGAGTTTGCATATTCCTGTAGTTCGGCACTCTCTCGTTCACACTGCTCCAGCTCGGATTCCAGCTGAGGAACCAGAGAGAAACAAGTGTTTGTTAATATTAAATTTTTTATATCCATCATCCTAAATCATTCTATTTTTTGAGCTTTGCTGTCATATATATTATGACTTTATTCCTCATACGTTCAATTTGGCTGCAAAGTGCACATAATATTCCACAAATGTGTTGCTGCATAGAGTTCTGGAGTAAAAAAATTAAAGCATCAATTGTGAACTGGGTAATGTTTGATTTCCAAAACAAAAAAAATGCACCATGATTATCATTCTTACAATTACAAGTGGAAGCACTACCATCTTTTATTAACGCAAAAAAGGGTTATTTTTGTGATGTAATTTCAGACCACTTCAACATTTTTAACATCTAAAAACAAGAGCTAATATCATCATTATAACAGTTGTGTGCCCGGATTTTTATTTTATTTTTGACTATGGGGATTATTTATTATTATTTACAAATTACTTATTCATGGAAACCATGATATATAATTATAACTATTAACACTGAAGTCTTCATTTAAAAAAACGTAATTATACTCTTGACCACTGCTCGTTCACAGTAATTTACACTTCAATCATGCAAGGATATATTAGTTAATATATAGCATTAACTAACTACATAATGAGCCATACCATTTGTTGTGTTGTATCTATGATAAATACTTTACTAAAAATTACAAAGGTTCATGTTCGGTCATGTTAGCTCGGCTCCCAAATTCTTGATTTTAAAAGATTGGTAAATGTTAAGTCTCTGTAGATTCCTGAATTGCGATTATTTATTATTATTATTTGGACACATTAAACTAAGGATCAATAAAATGCTTTAGAGTAGTTTCATTGTTGTTGTATGGTCAAACTAATATGCAGTAATTAAAATTAGCAAATGGAACCTTATTGTAAAGTACTATCACACCTCTTAACCTTGACAAAATAGCAACACACAGCTTTCAGTGCCTTATTGTTTAATATAATGGAGCAAGATTGACAAACAGTGATGCACCATCCAGCACACTGGTTCCACTCTTCTCAGGTGTTAAAAACTCAAGGGTAACAAGCGAAGGGAGTCTAACGAATCAAACTGACAAAAAATGAGAAATGAGGGAACTGTGGGGCTGATGATGCAGAGTGCAGACATGTGAGGATGGAGACCCCTCACCTCTCCCCCACTTACCCTCAGTAAGAGGGTCCCTCTCGGTCTCTCTCGTCTAGCCCTCAAAACACTACTGAAAACAAATCACCTCACCGAGCACTTCTTTTTAAATCGTTATATAAAATTCAACACTTGGAATTTGCCCGAAAGGTTTAATTTTCCGCTCATTAAAAGAAACTTAAACTAAAGAGAGGGACTTAACATTTTACAGCACCTCTGTCTAATGATAATCACAGGTGTGGTTATCTTTAATGCTCAAATCCTTTTTCCAAATGATTTCCGTAGAGGTTTGGCTATGGGATGTGGAGAAATGAGAGGAGGGAAGGGGGATTCCTGGGCGCTGGCAGTGCCAAGCACACCAGGAAATATGCCACGGCAGGAGCAGGTGCCTCTTAACTTACTAAAACTCCACACACACCACACACACACAACACACCACACACAAACACAACACACACACACACAACACACAACACCACACACACCCACACACACACAACACACACACACACACACACCCACACACTTGGGCCACACGGAAGCAGATGCTAATTGGCAGAAGAAGTTTATTTTTTTTCTCTTCTCAAATGATTCAAAAAGACAAAAATATACTCTCATCAAGAGGACTAATTATTCAAACACTGTGAGACAATGAGAGAAGGAAAAGATTAATAAAGGGAGCTGAAGCATGTGTGTGGATTATCAATTACCGTAATCACTATTTTTATCTTGTTCTCCAGGAAAAATATTTAAAGATCTTTAAAATAAGAACTCGAGAAGTAAAATTGCATAACATAATAAACTAGCATAAGATGCTAAGATAATCATTGTCTGATAATCGAGAATGTAATCGTTATGTTTATTTTACCTACCCAGTGGCAGGCCAAGGAAACTTTTTCTGCATTTCCTTTGCTGATTTTAGTGAAAAATCTGCGGAAGTTTGTGCAATGGGTTTAATTTTGGTAATGTGTGTTGAAATTAAGAGTGCTAGACCTTTACCAGTAGATAATAGTTAGACATAATTAATATGCCAAAATATTTAATAAACAAACACTGAACGAGAGGGTGAAAGAGTGATCTATATCATCTCAAAAATGTCTAAAGGTCTTAGCAATATATAAGTTTAGAATTTGTAAATAAAAAAAAAAACAAACGGGAGAATAATGATTAAGTATATGATGTTGTGTATCAACTGCATTATTACATTTTAAACACACACACACACCACACACCACACAAACACACACACAAAACACACACACAACACACACACAGTCTCTGACTAAGATCCCACTGAACCCAGACTGTCCCGGGACCCCGTCCGTGGCCTCTGTTTGGCCCTATCTGGACAATCAACGTTTCGTGGCGCAGTACCGCTTTTAAATTGCTTTTCGGATTTGAACACGAGCCACTGAACCAAAGCCCATAGAAAGTGGAATATTTCACAAAAACCCACAAAAGTATTTTCTTTGGCTCTCCTGGCCTATGAACGCCAACTTTAACAAGGTTAATGATAAAGACATCTGTAACAATAACTGGAAGTAATATTCATACATCATAAAATATGCTTCCCTTTCATGTGTGTTTTTGTGTAGGTTTGGAACGTGCAACTATTTCATAATTAATGAATCAAAACATGCCACGGCGGGTCACCGGGGGCAGGCGGAGTGATCCGTCAGACGGGTGTTTGCACAACTGCAGCGCAAACATGCTGGGAAGAGAAGTCCCGCCACCTTCACGAGTCACACAGCTAGTGCTAATGCGATGCTAGGCGCTCACAGGGTTTGAAAAGGGAGGAGATGGATATGCCTGAGAAAGTCTTTCCATCTCAAGGCCTCTGAGCAAGGACTGAGCAAATGGGGCTGATCAAATCCTGGATTTCGGACCTGGGCAGGAATTAAGAGGGCATAATAATGCAAAACACTGACAAAATGCTATGCAAGAGGGACAAAATGGCTAGTTGAGAAGTCCAATTTCATAAGGCAAAGATGTAGATGAAAACATGCATCGAATTATCAAAGTAGATGTATATAGTCAACAAAAAATGTTAATTCAAAGGCTGATACCGATACTGAGATTACAGTGTTGCTGGTGTCCAATATAATGCTGATATATACATTACCAAATGCAAATGTTGCCTAAATGAAATGACCACCTATTTCACATAATATTTTCTCAAAGTGCACCAAATTTAGTACAAGTTGATGCAAACGGCTGATGATCATCTCCAAAACCTACATATCGGACTATCACTGCTTCGTAAGTCATAAAATGTGAGCACATTCTTCAAAAACTGCATACTCTAAAATAGCGAAATTATTAATCTCAAAGATTGGGAGTTCATTAAATCAATAGAAAGCACTGAAATCGCCCGACGGGTCATTAGGTGGCCCTGGCCCGATTTAACTTCTCATGATCTCGTCACCTGTGACGACACTCCTGGGAGGCTGGAGTCCGATGCGTTGGCCTGGCCAGGAGAAAAGCGAAGATGTGATGGAGACGAACGAGTGAGGGAAAGAGGAGGAGTGTATTGAGTCATGAGAGGAGGGTTAATGAGCCTCATCGGGGGCTGATGTATGGGTCTGCGTGAGGGCGCAGTTTGGCAGAGCGCCACCGCTGTAAGCCCCATTAAGAGCAGACAGTGGAGAACTGGAGGAGATGGAAAGACTGGCCAGGGGGCGTCTAACGCTGCCACACGTGTGGCCCACTAGGGCTAGAAGAATTGAGCAGGCATGTGGAAGTTTGAGAAGACAATGCTACTTTTAGGGTGCTGGCAATCAATGTTAATGGTTACATCATTACGTTACTCCTGCAGAAAGCTTACAGCATTTTACACATCACATGCTTGGTCATTTATTATATTTTTGGCTAATTTGTGCTTTCAACAACAACAAGAGTGCAGCACGCTGTGCTCTGATTAGAATCCATTCCCTGAAATTTTCCATTAAAGTTGGCAGATTCTGTCTAGTATGGACATAAAATTAAAATTGCGAGATGGTTTAGAGTAATTATTAATCTCAAAGATTGGGAGTTGATTAAATAAATATATGCACTGTGTCAGAGTGAAGCGCAGCACTGTTTTCTTGAATTTAGCATCAATGACAAATTTTAAATTCAAAAATTAAAATTATGCAGCCCTACTTTCTAGAATTATAAAATATAAAGTATTTTATGATATGTTTGTGTAACTTTTTCTTACTCTCTCCCCCAGAGTAGTGGTTCTACAGTATGCTTGGCTTGTGGTTGTTTTTCTGAAAGGTTGTTTATAAGTGTTTATTCCTCATAGTTCGTATGCAATGAAATTTATGCTATGTATATGCATAAAGTTCATGAATGAAATTAAAAGAGAAGCAACATTACTTATATTGCGTACATCAAGTAACGCATATCTTTACTCATAACTCCCAAAAAGTAATATGTTAACATTAAAGACTGGACTACACTACACAACTTGACAATCTGAACACTAGATTTTCCTTCACTTGCCAATTTTGTAAATGATTACAGAGAACTGAGCATCATACAGTAAACAACTGAGGTTCACATACTACTTTCACGTCACCCAGAACACAACAAATGCAGAAACATGCGCCTCGTTGCTAGGAGATGCATGAGAAATTAAAACAATGTGTTCTAAATACAGCTCAAAATATCAAGCATGTTTAATCTCAATCCAACATGGATGGAATCTAGTTTAACTTAAAAAAAAAAAAAAAAAAAAAACATTTTTGCCTATCATACAAAATCTGCAGACTGGCTTTGACTTTCGCAACTAGCGTCAACTTCTCCAGACTGTAAATCAGTGTAAAATCAGATAAAAAAATCAAAAGTTGTATTGTGTATTCCATTCTTGAGAGTTCTAAGCATTATCCCAACATTGCTGCAAAGAGATCTGAATGTAAAACAAAGTGATTTATACAGCATAACATATTGCTGTACAAGCACTAAATATAAAAGTTCCTTTAAAATGTTATATGCAACTAATACCTGAACAAATTGAACAGGTGCAGCACGGACACACACAAAGAAGAAGCGCCTCGGTGTGACAAAAGGACCATCCATTCCTGTTTTATGACTGTGTACTTAGCAGAAATCCTCAAAAAACAGAGCTATAAAGATAATAGATATAGCACTCCATACAGGGAAAGTATCCGTATCTGTCCCCACACCAGCCTTGACCCGAAAACATGAGGAAAGTCGAGAAGATGAGAGACAGAGACGAGGGAACAGGCGAGAAAGGAACGCATTATCATGTGTTATCGTTGCAGATTATTGTCAGGTGTTATTGTCTGCATATGGTCAGCCTCCTCTGCCTGTCTTGATAAACAACAACTACATTAATGAGAGCAGAACAAACCATCAGCGGACCATCACAATCAGACAATGACAGGACAGTCTGGACTGTGCTGACGGCACTGACAATGACTCAGAGAGGATGTGTTTCAACAAATGCTGGGCCACACATTTACGCCTAGAGTGGCACATGGAGATCAAACGGCTGAACTCAAACCCTTCAAGCAAATCCGCTCTCCACATCACCCTGGATGACACAGCCTCATCTCTGCAACGTATACTCATCCAGATCCTCCAATTTAGTGGGACAAGGGGAATGTTAACTAGTAAGTTCTCAACCCCATAGCTAAGGCAAAAACGGCAATCAGGAGCATCCAAGGCCATGGCTAACAAGCTCCAATCAAAAAAGAAAGAGAGAGTGTGAAGTAAAGGGGGATCTGGAGTTGTGGATTGACCGCCTTCTGCTAAAGCAATCAAGACTTTGTTTAATAAATCTGCATAACGAAATAACACCATTAGCCTTTCCCCTAAATGTGACACTGCTACAGTGTTTTGAGAGAAAACAATGACTCCTTTAGCAGGAAACGTTGCTCTTTTTATCACGGGACCGTATTAAAAGGTCCTCATAATTATTTTTCGAGGAGGCGGCGGCGCTGATTTTCTCCTCATTTTTAAGAAAATCCCCCTCAAAAAAAAACTTTGCGCCAATTTTCTCCTCCAAAAAAATAAGATGAAGTCACCCAAAGCTCCTTTCTTGAAGGTTCTTCTTTCCAGGCCAAGCTTAAAATGCTCCCCTCTGGTGTTCTTCTGCTGGTTCTTGTGTGCCGTTACCTCCGCCAACCCGACACACCTCCTGGATGGAGATTTTACCCCCTTCCACACCACTTATTTTCCAACAGGAATGAGCTAGATGAACTGTAGTCTTTGCCTTGGATGGCACACTGCCCATGGACACATGCATACTGCACGTATTGCTCTAATCTGATTGGATTTACACAACTTCAAAGGTGCATCAGTCTATCTGGAAACAAACTCAAGATGAGCTGTATTTGCCAATGGCAAACATGCATCAAATACCTGAAAGACACTCAAGATAATCTTTGTTTGTGGCACTTGGGAGGCACAAAGGTATCCAAAGGTAAACTAGATATCCAAAAGCAATACTTTTGGATGAACAGAAATTCTAATGACAAAATCTACACTGAGTCCTGTTATTTTTTTCCTAGTGTTTTCTCTACAACTGATCATGGACCAACACTTCTGTGCAATTATTTGAGTTTTATCTTTCATTCTTTTGTGGTAACAACCTTTCAGATAAACCTGACCCTGAATGACAAAGCAAACCGTGGTTGGCCGCTTTACTCATCAGTCAAACAGTCTCTACCTTGATGGGTCTTGGACAAAATTGCAAAACCATTGACCTTTGTCCCTGTTCCAGCTGCAGACGCAAGTCTCTGAATGCAAACTCTTAATGGAGAGTCTTAAGAAGAGATTTACACTCCATCCTGACTGCTACGGTTGGGTGGCTACACTACGCTTTGCTCTATCTTTGTTAGACTAAACCCTACACTACTCTATTTGCTCTCTTCTTATCCTTCCCTTGTCTCTCCTAGCTTCTTAGCAGACACACAAACATATCTCTAAAAATGGTCTCTTTGGATCGTGTTCAGCTCATGACGAGTTCTTTCCCCACTTCCTCCTCGTTAGAGCAGGAAGCCTCTGCGGCTTTATAAGAGCCACTTAAACTGGGATCTCTCTCGCCCTTTCTCTGTTTGTCTTTCCCGTGCTTATCCTCTTACTGTACTTACAGCATCCTAGTAGCTTGACGTACAATTTCATCTTCCATTTCTCCCTAATCTTCACCCCCAATTTCTGAACTGAACACTCCCAACCTGACTAGCCCCAGTGCTGCTTTGCAAACTACCCGAGCCAATCAGAATGGAGGGGGCGTGGCAGTTTATAAAAAGCAACTGCATAGCGACTGCATCTGATTGGAACCGCCCTCTGCCTCATCTGCGGCCGGATCCGTGCACCCCATCAGTCAAGTGTAATTGAGTTTCAGGGGGGAACGCGGACACACGAGTCGCACCCCTGCCCACAACTTTGAACGAGGCTGAAGGACTTCAGCGGAGTAGGGCACATATTACGAAGTATGCGGTCAAGTCAGGGACGCAATCACGATCGAAACCCAGATTGAAATAACTTTAGTGTTAACACCCACCACAAGTTGATGAAAGCCCCAGTTTTGATTTTTGTGCTGCTTAGATATTTTTCGTTTTTGTTTTTTTTCCCCCTTCAATGACTCAGCCCAAACTGCCGCAGGGGCTTCAGGATGCATAGGGATAAATTACAACCACATTCCTCCACAGGCTCCGAGCGGCGCAAACTTTCCTAACTGCTCCTAACGATCATGGCTAGACTGTTGTGAATCCTCGTTTGCTAACGAACAGGAGACCGAGCTATGTGAAATGTCACCACTGTAGTAGACAAAAAACAGCAACGTCAACGAGCCAATCGGTTTTCTATGGCAACGGATATTAATGGAACGGGCCTCACCCTAAACAAACCATCCCGATGGTTAGCATGGAAGCACTCAGCCTTTAAAAGAGCCCAACAGGCTATTTAATATTTGTGGAAAATAACCCACTTTCATAAAGCCCTTCTCAATCCTTAACGCCTTTTATTAATCTGATAGGCCCTGAATGAGCTGTAAGACTCTTAATATGGCTGCCTACTGGCTTAGACTGTGAGCAAAAAGAGGAAGGAGTCGGATAGATCACGGTATCTTTTTCCAAGCCAAAGTTCAATCCGAAACAGATGCCATGTCTGCGAATGGTGTGGGTTTTGTCGCATGTGAACACGCAAATAAAGCCATCAGAAAGGCAGCGCCACAGACTGACAGCTCCCTTCTTGGCAGGATGATTCATCAGTTGGCCGATAGAGTGACAAACCTCAGAAATATTTAGTGTTTAGACTGCAGCCCCATTTTTCATTACTTTCAAAGGACGGAAGAACAAATAAACACACATAAATACATAAATGAAAATCAGAACATAGCTACGATTGAAATGTTCGCTTCTATAGCACGTCAGCTGGTGTAGTTTATGCTGTTGCGGCTCGGTCGGTGTAACCCAAGCTCGGGAACTCAAAAACCCGATTCGTCAGGGCGCGAAAATCACAATAAACCTGCTGAAGTATTTCGCTGTTTGCCTTGGCGGCTTCCAGCTGAGAAGGCTCAATCGTGCTTATGGTTTCATCATTTGGGGGTATTTATTTCATATATTATTCTTCCTCTCGCCCCGAGTCGAATGTGTTGCGAGACAAACCCTCGTTCCAGCTCTGGAGTCTGAGGTGCTTTCATACATATTCGCTGGGTGGGAAAATAAAGGAGAAGCGAGCCCTGGAACAGACAAGCGCGGGACACAGAGGGCTCATCTCGCATCGCTTTGAAGATGGGACCGCGCTTTCCCTTGCTCTGGATGTTTAGGGGTCGGTTGAGAAGTTTTGTTGGTTTAGCCGGTCAGCACCCCCTCAGGATTAGCACTCGTTGAAACGATGTATTACAAAAACAGCGTTTGAGAATGGGATTTAGAAAAACTCAGAACAAAAGGAACCAAAGCAACAGGACGTGCTCGAGACTTCAGTTCAGATTAGAGTCTAAAAAGATGATTTTAAATTTTTTGGTGAAAATCACTAATGCTTAACCAGCAGTCATGATGTTGTAGGGTTTTACTACGAGATTGCTAAGGCATTCAGAGTGTTTTTTATTCTTTATGATGTTCTTGTTTCTGGACTTGACCTTCAAATGTAAGTCTAAGGATTTTTTTTTTATCACTTTATTGTCCTCCAGGTAAAAATTGTAAATCCGCACAGTTTGAGATTTTACCCATGTCTGTGTGGGACGAGCTATAAATCAAAGATTAATACTAGGTTAGATGTTTGCTTAAATCTGTACTCTTAAGTATGAACAATACTACTATTGATGCTTGCCTTAGCAATCAATGCATCAAAAATCAATAAGTGGTCAGTCTATGACGCCTCTGTCTCTATGATGTGTTTGTTTTAAGGAGTGTTCATTCAGACAACCGCAGTTCAGACGTCTCTACTGTGTTAAAGTGTCTGCAGCCACACACCTTTGTGACATTCAGATGACTATTACTGACACACGGCGTTACTTGAACAATGAAGTGAGTAAATGAACAAGAGGCAGAGAGAAACAGAGACGCTCGAAATGTAAAGGCCCACTTACAGCAGACATATGCACCGGCTCCATGTGTTTTCATTAATCGTGGCTGTGCGGGTTGTGGGCTTGTTCCACTATGTTTACCCCCATTTCCTGCCCGTTTAAATTACACTGCACTTACGCGGCCCTGGATTCATGGGCCTGTCAGCCCGCCCCACTGGGCACAGACGCACTGCAGTCACCAACATGGCACATCAGGGGGCTAAACCAGGACCAGCTTCTGTTGCTTTTACCCAACAGCCCTTCCTGAAGAGCCCACCGGTGGCGGTCCATCAGAGGAGGTACAGGAGGCGGAGCCTCCGCAAATATCTATTCAAATGAATGTAAAAACTAAAATGATAAAAATCATAAGGTATGCACTTATATTATTAAATGTCTATAAAAAAATGCACTTGTATAATGTTATATTGCAGATCACTTGTACTGCTTTTGAGGTGGGATATGGCATCACAACATTATAATGTATGGTATGAGAAAGTAATAATCATTTAAGATTTGCTAAAATCATTACATCCAACAGTTATAAAATTATAGTGTTATACATTTTATAAGTACAAGTGAGCATTAGGATTAGGGTTAAATTCAAATGCATGTCATCTTTTGTCATTTTTATGCATCTATTTGTGCTCAGATTTATGTCTTGAAAAAAGATATCTGTTCTGTTTTTCTTTCGTGTTCTTGAGCCAAGGAGAATATTAATCACTGCACGAATGCCAAAACAGGCTGATTAATACACTGATCAATCAAATGGATATGCAAATGACACAGGATATGTTTCCAAATGTGACCAAAAAAGGCAAAAAGGAGAAGAAATTAAATTAGCTTTCTTCTGTATCAGAGGAAACCTTTCAAGCCAATTAGCTTTTGGAAATACTTTCAAATGAAACAGGTGAAGAAAGATTATCAAACTTAGCCAGAATACTGGCAAAGTCTAAATGATTGAAAGATATCATAAAAAAGGATGACAGGGTCATATAAAAATATGCTGCAATGAAGGAGCAGAGGTTGGAACATTTATCATAGTCCAAAAAGACGACACGATTATCAGAACCTACCATAATCTAGTACTGGTTTGATTTAAATATCAGACTCCCTGGAAAACTCCCTCACGGACCCACACTGGAACCCACAAAGATATCTGATGCCAGCTCTGACAGGTGTGAGCCTAAAAATCATCACAAAATCTGCATGAATCCTTATTGAACTCCTGATCTATCCGAAAGGGAACATCTGAAAACAGATGGCTAAAATAAACATCTATCGGAGTGCCAATCGGAAAAGAAACAGAGAGGAGAAGCGAGCGAAAGACGGATGAAGGTGCGCTGAGAACGAGAGCGGGAAGAGGGAAGGGAAGAGAATGGAGGACTCAAGGCCTAACAGATTATTTCTGTTCCAGCCCTGAGGTCATTAATAATCAATCTTCTCTAGTTCATGTTTTATTCAGAGTGACCCGTAAAAAGCAAGACTCTCCCCTATTTATACAGCTGGCTTTGTGCTGCCAGATCACAGCCAGATGACTTTGGCCAAGGGCGGTCGAGCACTTCGTTTCTCTCCTCCAAGATTGTAAACTTTACATACTGATCTTAGATCAGCAGTCTCTAAAGTAAACAGCAGACTCAAACGTTATGAGAGAGGAGGTGAAACTGGCCACAGAACATAACTGACAGTAACTTTCATCAAACAATGACTGCTCATCATAGACACAGCTGCAGTGCAGGAGAGGGGTGTCTCACAGCTGCGGACAATGTCACAGATGATTGCATCCTCTCAAGCAATTATTCATAACGAGGTATTGAAAGTAACAAAAAAGTATCATGGTATTACCACCATTGGGTTTAGCTACATTTATGTTATGTATACATACATATATAAACATAAATGTACGTGTATGTGTGCATGGCTAAACATATATTTTAAAAAATCTATATTAAAAAAGTACCATGTTACTAAATGGCATGGTAACAAAATATAAATATATAATAAGTAAATTAGGTAATTGCATAATAACGAATGTAAGGTAAATTAAAACGTATTTAAAAGGCAGTAAAATATTACTATATATATACACATAGATATATATATATCAATATATATATATATATATATACATATATATATACATTAAAAAATTTATAAATATAAAAATATTTAAAAATCTTATATATATATAGACTATATATTATATATATATATATATATTATACCATATATTATTATATAATATATATATATATATAATATATTAAAAAATAATAATTTTTTTTTTTATGCACCATGGCATCCAAAGGTATCTGTACCACCACAGTACTCTTTTGTAACGGCATATTTATAACTCACAACCAAATAACCCTAAAGCTAAATTCTAAAGGCCTTATTAGATGTACAATGCACAATCATTTTGTTTTTGTTCCTGAAAACACCAATTCTTCATCTAAATGGGGTGCGTTTTTGGTGAGTCTATTGTCTTTGTTGGCTCTGTAGGTTGTATGACTGAGTGGTTCTTTCAGCGCCGGCTTAATCACCTTCCTGCATTCCAGCCGTTTAAACAGAGATGCAGTAACATCCTGTGAACAGCTCAAACCAAATAAAACAACATTACGCCATAAACAGGGAAAAAGAACAGGCAAGGAGGACGAGTAATAAAAGAAGCATTGACCACAACAGAGGACGTTCTGGCAGCAAGGCCTAATAGGCCGGTCTGGCGGAGTTTAAGTACTATATGAGTAGGAGTTCACAAGTGTGTGCTTTTGTGTGCATTATGATCTTCTTGTGTGTTTGCATTGTCTACGTCCTGATTAGTCTATACTGGTGATGCATTGCGGGCTTAGGTATGACTTGCGCAATTTTCGATTTTCCTTTCTGAGTAACTCCGGCCAGTCGTCATTAAGAGCGAAGGGACAAGAGCTTTAGAAAAAAGCCCAAAAAAGTGCTGGGAAACAAACACAAGAAGATACTTCGAAGAATGTTCCAACTGTTTTCTCAATGAAAGTCAATGGGGTCCAAAACTACTCTAGACCCCATTGACTTTCATTGTATTGTATGGATGGGAAAAAAAAAAGGACATACTTCAAAATAGCTTCTTTCGCGTTCAAGTTATAAATGTTTGGAAACAACATGAGGGTGAGTAAACGATGACAGAAATGTCGTTTTTGGGTGAGCTATCCCTTTAAGAGAAGAGAAACAAAAAGGAAACACTGTCTTTTTATATGCAATAAACTGTGAGAGAGACAAAAGAAATCAGGGTAAAAAAAACAAAGTCATACATTACCCAGCTCAGTGCCAGCTTGGAGTGCCAGGCCAGTAAAAAGTAAGCCCATAAAAACTGTTAATTAAAAGATCAATGTTTAGCTTCAAAGAAAGGGCAAGGGCTCAAACAGTGCGCGGCCCCTTGTAAATACTAAAGCACATTCTGAATGCAAGAGGCTTGTCATTAGTAGAGGACTGGGCATAGCGGACACCAACCTCAATCCTCCATGGGCTCGATGGCGACTGTGCCACAAAAGGCCATTCAATTAGGTACTAATAACTCGGTTTATAAGAATGATGATTAGCAAAGAGCCCCCTCCCAAATCGAGACTACGGAGAGACATACGTGCCATCAAAAGACACCACAAGTAAATTCATGTGGACGTTACTAACAATAATGGACTGAACAGAACACGCTAAATAAGCCAATAATGAGCCCAGACTTTTCTCGTCAATTTGAGCCTGTCATGGCCAAACGGGCCCGTTCTGGCATCTTCCATGTTGAAGGGATCTAAATGGGTGAACTGCAGCGCGGAGAGAACACTAATGTAATGTGCTACACTCCCAATGCAAAGAAAAGAAGAGAGGTCAAAGAAGACATCAATCAAAGGGGCTTGCGAACGCCGGCAACTCGTCCAATCCACCATCTGCAAGTGATTCCACCATCAGAGAAAGACCAAAAGTGTCTTCAAGCGGATTGTGTCTTACATGCAGGACATGTAACTGAAGAATGAGCAGGATCCCATACATGTGGATACCATATGGATGCGAAATACTAAATATCTCCGAGCTATTGGATTTGGAGAGGAAAAATCCTGATATATGTGTAACCGTTTGAGAGGTAAAGCCTAACCAGTGAAACCTGAAATATTCATTATCACTGCCTTAATGTGTCCGACACGAAATTGGCATGTTGGCCAAGCCGAAACAACTCTGCCAAGTGTTGCAACCCTGCACAAACCAGCACGCTCTTGAACAATCCTACATAATTCATTTGCTCCGTGCTCACCAATTTATCTGAGGACCCAAATGAGTCAAAAACCTGGCGCGAAGGTCCAGGAGTTCTTATCGCCCCCCATGACAGAGGTGCTTTCTAAACACTGTCAATGATAGTTTGGACAAGATAAACACAGAATCGTTGACCTTAGAGAAGGTCCATGAGGAATAACAGTTTGGAGAGACCGAGCAAAAACAGAGTTCAACAGCGCTTTTCAGGACAGCCACTAGAGAAGGGCTTGAGACTGCAATTGAAAACCATTATTCTGGAAATTCTAGTCCCTTTTAAGCACATCATGGGCAAGAATTCACTTTGAAAACCAAAGATCAGACCTCATGTTTACATAGCGCAGTAGTCTTAACTGACCAGTGGCAACACTCAGTTTGAAAAGGCCAGGCAACTTTTCAGTCTGTCCTTACAGTCTGGCGAAATCTGTCTCTCTCAAAGGAAAATAAATGTACAGACGTCTCTCTACTTCATATTAAACAAGTACTGGGGGGGAAAAAGTCCCTTGGAAAGTGCCAATTTTTGGAACAAAGTTTACTTGCAGCAAACTAAAAATCTTAAACATCATTTGTTCGCTGGCCAAAGGCTTGTCATCAGGCAGCCCACATAAAAAATGCATTTCAATAATGTCGGAGTGAGCCAAAAACCTGCCAAGCAGATAGTTCCCCGTGCAGTGAAACACATGAGCATTGTATGAGCCTTGGCACCATCACAGCAGATCACTCTCCTCTTCTCTTGAGGAATGGACCCGATTTAAAGTGAGTATAATGTATATGTAGACTTCCAGACAATTTATATTTCTGATGTTACAAAAAGCATTGGGGATGGATACAGAACCGGGACGCACCGACGCAGGGACTAAACCCAGTGTCCGTTTGCAGACAATTTACTGTTACGGTAGGTATGGCAATGGGTTCAAAGTGAAACGCAGAAAACGGATCCACGCATGCATTTATTACAGAGAGGGGATCGTTCATCATGGAGAGACTAACTCCAGCCACTACCTCCTCAAACGCTTCTCTCTTTCGCCGTCCAAATGCTGACACTCCTTTTCTTTATCGCGCCATTCCAGTTGCTGTTCTTTTTTTAAATGTCTTTCTCACCCCCCCTCCTCCGCTCTTGGCTCTCCCCCGCCTTTTAAGTGAGCCTTGGGTAGCTTTTTGGTTCTCTTTTGTTAAAGTAACAGTAAATGAAGCTAATAAAATACAATATATTGGACTATTTATTTTCTGTAGGAACACATTCCACTCTATAAAGAGGACTAATGGCATTTACACAGCGCCGGACTGATTCTTAAAGCCAATAGGAGATTTATAGACGGCGAACGATAGCGTCAGCTAAGGGCCGTGAGGGCCAGGCCAGATGGCTCCAATAATCAATGGGTGACAAATCCAAGTACCCGAGAAACCTTACGGTTCCTTGAGTGTGCATATACGCATAAATACACAAACTTTATTTGCTAAGTTGAGTCATGAAGAAAAGGCAAGATGTATAAAAAGTTACATTGATTTGAGGACCAAAGTATCCTCGACAAAGTCTTTATGGTAACAGTTTACAATAACGTTCAGTTTAGTACCATTAGTCAATGCAACAGGTATTATGAACTAAGAATGAACAATACTTTTATTAACATCTGTTTACATGTATCATTTTTCAATTGATCTTGGTTGATGTTAATCTTTATTTTTTACATATTCTAACTAATACATGTATAATAATTATATAAACATATGATATCTGTATTATATATATATATATATATTATATATTATATATATATTATATAGAGCAAAATATATACACAATAGTTTTTAATTTAAATATATAAATATATTATACATATTACCAAATTAAAAGAGTTAAACTAATACATACATACAATAAAAAGTGATACATTTCAGTGAAAAGAGTATCACCCTTTCTTACCTGCTCGGGGCTCATCTTCTGAAGCTCCTCCTCCCAGGCGTCCTGTTGGCTGCAGTGGTATGCGGAGGGTGGGGCCAGGTCCTGCAGGATGTGGGGGTCTCTCTCGTGGCACAGGGCCGTGAGGTGGCCGATGTACAGTTTCAGCTTACTGCGGTTTTGATTGAGGTCTATGAGTGGGGGGATAATCTGTCCAAAAACAGGAATGAGGAAATGGGTTAGAGATAAAGAGTCCTTTTAATCTCAGTTTTCCTCTACCGTTCAAGAATGAGATATCTGGACAAGAGCCAGGGAGATAAAACGGCGGGTATGCAGACGCATGCTAAAATGACACACAAACAATACTTTTAGCAAGCCAGAACACAGAGTTCAAATTCAGCTTTGTCTCATATGATTGAATTCAGAATTGAAATTCTGAAAAAGAATTTATTCATCATTGAAAAAAGAAGGAGGGGAAAACAGAACAATATTCAGTGAAAGGTTGTGGATGATTATGGATGATAGACCACAGCTGAAACACATGAATCACAGTGAGAACAGTGGTATAATAAAAATGTGTCAGGAGAAACATTCCCATTCCAGGAAAACAGACAAACAATCTCAGTTACCTGGACCGCTGCCTACAGATGCCCGGTCTTTACAAAACATCTCTATACACACAGCAGACACTCACACGGCTTTTCCATATCCATCAAAATAATACATACACTTCTGTGGGAGAAAATCCAGAAACCATATGTCTTTGTGCCATGTGTGTATCCTACTGGCTTCAACAAAGAATTCTGGTACAATGCATGATTGAGTCATCACATTTGTTTCACATCAATCTAAAAATGAGATAAATAGCAGCATGCAGTCTGTTTCGATATGAATGAGAGTTTGTTGTATGCTTTATTTTGCATGTCGTTGCCTAGCAGTTAAAGGCCTGAACTGGAGCAGAACGCTGTAGGTTACTAATATAATCTAATATAATTAATAGAATATAATATAATATACTATATACTAATACGAAATTTGGTAAATTCGATGTTAAAAATTAGGGGTAATACTTGAAACTTTGCTGATGAAAAGTCATAAAAATACACATATAAGATACTTAAAATATACATTTTTGGAAACATATTTTTTAGAATATACTCTAAAAAAGTCATTATTATATTATGCAAATATAATAAATAAGATTAGATATGAAATTATTAACAATCAACAAAAAAAAGATTAGTTACAGTAAAACATTTATAGTAACAAAGTAATGATGATATGAATGATAAATGCTGTTCTTTTTTGGTTGTGCCCCTTTTTTACCATACACACACACACACCACATATTAAAAATATATATAAAATAGTATGCCCATATTGATGTAATATTGAGCCCCATATTTTTTTTAAATAATAAAATAAAAAAAGATACTATGATTTAATGACATTATATGAAATAAAAATGCTAATACAATCTTTTATATTGTATTGTTAGAGAATATTTTCTGCCACAAGCATCATATACACAAAATGATAAAAACCAAGGCTGGCTTTTTCCTTTCACATTCTCTTATATGAATCAAGATGTTACATAAGCTGGATTTGGGCTGCAATGGCGGATCCATAAATTCTGGGATGGGAGAGGTGAGCAATGCTTTTGAAATACTACAGTACAACAGAAGACAGCAGAAGATCTATTGAAATGTTCCCTTATAAATACCTTCTCAAAGAGGGCCGAGAACATAGTAGGGCTTAGGGAGCTCTGCGAACGCTCCTCATCACTCAATAGCAGAAAGCAAATACAGTTACCTGATTGTCGAGAAGCGGGGAGAGGAAACAGAGGCTAAAAAGAAAGAGTGAGTGATGAGAGAGATGTAAGAAAAGACAGGGACAGAGTCTGCTTTGGCCTGAAGCGGCCCGAGCTTGCAGGAACATTTGTGTCCCCACACTTTATTAATTCTTACTAACCCCATCTGTATCTTTCCAGGGCAGAATGTTATTCTTTTTTCGTTGGCTTGCCGTGGGCCATGAAGGCTCTCTAGGGTGGACCCTGGCTGCGGAGTGCGATCAAACAAAACTGTGAAAGAATGAGATGGAAGAAGGTGGAGGAAGACCAAGGTTGAAGAGCTTACAAGAGAGAAAGAAAGGCTAAAGTGGGCCGCCGGTTCTCTGGAGCCAATTAGACCACGCAAACTGGGTTTTCTGCATAGAACTGGAGCAGCAGACCAACATCACGCTCTCGTTAGTCTACGGTCTAGCGCGGCTTGGCCTCCAAAACCTACTAAAGCACATTTGGGTGCCAAAACTTAAACCCCTGCCTCATGGTGAATGAATAATAAGGCAGGAATTCATCTGTTGAATTCATCTGTTGAATCAGCTGTGACAAAAAAGTCTACATTTATCTACGTGACACACGGCAAACCAATGGCAGAGCCTGTCGTATCAAAGCCGGATCGGAAACAGCTGTATACGTCCTTCCGTATCTCCGTCAGGTCTTGTATCTCAGCCAAGCGGAGGATATATGGGGCCTCCAGATTGACTGGCAACCACAGAAAGAGGGACGAGGCCTTAAAAAGGCGGTCTGATAGAAGCCCTCCAAACCACTGTGACAGAACAGCCGGGTGGATATGCTCAGAAAAAATAAAAAGATGGTGCCACATAAACGTGTGCACGCACACACCATTACACAGAGACTTGCTACATACATGCTTGACTGAAAGCATGCTGTGCGCTAATAAGCTTTAAAAAAGCCCATCAAATGATGGGATTTGACGTTTATTCCCTTCTCTTCCTACCCATCTGCTCTTAGAAAGGATGAATGGACTCTGGTTCTCATCTGTAGACAAATGCCCAAACACGAAAATCTGTCACCCTCTGGTTTTAACTACTAAGTCAACACCTTTTTGGTGACAGAATGCGATAAACAGTCCTCTCGCTTCATTACCTGGAATCAGGCTAATGGATGGCCACAGTTAGCCTAGCGCTAACATCGGACTTGTCGTAGCTAGTGATGTTTTCCGTCAACTGGGTGCTGTCATAACTGTTTGGCTTGCGCCCGTGTTGCGGTTTAGTTTTTTTTTTAAAGTCCTGTGGTAGACTGAGATCATAAATAATGCAACAATAACAGAAACAAATATCATGCCCAGGTGACAGATTTACAACAGGGGAATTTTCCACTCAAAGCGCCATTTGTCTCGTCTTGCTTTGGACACACACGATGGATGGGAGTGGGTCCCTGTTTACCCATCATGCTTTGCATGACGTCTTGGAAAAATGTCTCCAAGAGAAGGTATGCCAATACATTTTTTTTAAATCGAATTAATTACATGATACGTCAATTAATCAATGAAAAGGATTTTAATCACATACATTAATATTAGCTGTAAAACCCCCAAATTAATGTACAGGTCATTTAAAACCATTAGATTACTGTGCTTATATTGGGTTTTAGAAGTCAACATAGGCATATTGTTTATTTTATTTCCATATTATTGAACAATCATTCTGCAAACCACCTCTCTGTTTTTTTTTCCCAGACATGTAACTGCATACATTGGCTATTTTTCAACTGCTTTAAATGTGGTACATAAAATCAAATGTTATAATTAGTAGCATTTCCAATCCTGTTTGTAAAACTTGCATGTTACGATTTGCTTTTTGAAGTTATTTTGTAATGATGGCAGATTATTGCTTCCATTAAATAAAAAAGTTAATAAAAACATTTTTATCATTAAAGATACAATAAAATAAACGATAAAAAGTTGATCAAATATAAATATAAAATATAAAATTCCAAAACAATTGTGGTTCAATTTCAATTAAAAAAAAATAAATGTATAAAGTAATAATAATAATAAATAATAAAATAAAAATAAAAATATGCACTGTCATTTTTTCTTAGTGTTTTTAATGGTTACATTTCCATAAATTGCTTGTGATATGTTGTGTACAGTAAACTGTTGTTAAGTACGAAGAACTGTACAACTGCAAAAACAACTGTATTGTTATATATACTGTTGTTGTAATTTAAAATATCTAATGTAATACGAAATTGTTGTACGAGTTATATTAAGGTCCAATTCTCACCATTAACAAATCATCAACTATGACTTTTGCCTTAATAAACTCCTAATTTGCTGCTTATTAATAGTTAGTAAGGTAGTTAAGTTTAGGTATTGGACAGGATTAGGGATGTAGAATATGGTCATGCAGAATACGTGCTTTATATATAAATAGCACAAAATATAGGACAAAAATATAAACAGAATGTGGGTATTGACCACAAAGACCCTTGTCTTTTCTCTTGCTCTTTGCCACATTGATCACCTTCTTGAACCTCACACTCCAGCTCCCGCCTAAAGACCAGCGTTCGCAAAAGGTTCACTGAGGAATCTGTCCGTCTGCTCTCTTTCATTATGTCCCCTCTAAAAGAAACTGTCTTCACCAGATGCCGTGGTGTGTTGCATACCTACTCCTACCTGGCACTGTCATAACTCGAGAACCCCTCCTCAAAAAGAGCAGGGGGAAAGAGAAGTCAGACCCCTCTACAATGACCGGCCTCCTTCACATTCTCCCTCTCTCATTTATCACCTATCAGCTCATCGGGCGCAATTCGATACCCACACTGAGAGGCAGGAGCCTGGATCAATGCTGTCAGTCAGGCGGTCCATCAGAGACGAGCCACTGGCTCCTTCCTCATAGACTCTGGAGGCCCAGCGGCACAGGAAGCACAGCTCAGAGCAGCTCACCCGGGTGGGGGAGGATCTGCAGATCGCGGGCCTCTCTCACAGTAGCCGGGCCCTGGCGCACATCCTTTCCCATGGCTGAGAGTTTTATTGGGCTATCCTCTTTCAGTCTTGCTGCGCTACGAGTCCATGAGTGTTAAGGGGATAAAGATAAGGAGGGACTGCAAAGCTTCAAACCTGCGAGACACTGACAAGGCCGGTGGGCCTGCCGTCGTAAAGCACTTTTCAAGAAAGAGGCAAATCACCTCCACGGCATGCAAAAAAACACTGACATGAGAGAATAATGACTGTCAAATAAAGCGTAAGGGGGCGAAGAGACGCACGCATACCTCCCAAAAGCGCACGGACAGAAACATACGTAATTCGAGCGCGGAGAGCAGATCAAGATGGCAGATTAAGAGCAGGTGAGTCGGTCTGTCGTTCCATACTGTCATTTCATAAGCAACTGAACGCAATGCCTCCATCCACAACTCTCAATATATCTCGGTAGACCCCTGATGTGTACACACTAGAGGTCTGCACGGGCTTTAAAGTGAAGCCCGAACCCAGCCCGTACCCGAGATCGTCTGACCCGACCCGACCCGACCCGAGCGGCACAGTTAAATTTAGAGCCCGAACCCGAAATCTTTTTCTTTTTTTCCCCCACAACGAATAGCCAATTTTAAAAAATGCTGTATTTCACGATTGCATGCAACGGTCAGTAAGCAAATACATGTAAAGAAACAGAATCATTAAAGGGGTCATATGATGCTTTTTTAAAGATCATTATTTTGTGTATTTGATGTAACAAAATATGTTGACATGCTTTAATGTTAAAAACACATTATTTTTCAAATACTGAACATTATTGTAAGTCCTCTATGCCCCACCTCTCTCAAAAGCTTAGTTTCCTACAAAGTCCCTCCTTCAGACAAGCGCAGTCTGCTCTGATTGGCCAGCTGACCAGGTGCATTGTGATTGGCCGAACACCGTAAGCACTCGTCGGAAGTGTAACGCCCCTTACCATAATCGCGAGCTTCAAAATAAATGAAAAGACAGAGCCCGAAAGAGGAACAGAGTCTTGTGACAGACACAGTGATGAATATGTGTTGCAGTACACAAGCCACTGTTAAAACAGCTGACTCCACAGTGATGTGTCTCACGCGCGATCTCTCCTCTCTCTCTCTCTCTCTCTCTCTATCTCTCTCTCTCGCTTCTCTCTCTCTCTTCTCGCCTTTTCCTCTCCTATCTCTCTCTCTCTCGCTCGCACAAACACACATACACACAAACACACACACGATGCGCAAAACTCCTTATTTAAACAGTCAATAGCAAATACTTAAAATATTAACAAAACAGTAGCTGATTCAGAAGAACCAGATTGTCATAGAAAAGTCAGAATTACCTACTCTCCTAGGTTCACGAAACGGTCATACATAAAATGCATTGCTGTTCTGTTGCAACTAATCTTAAAGATTCCTAAATGCATCTAATTCCAGAAGGCCAAATAAAGTGCTTTAGCTTTCACCTAGAAACACACAGCGTCACCCTGACATGCTGCTTCAACACTAACTGCGGTACTGTGAAACCCACACCTTCTTTCTTTGCTGTGAACATTTGGGCACATGATGCACATATTTCCACAATAGTGAGGTAGATATGTGGGGGCGTGTTAGGACGAGCCGGGGGGGGGGGGGGGGAGTCTTACATTTGATAAAGGAAATCTCGTTGGTTTTGAGACTTTAGTCTTTGCAAAGTCAGGGATCTGATCTATGCACAATCAGCTTGTAACACTCCAAAGAGAAAGGAAAACTTGAAATCGCATCATATGACCCCTTTAAGGCTCGGCCAGTAAGGCAAAAGAAAAAAACGCTTACCAGTTATGAAAGTTATAAACATCAGGCGCAGTGGTCACTAAATTCTGCCGAAGTTTTTGACATGGTTTATACGAAAAGACAAAATTCTTCCATCATGCAAATTCTGGTCTTTTCGGCAGTTAAGGCTCGGTAGCTTCGGCTGTTTAAATCAGAACAGCATGCGTTGCGGTAAGATGCATTTATTTGAATTCATTAGTTTGCGCGTGAGAGAGAGAGAGAGAGAGAGATGTAAGTAGCGTGTGTGAACCTGCGTCTGCGCGTCTCTCTCTACAATCAACGAGGCTTAGTTCATTCAAAAACAGCGATTTTACCCCCTCATTGCAGAGAAATATAACGTTGCGAGTCAGTAGCCTGTCGAAGCTATTTTACAAATAAAAGTTTCCGTGCTGTGTTGTCATGTGCAATAATGTGTGTGAGCGTGCGTTTATGAATGCAGCATAGCCTACTGCATATAGTTTTAGTTTAGCTACAAACCCGAGCCCGACCCGAACCCATTCATTAAACATTAACCCGAACCCGAACCCGACCCGAAACCCGAAAGTATTTCAGGACCCGTCGGGCTCGGGTCGGGTAGCAGACCTCTAGTACACAAAAGTAACAAAAACAAAAGTACAAAGTAATAAAAAGATATACCAAATTGCATATATATTTAATTTTTTTATTTACTAGATTAAAAAAACCACTTCATATATCGACTAAAATATCAAGTAAAAAAGAAAGAAAAAAAATCAATTTGATTCAAAACAAAAAGTTATAGCATATCGGATTTTATAACAAAAATTAAAAATAAATGGCAAATAAAAGTAAGAAAAAATACAAATATATATAAAATATATTATATATTGGTCGAAGTCAATTACAAAAAAGGTCCTACAATGTCTCTCTCTCTCTCACAAGCTACAAAATTACAACAGCACTCATATTTTAATAGATGCAAGATTTATGCATGTCAGAGCTCCGTTGCTGTAGCTTTTTATGAACTTAGAGCCTCGTCACCTATTTGCGCAGGTTTTTATATAAATGCCATTAGATTTATATCGGTGGGGGGGTTTATGACTGTTGACTTACATGCCAAAGCTCTCCCAGTCTTTGCCTAATAGAATAAGCAGGTCTTTAATAGCACTGGGTGGGGGAAAGCAGGACAAAAAGCCAGGGCAGGTTACTGTTGACTCTGGAGGAGGACGGAGGGAATTTTTACACCAAGTAACTCCCAGTGTCACCATCATAGCGCCATTTAAACAGACCATGAAGGCTGGAGTCTAGGGACGGCATTCCATTCATTGTGTGTTTGCGCGTAATGAGCAAAAAAGACTCAAAACTGCCAAAAAGAAATTAGCCTCTGGAAAAGGGAAGTAAAGCTGTCGTGTGGGTTGTAGTTTCGCTCCAAGAGGTGGGAGCAGTGGCCGTGGGGGTCGTCACCCTGAAGGTGAGGGGTGTTGGGGTAAAAGGAGGTCTTGACCTCTTCAAACCGAGGTTGAGGGGCATCATTAACCGGGTGTGCTGAAAAGAAAGCAGAGGAAGGGGCGAACATGTAGCAAAGCTCCAGAACATCTACCCCACTGTGAGGGCAAACCAGACGAGTTAATGACTTAAAGCCAGATCTGAGCATAACTACAGGGAGCTCTGAAAACCATGGACGGAAGATTTCAATCTTAACTATAAATGTGTCACATTTGACTTTAAACTTACGACGCAAGGAAGACCTTTGACTTGAGTCTTTAATGGCATCTTTCATCTGAGGTCTTAAAAGGTTTTCTGCTGTTTGCATTATTTTTGTTGTTTGACCAACTTCAGTCTCCTCTGCTATAGTTTTATGCCTTGAGGAATCAAGATTTGCCTGGATAGCCGAGCAACTGCCGTTATGACGAATGGGAATGCTAACAGATAGCTTTCTCCAGGTATTATAAGTGATTGGAGCAGTTTTGTTGCAGAGAGATCCCCATGGCCTCATGTTCACAAACAGCCCCAACTTTTGGGATAACTTTCTTGTCTTACTGTCAGAGCTCCACAAGAGAAGGAGTTTTGAGAACAGCTGTGGATGGAGAGATCTGAGGAGAACCACATCCTGAGGTCAAAGGGTTTCCCCTGTGTAGCACTCAACACCAGAAGACTTACACCACTACGCATGTAAAGATGGGGGGCAGAGGAAACAGAAAGACTGAGAATGGGGCTCTAGCTGGGTTCAAGGGTGTTAGAGTTGGGAGAGATGGCTCTAACAGACTCCCTCTGGCTCAGAGGTAAGAAATACACAATCCTCTGCTATCACACCTGGTCCTCAGAGACAGGAATAATTTAGGTGTGGAGGAAGTGTGTCAACAGCTCAGTGGTTCAAAGAGAAATTGACATGCATACATAGGCCTAGAGTACACACAAAGCCATAAAATATAATTAATATAATATCATATAATATAACAATCAGTGTTATTTTAGTTTATACTGTAATTGAGATAAGTGGTCATAATATTTTGATTTTGTTTTTTCATATTTCATTTTCATTTTAGTTTTAGTTTAAATATATAATAGATTTTATGAATATTTTATTTCAGTGTAATTTTATCTTGGCTTACATCAAGTTTAAACTAAAACAGGATGTTGGCTAGTAAAAAAGCTTAAACTTTTGTTCAAACTTTTTAATTTATATGTTTCAGTAAATATTTGCTCTATTTCAAAGAAATGAAAATGGTTTTTCTTGTATTTTGTGTTAGTAACGTAGTCAACTGCTGAAATCACAATTATTTGATATCGATTTTAATTGCAAGGAATATTATTTTAGGATTTATAATAAATAATTAAATGTCTGTACTATTAAATCATTACATTTTAAATATTAAAAAACATACCATGAACAATGAACAATGAACTATGCATGTATTTTTATAATGTTATTTTAATCCTACTTCCTCAATATATAAAAGATTGAAAGTATGTGCGATACATTTAAACTAAATTGTTCACATTATAAAATCAATATTTTAAAAAAGAAATCACATTGTGGATATGTGTATCTCTACTCTTTTCTATATGTATCTCTTACAGACTTTTATATTTATTCAGTATACACCATTGCTCCACCTAGCACTAATTTCACATGTGCACTTATGTCCTGTTTGCTAAGATATCTCTACACATATGTGTAACATGTTCACCTGTAACACCTCTTTTAAGTGTGAACCACACATGGCAGGTTTTGGCCTTTTTATTGACTGATAATAGAGGTAGTTCTAGGCCTTCGATTTTAGGCTTAATTGGAGAGCTGGGTAAACGGAAACAGACTGTGGGGGAAGAGACCAAAAGGAAGAAGCAGCAAAAGAGGAAGAAATAAAAGGAGAGGGAGCAGCGCTGCAGTTTCCACCCATCCGGTCTCCAGCGCTCATTCCGTCCACGGCTGGTTAAGTGCTAAATGAACTGGGAGATTTAAGGTGGTTGTTGGACAGCTTAGGCAGGGTGCAGAATCTGAGCCAGCTCTTTCCTATCAGCCTTAAATCAGAGCAGTGGCGTCCGCAGGGGGGCCAGGAGGGCTCAACCTGCTCCAGGCCCCCCATCCACAGCTCTGGAAAGCATTAAGGCCTATTGACATGCCGCAGGGAGTTTATTAGCAGTATGAAGCTAACATTCAGTGGGCGGAGATTAGGATGCAACATGTCTAAGCAGCACTAGCAAAAACAAGAACAATCTGGAAGTGAACAAATCAACACCTTTCCAGTGATGAATCCCAGGGAAATATCGCATAACCAAAGACAGCACCAGTTCCAGATGCATTGTTTTCCAATGAGCATTGGTTAGCATGCATGGAACTCCCCCTTTTAATATATCTATTCCTTTCAGTATTTCTCTGGAGTGGGAAACGCTCAGACAATTGCGTTATCAGTTAGCAGACATTCTAAAGTCACAAGGATTTTCCACTGCTCACGGTCATGGACCATTACTGAGTAATATTACGAGCACTTTCCCCTCCTAACCTGGAGAGGGAAACCGACGGGCGCAGCGCCCAGGGTAGGGCTCCCACGTCCGCCCGTTAACACATCCACAAATGGCGCCCCGGACCAGGGGGCCAAAACGTTCCGACCACATAATCCACACCACAATGAGCCTCGAACTTTACTGTTTCAGCAGCTTGCGCAGAAATCGTGGCCACGCTGGGTTCATCGGGTTTGAGGAGGGTGGAGTCGCGCGATTATTTGTTTTGATAGGATTGTTCGCAGTCATTTGGTAATTCTGAGGTCAACAACAGAAATTCATACTTTTATTATCGCCAGCACCCACCAATTAATGACAGCCTAAAATCAATTTCAAGATTCAGAAGGGAGAACTGATGCAATGGTGGGGCACAAACAAAAAACAGGGGGTTTTCATCATTCAGCATTCACTAGAAATGCTGTGGTTCGATTGACATCTTTAGTCTATTTTCCTAGTTTACCCTCTGACATAGAAAAGGCAAGCAGAACCAAGCTGGCCAGTACGTCCTTGAGTTGCTTAGTTCCAAGAGGGAAACCAGAAACATGGATGCGCCATTAAAATGTATTTTTCTTGAGTGATGCATCCTGGGAGAGCAGGCCAAGACGTGTGGTTTGCTGAGGCCTTAAAAAGCAGGACAGTCAGGCAGTGAAGCAAGACTGGGCAAACGAAACTGCCCAAAAAAAGCAACGCTATGCCTGAGAAAGAGAAAGAGAAGAGAGAGGGAACATAAAGAACGAAGGAGAAAGTGTACATCAAAAGCGGCACCTTTGTATCTTCAAAAACAAACAAATGTTGCACCACAAGGCAGATAAAATCCAAACCGCAGGACTATTAATAGCTGGACTGGAAATCGTGAGAAACAGAAAGTGTTGAGATAACTTCTGATACGACTAACGAACTTAACCTCCCCAAACACGTACCATCTCCAACCGAGCCAGCTCAGAATTCCTCTCAAGAAAATACATATATGTTGACATACTCCGTGAAAACTAGAGGTGGCGGGGGAAGTCATCGCCTATCCAGCTGATGCTAAGCAGAGTCTCTCTCATGATCCAGCAGAGGACGTTGAGCCAGAAGCCTTGACAGAGGAGAGATTCAACACACTCCTATATGAGCTCCTATATGTGAGCTCATCCTTCATGACATCATCTCAGTGCTTAGATGCTGCCATCTCAACTCTCTTCCGATTGGCCTATTCAAACGTAGCCGCTGCAGAACTACAGCCATTCATCTCGTCTCCAAGGGCAGTCATCGGCCTCTCATCAAGCCAAGCGAGAGGCTCCGATTACGGGGTCAGATAAAACCCGCCGCATGCGTGCTGCTGGGACCGACTGGTTGATATCTGTCACACGCTTGATTGGCTCAGAGTAATTTCGCTCTATTGGCCTCTCCCGAGACTCTGTGAGCAACGGCCATCCGTCAAATGACCTCCGACCCCTTGTAAGGAGCTAGGGTATGTTTCCAATGACACCCTATTTCCTCATTTCCTATGGCATGCTCTTACTCTGACAAATGGAGAAGCGATTCCTCTCAGAGAGTGACTGATTGAGCCATTTGGGGTACAGTGACGCTCTTCTGTTTCAGGGATGTAGATCTCAGTTTCATGGTACAGGAAGTGGGGCAGCATGGTTCAGGGGCTCCGCAGAAACCCCAAGTTTGTGCTCTGCCAAACGAAGTCCCCCAGACTGAGTGAGGGCCCCACCACTGTCTACCCTCCTGTCTGCACCAGGCGCATGGAGCCAGAGGCCAGTTTTATATTGAAATCATATGGAGGTGGGAAGGTTTCAACAACGACCCCCTGCAACTTTCCTCGCCGCCACATGTTTCCCATTTTAATCTAATTATAAATATTTGGACTGGAATCAGTTGGAACTGACAGAAAGAAAAAAGTCAAGCTGGAATAAACAATGCAAGTACAAAAGGCAAATAAGAAAGCAAACATGCATTTTGGGTTCATATTAATGACTTAAACAGAGCTGTTGAAATTTTCCCCCTCTGACCACTGAGCCATTTTTGAGCCGAAAGAAAAAAAAATAAAACCAAGTCAGCAACGAGGTCTCTGTTCTCTCACTGAGGGGCGGGACAGTTTTAATAATGTGGGCAAATGGTGGGTGGTTGCGCTCATGGGACGGGTTCAGCAGAGGTTACACCTTAGTTGCTCCAGTGGGACGGGTACCCACTGACCCCTGGAACATGCGAGCAACTGCCAAAGTCAGTTTCACAGTTTTCCATGGAATCACACCATCCAAATGGTTAGTAATGTCTAAGGTCGTCAAATAGAGGTGACACGACAATGGAGTCTTCATTACTTTTCTGCTCCACGTGCTAACACCCGCTCTGGCATCGTGTCGTATGTGAGTCACTTTGAAAACAAACTTGTGACAAAAGAAAGACGGAGGAATGAGCAATTTAGTGAGGCAGATGCAGCATAGGGAAAAAAAGTGCTGGATTGACCTGTTTTGGTTAGGATGGAAATAACTGGTTGACAGATTTCTCGATCACAAGGATGTCTCACATCCGGTTCGGGGCCTTACAGTTTTCGCGGAAAATTAAATGATACAGTAGGGCTGTAGCTATCGATTATTTTAGTGATCGAGTATTATACCGATTATTCCATCGATTATTTGGATAAGAAGTCATTTTTTAGCATGACAAGCATGACATGATTCAAGCAAGACATAAGCCTTTACTGTCTTCTTGGAAGGCTTTGTGGCTTTTGTAAGAGGCAAAAATCAGTGGACAGGAAGATAATTTGGAAAATGAACAAGAGACCATACACAATTTCTAAACACACTTTTCTGCAACATGAAATTAGAGTTACTTGGAGAATAAACCCTCTTAAATGTCCATATACGTACTTGTGTGTGTAAAACTTGTTTTTGATATCCTTCATATTCTGTGTACTGGTCAGTTCACAGCAGTGATAGAAATTAATCTGTTCCAATAAGTTTAAATAGATTTTTACATTTTATGGGCATTTTTACCTTTCTAAAACCTTTTTTTCCCTTAAAAGTGTGCATTATCTTTTAAATCAAATTCTTACATTTAATCAGTCAATTAGAATAATAAGACATTTGGGCGGTACCAACACAAATGATATTCAGTACCAACAAATCACATTGCCAATTGGGCCCAGAGGGAAACACAGAAGCGCATCCGAACGAGGCATTAGATGTAGGCTATTTACACTATTTAATTTAGCTCAGAGGGACACGAATGCATTTAACCTGCAGTCACAAATGCATAAATAATATTTTGTTATTTTAAACATTAAATATTGAATACTGATATTTACAACTATTTTAAAAATTAAAAGATACTTTAAATGTGAGATTAAAACCGCCAGTAGGTGACAGTAGCAAGTCACTGTTAATAAGTGAGTCATTGTGACTGAACCGAATCATTTAAACGGTTGATTCATTCAGGAACGAAACGCCATCAAACAGCGCTGTGACTGTGTTTGGAATTATTTTTGTTGGCAAAATAGAGCACTATAGGCAATTTGGTGTCTAAAACGTAAGTATCTTAATGTTAACTTCTTGTTTATCGAACTGTTGCATAAAATCAGTATCACATTTGTAATCATGCTGATTTTTAGAGGTGAAAACTGGCACTCTTTGTGTGATATTGACTAACTTTCTTTCTGTGATATTTTTATGCATAACTGTATGGGTAGTGTGTGTTTGTGTGTGTTACAGAGAGAGAATAAGACAATCAACATGAATTGTGCTTAGTCTTTCACAAAACATAGCTAACTTAGGGACATCATAACTAGCCATCATATATCGGGTTGTGTGTCAGTAATAATGATCCATGGGGAAACACAGTGTTCCGTGTGTAGTTACAGTAAATGGACTAAACGAAGCCTTGATAATTTTTTGTATTCGAGTTACTCGAGGAATCGTTTCAGCCCTATGATACAGTCAATTTTGTGGTGGCCATCACGTTTCCCCCACTTCCTTCAGACATCCAGGCTCAGACTGACAAGCAATCTTTCCAAAATCAATTCAAGAGGACAAACAGACAAGAAGACAAGTTACTTCAAAAGGTCTGGACTACTGCTCTGTCAGTCCTCCTGACATTTGAAGCTAAGTCCGTCTTGACATTTACAATACCTGAAGGCAGAGCTTACAAATATTCTGTTAGTGAAACAGGAAGAACTCTGAAAGTTTCAAGCTCCCTCACTCATGGGTGTTAATTTCCAGAACTCTGAAAAACCACACACATCATCACACAGTGACACTAGATTGATGGAAGAGGACAACAAAAGCAGACATGCATCAATTATCCACAAAGCCGCAGGAGAAAATGCAAAGCCATAAAAGAACAAAAACACAAAACAGAGTCAAGGGCCAGAGAGCATCTGTAAATACACACCTAGCGATGCACCACACAGTCAGATTAAAACGGACTGTGTTTCATCATAGCCGAAACCGATTCCAGGGTTGCGGTGGGTTATCGTGCCAAACGGCGAGCAATTAAATAATCCTCGACCACCCACAATTCAACATGAAGGAGATCAGAGTCATGTTGAGATTATTACCCTCTCTAATCTTGCGCTTGTACGTACGACTGCAGTTCCTTGCCCCGAGAACACGCTTCGGAGAACACGGCTGCCCTTTATGTGAGCCTTAATACATTCAGAGGCCTTGGGGTCTTGATCTCCCCTGCTAAATACCATTACAAGTTTTACATGGTCATATGATACACAAAAAGCAACTTTAATGTCACGGCTATATCTACAGTTTGGCACCGTGGGTGCAGTGGACGATCGGAATTCTTCCTCGAAATGTATCGTTTGTATTTCTCCGAACTGCGAACGAAGCAAAAACCTTAGTGAAAGGGGCCCATTAGTTGCCTGAAATAGGACTCACTGTATGTGGGCAGCTGTTCGGATTAAAACCCTCCCTTCACACTGCTGAGACACTCGGCCCACAGCTCACACAATTCCACTCTGTTCTCCAGCACTCCGTTATGCCTAATTGCACTCGCAGTATACGCGCTTTACCACGTGCGACTGTTCATGCGACGGACATGTGTTATCTGTGGGCTGCATCGACGGGGAGCAACCTGCTAATTAATTACAGTCAAAACGCCACATGGCATTTAGCATCACCGTGGGCATGGGGCAACGGCTCTGATGGGAGAACGCAAGCGGTTGCGCATGTGTCCTATGGATTGAACATGTGCAGCTCATATGTATTCTACGGTCAATCTGTTTCCTCAAAACCATCCATCAAAACTGTCAGTGTGGCAGCAAATATGAGAATGTTGTTGTTTTTTTGGAGGGAAAAGACCAGAGCAGTCAAAAGGCAGACGGGTCAATTTGTTCCTTGGCTGCCTGTGTAAAATAATAAAGGTGGAGGGAAGGATTCAACCGTCTGCGTGACAGAAATCCCGAACAGATGTTCGACAAGGGATGGGAAAGGATATGTCAATTCAATAGCTGCTCAAGTCATTTATCGAAATCAAAAGTGATTTTAAAGTATTAAGCTACAGTGATTTATTCATAAAAACACTATGCAAACCAGTACTTCTTAGCTAGTTTGGCTTTAGGACCGAGATTTTATATTAGAAGTGCCAACCCATCATAGGACCAAAATTGTTTATCATACAAAGCTAAAATGGTCTTATAAATTAAGCATTTAAATTTATTTATATTAGAAAGAACTGCAATTGCCAGACAATAAAATTACAATAATAGACGTGACAAATATGTAAATTTTGCGAACACAACATACAGGTCTTTTCTGATTTGGTCCTGAACACCAAGAAAAATTAATAGTCAAAACATTTTTTTTTTGGAATAATACATTTTAAAAAATTAATACATACATTATAAAAAATACAAAAATAAAAATACAAAAGCCTCTGCAGCCTTTTATTTTTCCTTTTATGTCATTTAATGCCTAACCATCTAACACATAACCCCCCCCAATAAATGACACTTACTAACCCATCACCAATGTTTGGCCCTCACTCTTCCCCCCATTTTATATTTGATTTTTGTTCCCCACCCCGCTTCCCTTTGTTCCTGTACTTCACATTTAATCTTCCCTGCTGACCAAAACGTAGAACCCCCACACGCACCTGCGACCTATTTTTGTGGGGATAATGGGAAAAGTGGGTCGGGAGGAAAAACCAAAAAAAGCAGGCCAAACCAACGTTCGCCCGCCCCCCCCCCCACATGCACCCCGATCCACTTCACATTCGGACAACCTGTTCTGTGAATGATATCTGCAAGTCATATCTAAAAATGATAAAATAATCAGCACCAATATATATGCTGAAATGAGGCAGACAAGAAACAGATAGAATGAAAGAAAATCACAGGACATGAGAACAATGAGAGAGGGAAAAAAAAGACCAAAAGAAGAAAGAAGTGAAAGGATGAACTGGAAAGTGTTGGAGAAGAAAATAATAAGCACACTCAAAGACAGTTAACACACGATGAAATACAGAAGAGGAGCATCATTCCCCATTTATACATTTCTCACCCTTCTGAACAAAATGGCTGGGAGAGCGCACGTGATTGGCTATGCCCAAATGCCCTCCTCATCGTCCTATTGGTGGAAAATTAGTGCAGGTTTAATCCAAGGCAGCATGGGATTAAAGAAAGAAGTTATTAGTGGGTGAGAGCAGGTCATTTATTGCACTGAAATTTCATGTTAAGTGACTAATTTTCCCTTTGACAAACACTGGAGCAGCAGTGAGTTTTTCCCATGGACTGAAAAAAAAAAACTCAATGTCATAAATAAGAGTAAGACACTACGTTCCCATTAATTTCTCCATCTCTCAGCAGAGGGTTAAGGGTGATTAGTTAGCCATTGAACCAAAGTGAAACAGCATTAAAATCAACTGGCTTCGCCCAAAAAAGGGGGTGGCTATGCTGCAACAAGAATTGAAACCATAGCAGTATGAGCTTGAAATGAGTAACACACGTGGCCTCTACCCCGTCTGTCCTGGATGGCTGTGGAAAATACCTGCAATGAATGCCGTCTGAGGTCCCTGTCGGTCCCAGCTCTGCAGTCGGCATGTTTAGGTGATAACAGTGCGATCGGGGAGGTTTGGAGCGGGCTCAGGTGTTGATGTGTGAGGGTGTTCTTATTTGAGTTGGAAATATGTAAGTGAGAAATGAAGATCACAGGAAAATGTGAGCTAAGTGTTTTCTTGGCAATCAAGAAAGACAATGAAAGGGGTTTGCGATGGGGGAGAGACCCTGGGATAGCTTTATAGCAGATGTCTGTGTGTGCGTGGGAGACTGAGTGTGTAGATGGAGTTCCAATGAGCTCTAACATACATACACACATATATATGGTTGGGAATACCGGGATATGTTTTGAGGGTGGAGTGTTGCTGATTGATGGGTTTCTTTCAGCACGTGAATTAGGATTGTAGCACTTGAACTGGATTACACCAGGAGTCCCAGGACAGGTATGACACACTGCATTTAGCGAATCAAGTCATGTCATAACAACCAGTAGGATTTGTGCTTCCTGGGAGAGCTGGGACAGAAGAATGCAACAGGCTGTCCTTTCTCTTTGAATTTCACTCTCTATTCATCCTTTATCGTGTCAATTCTTTCCTCTTTCTCTCCTTATGAACTAATTCCTGTTGGACAGCCATCCAGAGGAGAGAGGCTTAAGGCGAAGGAATTCAACGTTTAAAAGCAACAAAGAACAAAGCCAGTTAAATCTTCCAGAATCATCCTGTGTGCCGGAACTATTCCAAGAAAAACACTCAGGGATGTGTGTGCGCATCAGCTTTTTTTTTTTTGGTGACCCAATATGAAATAATACACAAATTGGAGCTGAGGATGCTGTGCCTTATTGGATATGAAATATGTAATTTCCTGTTGTTTATGTTTGGTTATAATGGCTTTTTTATAAATCAGGACATAGCCTTTAGGTGTAAATCGGATGGCAGAATGAGTAAGAAAGAAAGAAAAAGAAAAAGAAAAAGAAAGAAAGAAAGAAAGGTGTACATTTCTGTGCAAGTTTTTTTTAACCCATTTTATGGTGATGTGTGTGAAGTCCATTCACTTAGGAATACAGAATTTAAGGTAAAATTCATATTCTTAGTTTAGGGTTAAGGGTTTGTTTAAATCACTAACCCTAAGTATGATCAGTAAAACCTATTGAAGAAATAAAGGATAAAGAACTAACAAAGTGGTTCTGTAAGGTGTAATCTGATTGGCTCACCTGATCCGGAGAGGGTTTGTGATTGGTCTGGTCAGAATTGGAGGCATTGAGGTGGTCATCCTCATAGTTATCAGCCATTAACTTCATACGGTTCTGGGTCTGTAAAAGATACAGCTCATTGTAAACTACAGCCAAAACACACACGTACAGACACACTTTTCCCCCATCATTTCGAAATGAGCCCAGTCTGACTCTAAGCCTGGTAGTCTTGGGGCTTGAGTTATCAAATCTCCATCTCAGCCCATGCTGTTAGGAGTGGAAATTTTATCTGTATGAATTCAATTACAAGCATTATAAGAAGTGATTCTGATATTCGTTTTGATAGACAGAGTATTACTTCAAGCCCTACAGCGAGAGGGGGATCACAGCGTATTCACGCAAGTTTCAGCTGGAATGGATTTGAGCGAGGAGGGGGAAAGCGAGCGACGGAGATCTTTTAAACCCAGAGGAGAAGGGTGTGAAAAAGCAATAACAGAGACAGTGAGAGAAGAGCCGAGATGTAGAGAATAGAGAACAAAACACCAGCTTCTCTCAAATATAAACAACATATGCACACTCACCTCCCTGCTTGATACAGATTCAAGCCTCCACATGCTCAAACCATTACACAGATTTAACAAGCGCCCCAAGGTTTCTGTGTCTGCGCACCTCTTAGATTAGATTACTAATTTGTAGGAGACGAGGCTGAGCGTACATGCTTTGACACATTAAGCTGTGGTGCTCATGTGGGCAGCATGAGTTTGAATCCAGCATGCAACATTTACAAATACCCACCGGACCATTTGTGCAAAAAATGCTTTCTTAGATCTTATTTTGAAGACCTTTTTTTCTTTAGTTTATGGTTTTAATTCACCAAAATTAAAACAGTCATCATTTACCCTGCTGTAGCTTATAAAGGCTATTCACACTTTTGTATGAAGAGAACCAGCTGAATATACGCAAAAGATAATGGCATTTGGGGACAGACGACAAGTCCAGTTACTTTTCAGTTACTTTTTGGTCTCCTACTCACACAAAGCTTATGTAAGGCTTAGAATTTAACACGAGTTGTTTGGATCACTTTTAAGCTACTTGCTTTTTTGGAGCTTGACCACCTCTATTCAGAGTGATTTTTGTTTTTTATGTGATTGCTATGGTGTTTGGAGTGGTCACAATACTGCTTCCAATTTATGCAAAAGAGCAGCATGAACATTCTTCACAACTTCTCATTTTGTTTAGTTTTACTTTAGAAATTGACATTTGGAACATGAGGTTGTGTCAATGATAAAATGAATGTCATTTTTGGGTGAAATATCTCTGCAAACGAGTAGGGGTCAAAGTAGTGAAGTCTTATCGGACATCATCCCTAGTTTTCATTAAATAAAGCTCACTTGAATTGACATCTATGGCAGGAGTAAGGAAAAATTAGCATGATTACATTTGGCAAGCCCACCATTACAACTGACTCCACCACCACACAGCGATGAAATGAATCAATAAGACATTACGTTCGAACAAAAGTGGACCCACACCCTGCCCTTCTGGATTCTTCGGCTTGTTTCCCGGCTGCTCCCTGACCAGAATGTGATGGTTGGGCTCCTTCTGTTTGGTTTTCTCACCCTCTTCCCTCCACCTCCCGCACTCCCAATTTTTCTCTCCTATCCTCCCCTCTGTTACAGTAATAAACATAATGTTAACCAACCACCGGGCGGCTGTGGATTTCAATGGGCCAGATAAACCAGCCGTTGCGCATGTTTGGGTCGGAATTATGTCAACACAAGTGGCCTAGGTAAGAATTAGTGTCTTAAAGGGATAGCCCACAGTAAAATTAAAATTGTGTCATCAAATATGCAACCTCATGACATTCTAAACCTGCATGTCGTGCATTACTAAGTGGAACAACAGATTTTTTTAAAGAGAAAGTTCATCCAAAAATAAAAAGTATTGTCATTCCTCATGTCGTTCCTAACCTGTAAGAGTTTCTTTCTTCTGTTAAACACAAAAGAAGATATTTTGAAGAATGCTGGCAACCAAACAGTTGTTGGTCCCCACTGACTTCCATAGTATTTCTTTCCCTATTATGGAAGTCAATGGGGACCAACAACTGTTTGGTTCTTTTTCTTTCTTTTTTTTTGTGTGTGTGTTCAACATAAGAATGACATTTTTGGGTGAACTTTAAATTTAAATGCTTTTGAAAGTCAAAGGGGTTCAATGTTCTTTTGGACCCCACGCACTTTAATTATATGAACAAAAACAACTGAAACATTCTTCAAAACATCTTCTCCTGTGCTCAACAGAAGAAACAAAGTCACGACATGAGAAAACACAGAAAACAGACATCAACATTATACCCACAAGGCATGATGCCTCTGGTTGCCTCGATTTCTTGTGTAGGCACGACTCGATCTTTACCTGTTAACAAGCCACTTAGTCAGAGGTTAAATAAAAATGTTGAACAAACAACCTCTGAGCAGCTCTTAGACACCCTGTACTCAACAACCTCTCAGTTTTTCACTCTGCCCCACAGAAGGCAGCAGTCAACATGGAGAAGGCGGCCGGAGCCTGAGACGCTACAAGGGGGAGCCATTATAGCCCCTGGAAAAAAACGCAACATTTTAGATCAACTGTCACTACCTCATGAGGAAGAAAATACCCCATTTGAGACAATTTGTTCCACATGCTCAGTGGGTTAGTGCGAAGGATTCAGGGCGCGGGTTCGGAAAGTCAGGCTTAAGCTCTCCAGCTTGTAGCATGTAAATCCTGGTACAGACCTACCGAAACATAAAGTTATCAAAATGTAGAAGGAGGAAGGGAAAATGATTGTGCCAACTATGCTAACCATAGGCAGCATGGCTTTCCCAGCGTTGAACATGCATCGTTCATTCCTCTCCTGAAAAATCGGCACCCGAAAAAATAAACGTTGTACTAAAAAAAAAAAAAAAAGTAAAAACAAACAGTTTGCATCAAAGCTGTAAGATTTCAGGGTTGGGGGCCACAGAGCACATACAGCATGACCTCTGGACGATGGAGAGCGAAAACTCATTTGCAAGCAAAGAGAAACGCGAAACGAGGGGGAGGTGGTATTTGCTATTTGCCGGCTCAGACGTGAAGTGGTTGTCCGATCCCGACCAGAGTTTAGTGGGGTGCAGGGTCATAAATTTTTATTGAATGCAATGGGGAAATCTTGCGCCATAGGTCTGTACAATTCGAACAAGTGTGTGTATTTATGTGCCACTGGGCCGCAATCTTGATTTCGTGACATTGTGACTGAATCAAGGAACAGCTCAACACAACACTCACCACCTTCATGGCGGTTCCAAAGCTGTTGGACTTTCTTCTTCTGCATGGGAATGCAAAAGAAGATATTTTTTTAGAGGGACGTTGTCCACACAATGAAAGTCAACAGGCGTTCACAACCCAAAAAACACAAAAGACATCAAAATGCCTTTTCTTGTGTTCCATGAAAGAAGTAAGTCATACAGGTTTGGAACGAAATGATTTTATGATGAGCCTTTGGAATTCAGTCTTTTCCTTACACAAAGTTATTGAATGATTTCAGAAGACTTGTATTATAGTTCTTTGGACTAATTTTGTAGGGCTTTTTCAAACTTGACAAAGTACAGAAAAAAGCGACGTGAATATTCTTCCAAACATCTCCGTTTGGGTTCCACAGTCAGAAAAAAAAGTGTATAATTTTTCATTCAGTCAAACTGAGGAATGTTCTCAGGGTTAATAAAATGATTTATGAGGCAATACAGCAAATCTGCCACAATTTTCCTAAAATGTGCCAGAGTTACTTAAACATCACTATGCAGAGTTCCCTCTACCCCCCCAAGCTGACCCGCTCTAACTTACTGAAAATGAAAACAAGGAGATGATTTTCAAAAATGCTCAAGCTCATGTTTTTGTTTTGAAAACAGGTGAGGGGTGTTATACATTTGCCACTCTCCAAGCGGAAGAGGCCCTCCACCAGGAGATAAACTCGCACCGGAGGGGAGAACGAGAGAGAGGAGACAAATTGCTACAAATGTCCATGTGTGCCCTTCGACCCTTGTCGATGATCTAGCCAATGACATCATGTACCCTACATTAGTAGGAGCCACTATACCTCCTGGATTTACTTTGGCAGAACATCCGAACTTCACGCAATCCGCAGACGTGCCTTCAAAAACACGGACAATGGAAGGCAAGGAGGAAGGAATCTCAAAGATGTCGAGGGGTCCACAGGGAGGTGTTTGTGTATATACGTGAGGAAAGAGGGAGGTGCGGGTGAGCATTCGTGGAAACCGGATCTCCTCAAAGGGCTGGAGGGGTTCTGAAAAGCCGATCCCAGATGGCTACGGAACAGGGAGGCACACTACGAACCTAACAGCTCATATGTGAGCCATAAAGCAAAGAAGAAAGGAATGGTGGCCGGTGCTGGAAGACAGAGGAGATGGTGGTGGAGAAAGCAGGCTCGAATTGGAATGGAAGGACACAGGGAGAAAAGGGGAGGTTGGGAAGGAATGTAAATTTGGGAGAACGAAACGTTCAAGCTAGCAGGCTAACAAGCAGATGGATAAGCAAGACCCTGTTAAGAAGCCCTCCCTAATTGTAGGAGCCCCTTACATCCATGTGTAATAAAATTGACCATGAAACCAGATCCCTGTCTGAGTGGCTTATGGCAAGGGAACGGTTGTGTGTGTGTGTGTGTCGGGGGTTCAGGAATCCAGCACATGGGGCTCTGCTTCTCTACTTTCCCCCTTGTTCCAGGACCTCACTTTCCTCAAAATTCCTTCAGCTACAGGCAGTGATATGGACCTGATAAAGCAGAGTGGATGGGGGACGCACACTGAGCCCCGTTGCTTGAGCATGCTGCACCGTTTACAAAAACGCAATACAACTGCTCAAGTTACTGCCACCAGCACAAAACATCTAAAAGCACAAAGCTGGAATGCTTCTAAGTGCCACACTTTCCTGTTCTTTCTACTTCCCTTATCCGTCTTAGCATTTCCATCTTTTTTTCCTGCATACCTTGATTGCTTGTTTGAATTTGTCATCTCTTTCTCCCTCACATTCACTTTCTCTCTCTCTCTTTCTCTGCTCTTATGATAATTGTCAGGAATGCTGACCTCAATTCTTTGGTTTCGGTCCCAACTGGAGAGCTCATTTGCTCACTTAATCTAATCATTTTCACAATTATTCTACTTCTGCACCATTATCATTTCTCTCGTCCCCTTCCACCCTCCCCCCAATCTATTGCAACTCAAAAATGCTGATGCGCTGCCAAAAAGGGGAGAAAAATTGAAAATTCGAAAAAGCGCTGACTCACGATTCTCAGTCGTTGCTCTAAATTCAGTGCGATATCAAAGGCCTTTTTGCCAAGCTCATAATTGGGGTCACGGAAGTGAAACGACATATCGAGAGCCTTTCCTACTCCTCCAGAGTGAAGTGACCTTTCCATAGCACTCCGTGACTTCTGGAGTACACAACCTCAATCTGCTTCCTCTCTATCCTACCTTTCCACGCCTTGCCACGTTTCGGACATTTTCGAACAAAAAAACATAATATTGTGCATACAAAGATTGAATCATACTGGCAAGACTAAAACGTCCTGATTGAATGAGCGTAGACTAACTGCTTGGAAATGCTGGAAGAGGACTGGAAGAGTTGCCAGATATATGACATCCCCAACTTAAAGCTACATCTGAGTTGACAATCATCACACGTTAAGGTTTCCTTGGAATGGAAAGCAGTAGCTTAAACCAGCCTGGACAGCTCAGTGGGCAGAGCAGCAGACTTTGAATATGAGATGGGGTTTTCAATTGCACATATTTAATGTGTCAAATCACTCAATCACAATAATAACATAATGACTACTATATATTTAAAAAATTGCGCAATAGATGGGGTAGCGTTTAGTATTTCAAATCATGTTTCGTCTTTGGAACAGGCACGACTCCTAAACTTTTTATTATACTGAGTAATGATTGTAATAAATAGATTAAACGATCTGTCTGTGCAAGAAACCGAACATTTGAACCAGGTCACAGAAAAGAATCAGTCATCCCCATTTGCCTATAGGCTATGGATTACAGGTAATAATGTTGTAAATAATTTTCAGTTTCTTGCACAAACTGATCGTTTCACTTCATAAGACCTCAATATATCATCAGGAGCCATGGGTATTAATTTTGCATTCCTTGATATGCTTCTTTTGACTCTCAGAGTGACGGCAGTCATTGACTTACATTTTATGAATCACCAAATACCAAGGTTTCAGTTAAAAATCTGAAAAAATCTTCCTGTTCTACGGGAAAAAACTCATCGACATCCAATTGGATGGCTTGAGGGTGAGTAAATTAACAGCAAATTTGTATTTTTGGTTGCACTATCCTTTTAATGCAGACTTGCTGTGTATGAGAGTGTACAGTAGGGCTGGGAAAATAAATCGATGCATCGCAAATTGAGAAATGATTCCGCATCGATTCTGAGATTTTCCGAATGCATTGCGATCCTTTCTCGAGTCGTTTCGGAGCTTAGTTTTGAACAGCAGATGGCGCTGCATGCTTTAGAAACAGCCATACTCTGCTCGTTTCCAAATCCTTACACACACTTGAACCTAAAATAATCATTCATAAAATTAGAAAAGTCTGAAGCGAATTACAAGGGTGTACAAGTGTGTTCACAGTGGGCTGTGTTCTGAGCCGAGGTGAAATTACAGACTCACACGAATGCACAAGCGCTCTTCAGTGCTCTTCTTCATGAGCATTTGAGTGTGTGGATAAAAACTAGAGTAGAGTGCCATCTGCTGTTAAAATCTAAGCTCAGAAACGATTCCAGAGAGAATCGCGATGCATTCGGAAGATCTCAGAATCCATCCTCGAATCTATTATGCATCGATTTATCGTCACAGCCCTAGGTGTACAGGTGTGTCATACACCTGTACACATGATGAGTAAACCAGAAAAGGCAAAGGAAAAAATGTATATGCATAATGAATTCAGCACAAGTAAACTGTCAAGTAAATATCACGAAGCCTGTCTAATAAATAAAAATAAATAAACAGATAAATAAAGAGTAAATGGAAGTAAAATATGCATCCAAGCACCAGACAGATAGATACAATTATTAAAAAAAAAAATTCCATTCATTTTTTCCCTTATTTTGTCTATTGTCACAGATGTGTGCTCTGTGAGATTGACCAATATAGACATAAATGCATGTCATGAATAGTGTTCTTTTCCTTTACAAGTAAACCCAAGTTTGTGTATCTGTGCATGTTGAGCTTCAACATGAGCTCTGGAAAAGTCATGTTTTATTAAAGCCTCTCTGTTAACAGTAGGAGTTTTAGCTCCCTGGTGTTCTCCAGGTCTCCTCTAAATGGGTTTTAACTCAGGTGTATAAGAGAGTGCACACAAACAACCCCCCCCCCCCATCACAGAGCCATTGTTCTTCACCCCAATAATCTGCATGCCAATCCTTGAGTTTCCTGTCCAAACTGTCTTCCTATTTCCATGCACCAGTTTCAAGCTTTGATACAAAAAACACCACAAACCAGGTAGAAATAGCACACATGAAAATATGAAAAATGTAATGGTTAAGTATAATATTTAGGGAGCTTCCATTTAAAATTGAAGTTTGATGTAAAAACTGTACAACTGATTTATGCAAAAGTTAAAATAACACACTTTTACTACTTTTGGCTAATTAAAAGGCTAATTGGCTCACATAAATGCAACAAATCAAGTACTTTACACTATTAACATAGGGAAAATCTAATAAAAATATGGGTATTTACAGGATAATGCACTAATACAAGGTCTCCACTGTTGACTATTGAACCTTACTTTGGTTTTGTGCACTTTGATGTTTGATGTTGCTGCCCTTTGGCACTCTGAACAATGAACATTAGAATAATGTGATTGAGGACGAAAAAAAGTCACAAATAGTCAAGAAGAAAGAGTTTAGTGCTCTGTCATGGTCTTTTTTCAAACCATTAAAAGTAATTACTAAGTCTCAGAAGTCTCTAAAGAGGCCAAGACATCAAAAGCAAAGATAACACAAAAATACAGTCCCAGATCCCTGCATGAATAACAGTCGCTGAGATAAGCTCCTTGGACAAGCATGACAGAAAGGATTCTACAGAGCTCCCATGATTGTGAGCTGTAGTGCTTCCAGTTTTAGAGGCCTGGGATTAAAATCGAACAGAGCAGATAACTGGGAAATGGGTGGAAACAGAATGGTCTCTCTGTTCTGGGAGCCCAGAGGGAAGCAAACAGACTTCTTTGCTCAGTTAGAATTAGAAGGTTGGTGTTTGCCACAGCAAGAACAGCACTTTCTCTCTCTCTCGTGCCATATATACAGTAGACCAAGTAAGAAGGGTGGTAGTATGGGCAAAACTACAAATTGGTTCCTATTTCCTTCAAATAATATAAAAACTAGTTTATTACATTTAATGTTTTTAGATTTCTGTAATTTGATGAAAACATTAGTCGTGGAGGACACAAGCTACTTGTAAAAATATGAACGGGAGAAATCATAATACTTAATATGGTGGCAATAAAAAAAGCCAATTGCCTTGATGACTTTCTGTAAAACATTGTTGCCTGAAAATACTGCGAATTAACAAGAACAGTGCGATAAAATATATATATATATTTTTTCACATTTTTGCTATTTGTTTTAGTGTGTGTGGTTTGAGCTAAAAAGGCTAATTTAATGTATAACGCTACTGTTTTGATTATTATATTATATTATATTAATAATTTCAATATGTTCTTGAAATTAAATCTCACACATAGTTTTTACACATTTCAGGCTTTGTTCATCCAAAAATACAGTTAATGTACACTGAAATTTTTTTTTGAAATCATTTCCATTCAGAAATTGCTAGTAAATTTCACAAATAATTACAAATAAACACCTTGAATACATTTTTGAAGTAGACAAACAGAAATAGTATTTTCTATTTTATAAAAGTACTCCAATAATCTTTGTATTCTGTTTTTGTTTATTTATTCATTCATTTATTTTTTTAGAAGAAAATTGTACTGTCTTGCCTAAATACATGAACTTTGCCATTGCTGTAAAATTGCTACTGTGATTTTAAGCATGCTGCTGTGAAGCCTTTGTGGTTTTTGTCGAATCTGCTAAATTTTTTAATCTGATAGGTAAAAAAGCAGCATAATTTGAGGTATCATTTGTGCCTGTAGAACAAACATGCAGGACGACATACGCACCAAATGTTGATACTTAGGGTTAGAGGTTTGTTTAAATCACTAACTGTGAGCAATAGTAATAGTGATGCTTGGCTTATATAGCAAATACCACTAATCACACCAGAAAAACAATGAGTAAAGCTTTAGAAATTACCTTGATTTTAACAAAACAATTATGTGTAACTGGCTAGGAACTGAGGTAAGAGGCAAAGAATCCTAGGCCACCAGAAAAGCCAGAAAAGGGAATAAAGGCAAGAGAGGACAGTCTCCCACCCTCATTAGGAATCACTACCTAAACAGCACTTTCAGTGCAGTAGAAAAGCAAAGCTTTACCAACTACAATTAGCGATGTTAAGGCAAAACCCTGTAATAATAACGCCGCCAAGAGTCTTGCCAAAGGGGCACAGAAAGTCCTAAAAAAATTCATTTGTCTGACCGAATAATAACAACATCGTAAAACGTTCTCCACAATCGGAGATGCAGTGGAAAATCTCCATTTCCTTTCCTCCACAACGTCACACGTTGGACGAGCTGGACACCCACAGGCCTTATTCAAACAGCCATTTAGCGGCTTGTGTTTTGAGGTCTCGTGTTCCGAAAACACAGCGACTCTTTTTTCCTAAACGAGCAGCGAGAGTTGCATCAGATCCAAGACAAATCCAGCACGGATGGGCCCGTGAGCCACGAACTCTATTCGCACGGCCCCTTCGGTTCGAGCTCTCCGAGACCTTCCGCCAAACAAGCTCCTGCGATGAATCGAACACTTGTTGATGTTGTTGTTTGTGAGCTTTTTTTCTGGATTTCTTTCACTCCATGTCATTGGCTGCGGGACGCTCTAATTTAAGCTCTGTGATCGTTTTGGCCACAGCAGGGACGTGAGGCGCCTAGAGCTCAGCCTTTGCAACAAAACATCAGCGTTTTGAACCCAATAAAGGTACACTTTCAAACACATGCACACAGTGGCCTTGGCAAGGACTTGCCGCTTTCGCATTTTAAGTTTATTCGTGGGTAGCTGCGAGACAAAACCATTTTATTCCTCTGAGGGATGCCCAAAACCACAGCTCTGCTGAGAAAAGCAGGCCCGGAGCCCTTTACTGAATTGGCATCTTGGCCCATCCCGATGCCTGCCGTCGCCCGAAGCCATGCAAGGACAGCGACTCTGGCGAGGCCTCGCGGAGGCATTGCAGCAGGTAACGAGAGAAAGACGTATCGACCCAAATCTGCAGTTTGCGAGGGGATGGAATTACCAACGCCATTCCAGAACTTGTGGGAACTAACACTAACACTCAATCTGCGGTTACAGAACTGCAAGCAGACTTTTTAACACCGTCCCAGAGGACCAGCAAACTGTAATTGGTCTGAATCACTCCGGGTCATCTCCTTAAGAAGCGGATGGGGTTAGTCATGAGATACATCGGTTACAAACGAATGAGAGACCAAAACGGCAACTCTAGTCCTTGGAAAGCACAAAAGAGTAATGAAGCTTACCGAAATTGTCAGGATAAATATCGTTTCCCTCAGAACGTCCTGATTTTCTAACATAGACATGTTCAGATGCCCGGACAGACTGGACTCTGGAGGTCTACGGAGGGAATGGGTGGGATAGGGACTAAAATACACATTCTCTTGATCAATGTCTCTATCTCTCTCTATCTGAAAGAGGCACCATGTCAGTTCAGCCACACTTCATTACACACACACTCGATATCCTCATCTCCAAAGAGGAGGAGCGCAGGGTCCCCGCAAACTCTCTCTCTCACACACACGGGTGGCTTACAATGGAAGTACATTGAAGACTCAAACCCTAACCTGTGTCTACAAGCAGGGATGTAAAAAGCATTAGAAGTGCTGTACTAAATCAATACGAAAATAAAAAATGATTTTTTATAGTGCCTATTCAAACGCTCACATGTGTATCCACGTGAATGGTCAAATGCACTTCTCAGCTTCTCAGTCAAATCTTGTCATCTTGGTGAGATGTTAATGTAAACTGAGTCAACGGCAACCCTGTACAGTATGCATTATTTTCTATTGGTGGAATATATTTTAAAAATGTTTTAAAACAAAACAGCTGCCATAATTTTTCAGAAAATTATAATTAATATTATAATTTTGTATTTATATATTTTTTTTACATTTTTCCTACAACTGTACATATTTGTAGATAAATATATTAATATATTTAATTAAATAAATATATTTTAATTAACATTTCTTAAATACAATGATTTTATAGGCAGCCTAAAATTGACTGAACCAATATCATGGGTTCCATATTCAATAATAATTCAGTAATTCAACATTCTCACTGTTCTCACAGCTGTGCACTGCTCTTTCCTTTATCCATAAAAATATTAATTTTTGCCTGAATAAAAGACAAATCATAATTGTGCTATTCATGCATAAATGCAAATCAATCACAGTAAACAAAATAAAATAGATGACACTATAAAAACTGTCAGTGGGAAAAGGCATTAGTTCAGTTCCATCGTACAGCAATTTGTTTGTTGATGTACAGAATATTTTTTACATTTTCAGTAAAACTATGTTAGATAAATCTGATCCGTGAACATGATCTATCTTAATAAATCATGATATAGAAGAAATGTAAGGGTGACCCCATTAAAAGACATGGGCTTAAAAATCATTATATAATGATATCATATAATCAGCATATCATTGGTTACTTTAAAGACCATCCTTCTATTTCCAATAGTGCATTATGTTGTATTTTTTTCTGAAAAATAAGATATGGAAGGAAAATATGTTGTCATAGGCTACACCGCACCATACAGGGTTAAAATTAGGAGTGTCGAAATTCTGCATCGATGCAGTAATAGACCATAATCTATTATAGCCTTCTGACATCCTTCGCATACGCGCTTGTCACGCGAGTATTAAAAATGCACTCTCTATTTGAAAATCTGTGCTTAGCGTTTTCCTGCACATGGCACGTGTGCGCGCTAGAGACAAACGCGGCAGGCTTCATTGCACAGGATATGCGCAGTGAGACACGTGCATATTGCTTGACTGTGCTTCCATTCGCTGTTATTTTAGTCTTTTACTTTAGATTACTTTCATTTATGGCATTTGGAATGCAGCAGCCCACGTATTAGATGCACGAAACTCACGTACTGACAGACTTTCACGTGCTCTTTGTGTTTATATTTGCTTGTATGTTTTAAAAGCTATATTTACTTTGAATTCTTAACAATAAGGAATCAATTATATATTAATTAATTCATATAATATTAATATCTAATTAATTAAACAATTATTTAAAAGTAAGGTAGCAATGCTTATATAATTGAATACAAATGCACAAAATAAATTTGATATAATCGTGATGCATCGTGATATCGAATTGAATCGTTGACATGATAATCGTAATCGAATTGAATCGTGAAACCAATGCCGATTCACACCCCTAGTTAAAATACAGGAGTGCATCAAAATTGGTACCAAGAATCATGCAGTCTCACTAGTCTAGTACTACTAATGACTACTGACTACCTAACATAGTCCAGTCCCGCCATAACACTTGCGCTGACATAAGAAACCCCAAATACACGCTCACACGCATGCATGTCCGCTGACATACAGTTAACAGGGGAAAAGGCAGGAAGTCTCTGCTGAGATCCATCAAGAAGCTGAGAATTATGATGGAGGAGGGGTTGGATTTGGAGGCAGTGACCACACGAACCATTCTACACCTCTCCACAGCGCACAGAGAGCTCACTGTGCATGAGGAGAGACTCTCACAGCCGCTGAGGTGTTGTAAAGATTTCACATTTGAGCAGCGAGATGATTAATGGTCTGAATCATGCTCCACGATAATGGTGTGGATTAATGCAGCCTCTTCAGACCGTGCAGGGGCAAGGATGATAAATTTTATGACTTATCAAATATTTGTTGGACGCCTCGCACAGGTGGGAGTGTTTTCTGTGGGGTCGGAGCCAGGACTGCTTTTAGAAAGGCGAGGTTGGGTGTGGGGAGCTCAGATGGTCTGCGGTGGAGGTTTTGGTCTTCCTCCCACGCCGGCTGCTGTTCTTGAGCTAATAGCACACAATATCTCAGCACTATGTATAGTGTGGACAATATGCAAATGTCCTGTATGAATAGTCTACTACTAAATTTGCAATATGTAGAGTACACACTGCGCATGACCTCATATGATATTCCTAATTTGATGACTGAATCAGAAGTAATATCAGCCATAACTTTTAACATCTCGTTTTTCACTCGTTATTTGATTGGACTGTGAAATGTGAAGACACAAAATTAAATTATGCATGAAAAATGACTTTTTATGTGCAATATGATAACTAGATGCAACACTCTATATTTAGGCAATGTTATGAGGTCATTTGATAATGTTTTATCTATATAAATATATAGTTACATGTATATATCTATATATGTACATATATCATATACATATATCTCTCTACACACACACATTTATTGCTGCATATAGCTATATAAAATTGCAAAAATAATCTATTATATCTACACCCACACACACACACCCACACCCAAACTTCTCTATTCTATAAAAAAAGGCTTAATAATACTTGTTAAATACTGTTATATGATTATAGTATATTAAATACTTACAAACATTTTGAAACAATATAAAACTGATTCTGAAAAATTGGCTATATGATAAAAGGGGGGAAAAAACTAAAGTAAAAGAAAGAGATTAATAGAAAAAATATTCTATTTTATGGTTTATTTAAAAAAATAAAATTAAATAAAATGTTGGGTACTTGTTGAATAATTCTATAGATCAATCAAATCAAATCAACGAATCATACAGATGGCCCTGACTCACAGATTTTGTTTACTGCTAAATTTCAATATTTAAAACATATCTGAAATGTAAATACAAACAAAATTATTTGAGTGGAAATGTCAACTGGAACAATTTCCCCCCATCCCTAACCCAGAACATACAATATCAGCCAAAAGTTCAGCCTCACTTTACTAAATTTAGACTTTCATGATCATTAAAAACCAAAAATCAGCTTAATTTGGCTGGACAGAATTCAGCATAGTGCAGGGTAAGTTATTCACATTCCTAGTCTGTGTATATAGTGAAGGAGTAGGTATGTCCGACCTTTTGACTGCAGTGTATAAGTTGTGATCTCTCCTGATCCAGCTCTCTTGAAGAAGCAGCGGTGGAAACCACCCTCCCTCCACAGCTAATTGTGACATCAATGAACCATGTGATGGCAGCGGGGAGCAGTTCTCACTCTGCCGTCAAATTTGCACAGGACAACTTTTAAAAACCCACTCCTGTGCTCCACAGCGACATGCCGTTCCACTCTCTCAAGTCTGCTAATAAAACTTGGACAGCACATCAGAGCTGGGTGAGATGTCACGGCGCAGTGGAGATTTATGGAAGGGGAAGAGATGTGATGGAGAGAACATTTCACTACACCGCCGCTTCAAAAGACGCTCACCAGGCGTCGGTCCTATTTTTACAATGTCATCATCACAGAGGCTGACAGACACACAGATGGAGACCAGAGAGGAAAAAGAACAAAACGGAGGAAGAAAAGAACAAAGAGTTCATTTTCTCCCTAAAATACATCAGAAATATCTTGAAGAGTGATGCATCCCAAAACAAAAACAGATACGGGATTGTCTCCTCTCGCCTCTCTCTTTGTTATTAAAAACTTCCCTGCTCATTTTCTCTCATCTTTCCTTTTTGGCGGTTTCATTCTAGTTCATTTCCTTCACTTCAAATCTCTGTATCGCAGTAATGGCTGTTCATTATGCAGCATTTTGTCCCGTCTAGAAAATATAATTTAAACATGATGACGGGCTCCATTTATCACACACCGAGTACATCCAAACCTGCTCTAGTGGAATAAAACAAGCGAGAAGCCACGTGATTGGCTGAAGTTTCTTAGGATAAAATTTGCACAAATTTTCATTTTCAGTACTATATTACTCTTCATCCTAACCAGCATTGACAGGATGAGTTTTAAAGGCCTTTTTCCAAGTCAGTCTGTCCAACTGCAAAATGCTAGACAAAGTGACAAAACATAGCCGAGCAGATAACTGATATTTAATAAATAATATGAAAGATATTTGATATTTAATATATAGAGAGAGACTAGGAAAATGACCGATACCAAATATTTTAACATTCCTGTAGACTAGAATATATAATAAATTCATATACTGTTTATAATGCTACAGTGTCAAGCATTTCTGTAATATCTCATCATGAAATACAATTAATAATTTTTTTTTAATTTAAGTGATATGAGTACATTTTTTTAAACTAAAAAAAAAAAAAAAAAAAAAAAAAAAAAAAAAAAAAAAAAAAAAAAAAAAAAAAAAAAAACAAAAAAAAAAATCAGTACATGAAATATGAAATACTCTTTAGAGATCAACAAAATGCTTTCTTGGGGCAGCTCTATATTAAAAATGAAATAAAAGTAAATATATATATAAACACAACTTCCTGCAGAATTTATAATTATGTATATACGTCGTTTCCTATAATAATAATAATAATAATAATAATAATAATAACGTTATAATGCTACAGTTCAAGCATTTTATAAAAATATCATGAAATACAAGTCATTATGGAAAAAAATTATTTTAAGTAAAATGAGTAAAAAAGTTTTTGTTTTTTAACTAAAGCAGTCAATTAAATATTAACTATTCTTTAGAGACCACCTAAACATATTTTTTGGGAAGCCTTATATTAAAAATTAAGTGAAAATGTAAATATTCATTCAAACTTCTAATCAAAGCTGGTTAGGACAAAAAGCAGTATGGATGCGATATATTTTGTTAAATGCATTTGTTGCATCATTTGACACTATCACATTGCAGCTGATTATGACATGGTGCAAGGCCACACTTTTGACACCATTTATTTATATTTTTGACAAGACTTGACAAGTATGACCAGGAATTTCCCTCCTCTGAGCCATTATCAGCCCTGCATCTTTATGAACATATGTCTCTTCAAAAACCGAAAGAAAAATACTCCATTTATATACCACTATGTCACACTCATCCCCTGTCAGTCAAACCCTACGACCCTGATCCCCAACCATAATCCAGAGGCGGCAAAGGTAGCCAGCACTCGCCCTTCCCCTGGGACACGTCAAACACCTTTGGGCTTGTTATGGCCATCCATTTCCCACAGAACAGAAATTGCAATCTTAATGATTATAAATGACAAATAATGCCAAATGACTGCTTGTAATGCTATGAATTAAGAGCGGAAAAACGTGTCCACGAGGGACAGGCGAACTGAGGGTCCTTAACCTTTCCAATGTTGGCTCCTAACTTTGACCCTGAAGTAAAGCTGCCCAAAAAGACCTGATTTAGGACCACCGCGTGCAACCTTTATCGCTGACCTCAACTATTAGTATGTCAGGAGAGCAACCGGTCTCTGACTGGCTCTTAACCAAATTCCCCCCCGCTGTGATTGACAGTGAGCAGGAGGGGGACGCGGCTGCCCTCCTGATCTCAGGGCTGTGGGTGAGAGCTGAGCCCCACAGCTATCTGCACTACTGACACCCATTTCCTGTGGAATGCTGCAGCTATGCAACACGCTGATAGCCTGTCATTCAGCGAAACAGCCAGGGAGGGGTATTTTCCAGCGGCACGAGCATGTGCCCGTGAGAATGAATGAAGCTAAAGTGAGGATGTGTGTGTTGGTCCTCCTGCTCTGTTTGTTTTTCTGTGGCCGCTGGGTTTGATACACATGGGTGTGGCCAGTTTGTATTGGAAATGAGAATGCGAAATACATGTGCATTTTAATTGGCGTATTAAACTCATCTGAATGAATGGCAGCTACACTGCATTAAACTTTCGAAAGTACTATTTCGGTCTTTCAACTTAAATCAAAGTTTAATTTAAGTTTAATTCTTTGCACATTGAATGTGAAATTGGCGTAAAAACAATTTTCACTCATAAATTGCTAGTAAATTTCACAGACAATTACAAAGAAATAACAAGTAACAAACCAAGTGAGAGAATGGACTTAAAAAGTGGACCTGGACTACAAAACCAGTCACAAGTCATATGGGTATATTTGTAGCAATAGCCAACAATACATTGTATGGGTCAAAATTATCGATTTTTCCTTTATGCCAAAAATCATTAGGATATTAAATAAAGATCATGTTCCATGAAGATATTTTGTAACTTTCCTACCGCAAATATATCAAAACTTAATTTTTGATTAGTAATATGCATTGCTAAGGACTTCATTTAGACAACTTTTAAGGCGATTTTCTCAATATTTTAATTTCCAGATATTCAAATAGTTGTATCTATATGGCCAAATATTGTCCTATCCTAACAAACCATACATCAATGGAAAGCTTATTTATTCGTTGATATACAAATCTCAATTTCAAAAAATTGATCCTTATGACTGGTTTTGTGGTCCAGGGTCACAAATAATATTTTCTTTCAAAGCGCACTCCAATATTCTCCGTTTTATTTACTCTATGCAAAATCATTTTACAGTGTAATTATTTGTGAAATTTACTAACAATTTCTAAATGAAAACTCTCTCTACACCAGTGCAGTCTGTGTGTGTATAAACTAGTGTGCATGCATTCACAGGTGGTTTGTGGGAACCTGGAGGAGGAGTCAAATAATCCTAAAATTGCCCTTCTTGACGGGTCTGCGGCCAGACATCTGTAGCCTGTTTGCATCTCCAAACTCTGGGATCTCGTTCCCAACATGTCTCCTCCAGAACTTGTTCTTTAGCCTTTCCTTGAACTGCTGAACAGAACTACGACAGCAAGTTCAGCTGGTTACCGATACTATGAACACACCATCAGGATATCCTGTGTGATCTTATATTTCTGCGCAATCGTGCCCCTCTTAAGAGAATATTGCGGGTTATTGTCAACTTTAACGTCTATGGACAGCATCTGTGGCATGCTTTCAATTATGACGCACGATAATTTTGACTCGTCTCTTAAGTCTGTAAAAACAAACGCAAAGTGTTTTTACAGTAAAACACAATGAGAGCCTGGAGGGAAAGAGAGTCAGGGAGTTCAAAACCAGAAAAGCGAGGCTCCTACTTGGGTTAAAACACAATTCGTCAGTGAAACAAAAATGTTTGTTACTTGAGCTATAAAGTCTAAATTGTTCCTTTGAGGTGGGACAATTTTTTTTTTAGGCTGACGAATGTCTGGTTAAGTTTCACCAACGTAATTCCTGTGGGTGAGGCTGCAGAACTCAACTAGGAAACTAGGAGGACTGAGGTCTGTGTTCATTTTAGTCTATGGTTTTGCCTCGTGCCTTGGTCTGGGATGTCGATGTCCAGCCTGTTGGATATTCTCACCTGCTGTTTGAGCTGATGTACCAGTCGGTCTTTCTCCCTCTTCAGCAGAGCCACCTCATCTTGAGTCTTCTTCTTCTTTGAGGATGACAGCTCTAGAAGAGCGATGTTGGCATCCTTCTCGCTGATGGCTGCCAATAGTGCCTCCTGCCTGTTTGGAGAAGAAAACACACACAGTTAGTATTTAGACCGCTTTGGACAATGCTTCCTACAGATACATCCTATTCACAAATACACCTTTAATTCTTCATGACAATCCCTAGATCTGTGGTACTCAAACAGATGAAACTTGACATCATAATAGGGCCTTTCGCACCGCGGGAACCTTTTCATAGTACCAGAACTAATTGTGGAACTACCCACTTTTTGGGGTTTTCGTACCTCCGGAACTGGGTGCGATTTTAGTACCAGACTGCCTTTTTCGAGAACCAAATTAGCTCCTACTCCGGAGCAGGGTCTAACCAGCACAGCTGGTACTAATCGTGACAAAAGTAGACATTGATTGGCCAAACGCTTACGAAAACGCCCTCACCCGCCATGATTTAAAACGCTGTGTAAACATACTGTAAACATTGTGTCAACTTATTTCGCAAGTATGGAGAACAGCGATAGATGGACGGACGCTGAAGTGCCTGCACTTGTAGCAAATGTAGCACTGGCAGTTGTCGTTGGAGTTTCTTAGTGTTCCTTTCCGTTCTTTCAATCGCTTTACTTATACGTCGACTTTCCATGTCCATTATTGTGAAACCCGCGAGACACAACAAAAACACAGCTCCAAACACAGCATCCTCCATTTTCCTGTTGTTAATGTTGTTCTTCTTTGTTTCTTTTGAACGCGGCTTTTTTTTTTTCTTTTTTTGCGCACAAATGATGTCGCTGTCGACGGGTATACGTCACTCTTAGTACACGTGTCGCGTCGCGAACTTGCAACCCTTTAAATAGTACTCTGGGAAAATAGGTTCGCACAAATCGTCCCCCAAGTACTTTAGTAATGTACATTTAGTCTGGAAACCAACCTAAAGCGGTGCGAAAAGGCCCTATTGCTAGGGTTGTTTTTACCAGTGGGGGGGTTTGTTGTGTGAAACGTGTTTTTTAGCATGCAAATGGTGTGGGAAAGTTAGAGATTTAGTCAAAGTTCTTATGTTTTCAATAGAAGTCTTTTCTGCACAACCAAGGGGCTGCATTTTTTATCAAAAAAAAAAATAGGTAAAAAAAAAATATTTTAAAAATTGTAATTATTACCTGTGGATCGGCAAAATTAGTGATTTTCAGCATCATTACTCCAGTCTTCAGTGTCACACTGTCCTTCAGAAGAAATCATATGCATATTGCTTCTCTATGCTCAAGAAGTATATTTTGTCAATGTTAAAAACGGTTGTGCTCCTTGATAGATTTGTGGAAACCATAATACATTTTTTTTTCAGGATTCTTTAATCAGGATTCCTTTTCAGAAGAGTAGCATTTATTCGAAATAACATTTTTTGGGACATTCTAATGTCAAATGCTAAAGGTTCTTCAGAATTAAAACTTCTGGACCCCCATGACCCTAAACTTTTGAATTGTAATATATAAATGATGTGATAGTGATAGCAAGCACCACAAATAATTAATTCTGGCCATCAATCAAGTGCAGCTGGTTCAGGAAGTGAGTCCTGTTAGGTCAAATCTGTGGTAACGGAGTGAGAGGGAGGATGAATATCTTATACCAGCAGCTGAGATGGTGAAAGCCTCCTGTGTATTGACTAATCGATGCAGCGGACTGGAGAATGTCTTAGGGTTAGCGTTAGCCACGTGTGCTAGTGTGTAGGGTTGCCAACTTAAGAAAATTAAAATATGGGACAATCACCTTACGGGGGCGGGGCGGGGGGGTTGGGGGGTGGGTGACAGTGTATACACACACACATAGTAGCCTATGCATGAAAATGCGTATTTTTCAATTAAAGACAGCTTATAGATTTAATATGGGCTGCTTTTGGTGCTTGACACCTTTTTATTCGTCATTTTGTGTTTCAGGAATAAGGTCCAAGGTTAAGAATTATCCTATTAGTTACTTAGATATAAAATGTTTTTTCTCTATTTAACAACATTACAACAGTGAAAGACGACTTCCCTTACTGATCACATCTCTTGCGCAGTGGGATGTTGGACTCATGAAAAATAATCACACAGTTTGTATTCACCAAAACTGATTTACTGAAATGAAAACACGGACGGAATTGGCATTAGCGCGAATGCCGCTTGCTGTGAGGCGGGAGCGACGAGCCGGCAGAGGATTGTGTAGCCTTCTTCGAACAGTTATGTTCACGATTTCTGATTTACTTAACGTATACTGCGTCAGGGGGGCTGTGATTGGATGATGACAGGTATCGGTGATCATTCTCAAGTGATCAGCACTGTAAGTTAGCATCAAAATAAACGGGACAAGGGAGTAACGATAGGGACAAATCAGTTAGGCCCTAAAATAGGATGGTGGAACCCTACTAGTGTGTCAGTGGTGAAGTGTGTGTCAAACACATCCTCCCTGTGCCTCTCTTTCTTTTCCTCCCTCTCATTTTCTCTATGACCTCTAATATACAGAAATTCACTGGATCTGTTCCAAAACCCAGTGAACTGCATCGCTGCCTAAAGTCTTCTTTGATGGTTACCTTCTACGGTAGCATGCTAACTGAAACAGAACCTCATTAGGGATTGATCTGGAACGCTCTATGTAGGTAGCAAAATAAAAATAGAACTTCTAACATGAAGTGCACAAGTGGAGTTTAGCGTTAACATGTTGCTAAGCTAACAATGTGATCGCATAAGCTAAATAGACCTTGCTAAACAAGTGAGTAAAAGTACAAGTCATATTTAAATGCTTTCCTGATAATTCATAATGATAATAGACTATGATGCCCATGCCACACTTTCGCTAAAAAAAAATGGCGCTCATGCAAGCATTAGGGCTGGGTTTTGACACAAATTTCACGATTCGATTTGATTCTCATTCACAAGCTTGCGATTCGATGTCTGATTCCATTCGAACTGATTCAATATTGATTATTTTGGATATATATCAGGTACAGTACATGCCAAATTTTCTCAAGGAAAAAAATCTCTCAACTAATGCTGTCAAATATACATGAGAGTCAGTTAGTACTACATTACTATAATATTGAAGGTTAAAATTAATGACGTTTTTACAATAATAAAGTTACGGTTACATATTAATATTTCTACTTCAATTCGTTTTTTGTTATATAAACATTTAAATGGTGGCTGTCATAAAAAATTTATGGATTTATTCAAACAAATTAAACATTGAAGAACAGTAAAAAATATAATGAATATATTATATGGTGCATATATTTAATGCCCCTCTCTACAGTTTATTTTTTTATATGATTAGTGAGTTTATGGTCACGAATATGTTTTTTCTGAGGTAAATGTGACGTTACATGACATTGTTTAGAAGCCGTTATTTTGATGTCTTTGCACGGTTATTGAGCGATAACATAAGACAGGATACGGATTGTAAAGTTGTATTCTTTCTTTTAACTTACCTTCAGATCTTTAGTCATGTTTATTTTGTGCTGAAACTGGTATTAATGTGGAGGAGATGATCAGTTCACGTGCGCCAGTGATCTGTCACTCCACATTAAACAGCGTCAAAACGGCATTTATTATTTAAATACTGCAATACATGCGACGAATTGAAACTGAGAATTGTTCATATTTAAAAAGTACCAAAGCACAAGCTGTTGTCGTTTTGGATGGGAAGTGCCCTTCAATGTTCCATCCATTATCTGAAAACAGGCTTGACTAATCGATTCTTGGGAGTTAAGAATCGATAACGTTCCGTAAAAATGAGAATCGATTAATATCGAGATATCGATATTTTTTGCCCAGCCCTTGCAAGCATTCTCCATAGCAAACTGCCCAAGTAGCCAGTCACACATTTACTGTCAATTATAACTTATATTATAATAAAATATACTGTATATATTATTAACTATAGTAAACATAATATTTTAGCATATTATATTAAAACATAGCGTGATAGTAATAAGTTGCAGCGGCCATTGCGGTTAAAGCGATCATGTATAGAGTCCATTCTCACTTTGAGATATGTTGTATTTCCCACTGAGTTCACAATGCATTCTGGGATTGTCCTCTTTGTAAAAGATGCATGTGACATGAATTTGGCTAGTATAATTGCATCAGAAGCCTTAAAATGCAGCACATTTGTTTATAAAATCACGCCTCTGTTCTTCTAACTGAAAGGGTGCAACTTTCTATTTTCATCTTGGGCTTACTGGGAATTTGCTTTTTCTCTTATCAGATTCTCAATCGCTGACAAAGTCTCTCTTTTTCTTTCTGTCTGTTTCGTTGTGTTCTATTCGGTTCCTTGGAGGAACTGGCTGACCTGATTCTATCCAGAGTGACATCACAGCTGTAGAAAGAAGCCTGTGTACCTGACAGTAGTACACACACACACACAAACATATGGTGCAATGCACATGGGCTGCCATACAACTCTTAATTCTGTCATTTTGACCATCAAAAGCAATGGAGATGTAATGTATCCCACGAACACACGGGCCACCCAGGTCTATAAAAACCACCGTGTCCTGGCGCAAACTAATAAAATAAAAGCTGGTGATGTTCCAGGAGGCTTCTGAGCACTAACATGTCCTGTCAGAGAGGCCTTTTAATACACTGACCTCCCGACTAGCCATGCTCATTATGGTTGGGTTCAGACCACAGGCAGCAGCTGCCCCTGAGGTGAGTTAGTTTACTTTGGGCAAAAAGGAACTTCCCCTTCAGCTTCATAACCTTCCTGCCTTGTCCCGATGAGCCCTAGTGTCTCTTCCCTGCCAAAAATCATGAGGACGGCACTAGCTAAAAACGAATATCAAAGCGAAAGATGAGGTGAAAACAGAAGCCTGGGGAGGGCGGCATTAGGAGAGGCAAATAACAGGAAGTGGAGGGATGTGCGCTGGGATATGGAGGATAAGGAGTCTGAAATGATGTATGAGAATGCTCACACGTCCATGTAAACACACACTCACGCACACGATATTCAGGTCATGATAACGTGCCGCCTTCTCCCACGCTTCCCAACCACAGGAAATGAGGGAGAGATAGGTGCCGGTCTTAAGTAGAAGAGAAGGCCGAATCGGAACTGTTCCGAGTCTCAAATTTTCCCGGCGCACGTGTCTCCTCAGATTAATCTTTTAACAAGGATAGGATTTTTCCTCGGTGATCTAATCTTTCCCATACACTGGTTATGTTGATATCACAGATGGCCACAGGGAGAGAAGAGGCCTGGGTCACAGGAAAGTGATGACTATAGTCGTGGCCCACTTCCTCCCTCTCTAAAAGTCCTGATTTGAGAGGAGGAATATAAAGGAATACATACACTACCATTTCAAAAGTTTAAGGTCTGTATTATGTATTAAAAATTGCGTCAGAATATATTAAAATTGAAAACAGTCATGTCAAATTGTGATATTTCACACTATTACTGTTTTTACTGTATTTTGATAAAATAAATGCATCCTTGGTGACCATAAGTGCCTTCTTCAAAAACATAATACATTGACTATTTGGTTGCAAACTTGCAAGAAGGTATTGCAAAAAATTGTCCAAATCAAATTTAAAAACAGATTATATTACCCATTATTTGTGTGTGCTCTGTTGTTTCATTCTATTGTATTGCTAAGTTAACAACATGCTAACACCAGACTCTATCCGCTTGTTAAGTATGATGTCATTTGTCTCTGTTTCCAGGTCCTAATTCTCATATAGGGCTCATAAATGGCTGTTGAGACAGTATTCTCAATTAAAAGGAGTAGACACACTTGGTCTTAACAAGGTGATTGGAATCAATAGCCGAGTTAAATCTCCTACAAAGCTTTATTTGTGTGGCACATGGACTTGCTCACTATGTAGAGTGCACCAAATATGCCACTTTAATTTGGGTTAAGATGCTACCTTAGTAGGCGACCTCCTATGTAGGCAGTAGACAGCAAGGCAGAGCTTGTATTCCTGTACTAAAAGAAGACAAAGCCTCATATCAGTAGCACAGGGACACAATGGGCCCCCACACATTTGTTCTGAGAGAGATAGGAAAGAGTTCATATTGATCACTAAGAGGTCAAGTGGCCAATCACCTCCTCCCACGACAGTCAATCGGAGAGAGGGTAAGCGGCCCATCAATCAACATCTCATCACCGCCCTCAATACTCAATTTCCTCTCTCTGCACTCTGCATTCCTTTAAGCCTCTTGCTTTCTTCTCAGGAGTCCTCGAGCAGGCCTAAAAATACGCATCCTCCTCTGTTCTCTATCGGTTCTGTTTCTATGGGTGTGTATGCCAGTGGAAAGATAATGAATAGCCGAGGGGGTGGGGAGATTTATGGTAGCTCGTGACGGGATGCACTGTGCCGGTTAAGCCACCAGAGAGGGGAACACCGCACCCGGGTTGGCGGGTCCTAAACGTGACTTATCACGACAGCCGGACGTAAATGATGGCAAAATGAGAGAGGAATGTTAAACGAATGCAGATCTGAGGTCGGGCTACTTTCAGCGCATACAATTTTTAATGGTTGCCTCAACCGTGACCACTCTGGAAGAAAGATAAGCTTCTTGGAAACACAAAGGAGGAGAAATGTGAAGCAAAGTTTGGACAAAATAGCGTGATGACAGATGGATGAATGGGTAGAAAAAAGTGGATATTTCAAAATATTGTAATATTTTTATCTTCATTTTAACTTCAGAGCAAGTCTGTGTAAAGAATATAAATGATATAATACAGCTTCGCTAGGTCTCATATGAAGGATAGATGGTTAGAGTTATATATGAATGGATGGATGGATAGAGATATAGATGGAGAAATACTTGAATGGATGGATAGAGAAATGCATGGATGCAGAGATACGTTAATGGACAAATGGATGGAGAGAGATGGATGGAGGTATATAACAATGGATGGATACAGATACAGATAAATGGATGTAAAAAGACGTGGATGGATGGGTGGACAGACAGATGGGTGGAAAGAAATTAATTGGATGGATAAATCAATAGATGGATGGGTGGACAGAAATATAGGTGGATGGACTGATGGCCAGAGAGACACACACACACACACAAACATTAAGAATACGTATGCATATATAATAAATATGGATGGATGGAGGGAGATATACCGGATGGCTGGTGATAGAAATTAAAGTGGATGGACTGATGGATGGAAAGATATATGAATGGATGGAAAGATACAGTAATGAATGGATATAGAAATACATGACAGATGGATGGATGGAGAAATAGAAATTTAGGTGGATGGACTTGATGGATGGAAAGATATATGAATGGATAGATGGAGATATATGTGATGGATGGATAGATGGATGGATGGATAGAGTGATATATGATGGCTGGATAGATAGAAATTTAGGTGGGTGGAATGATGGATGGAAAGACGTATGAATGGATGGATGGAGATATAACATAATGGCTCGATGGCCAGAAAGAGTTATATGTATAGATTAATGGATGGAGAGATATACGAAAAGGAATGGAGGTGGAGATAATAACATATGGAGGATGGAAGAAATTTAGGTGGATGGAACTGATAGGAGTGCAGAATATAGTAGAATGGATGGATGAAATATAAGGAGGTACTAGTGAAAATGAAGGGCAGAACGAGATAATGGTAGAGGAGGGAGGATATATGAAGGATGGAGAAAAATGATGGATGAATGAATGAATGAGGAGGGAGATGGAAAGAGAGATGAATGGATGGGAGAATGGGAGATTTGCGTAGAGTAACAGCGATGGATGGATGGATGGATGGATGGATGCGTGAATGAACAGATGGATGGATAGATGCATGGAAAGATATTTGAATGGATGGATGAATGGTTAGATGGATAGAGAAATTACTGTAATATATAGTAATATATAATATATGGGTGGGTGGATAGATGGAAGGATGGATGAATAGAAAGTTAGGTTGATGGATTGATGGCCAGAGAGACATACATGCACAGTATAGGAAGGTGAACGGATGGATGGATGATGGATGGAGAGATAGATTAATTGAAAGACGGATGGAAGTTACATTGATCTCTTCTTTTAGCATAAACAACCACAATCTTAAGACCAAACCTAAAATCACAGAGCTGCTTTTACAGCAGAAATAACATTATCATCACTAGGACTTTTTTCCATTTTTACAGACTCATATCTATGCAATATCTAAGCCACAATATAAACGTCTACTCCTTTAACACTTCAATATTTGCAGGCTGCTGATTTGAAGGAGAGGAATTCGGAGGACACCATTAGCAGGGAGGGAAGAGTTCAGAGAACGTTATCAGCCAAATCCATCAGTACTAAGTCCTACCTGATACTGCCTGATCTAGCACATAAAAATAAAACACAGGCCAGCCGCGTTAAACAAACTGAGTGTTGGAGGAGCCCCAGCACATTAAAAAAATAAAAATAACCCTAACTCTCCATCACTCCTGGCCCAGTAGCCAAGTCAAGCCTTTGTGTGTTCTAGGCCCTTTAGGGAATGGTGTTGTATGTTGTGTGTGTGTGTGTGTGTGATGTGGGAGAGAGAGAAATATGGTGTCAGTTCTGCGTTCGGTGCATGTGTGTATCATAGAGGAGACGTGAGGAGAAATATGTTGAACGTTCACCATTCATTGCCACCCCAGGGCCACAGAGGACCTTCGGTGGCTGCTTTTACTGGCCTAAAAAAAGAGAGATACATCCGCTGCTTTTGGAGTTGGTACTGGAACGCTGGTTATACTGGAGAGTTATAGAGGACGCCTGTGCTGAACATCGTCTCTGGATGGGCACTGTGAAAAATCTACAACCTTGCGCCTTTAAAGCTAATATTGACTCACCAAAAGCTATAAATTTCGGTGTGTAAGCAATCTGAAAATATGGGTTTTGTACTTCCTGAACACAGTAATAGGTGTATTAATCTTGTATTATACAGAATAGCAGCACTTGAGTGACTGCATGCGGATCCACAAGAGAGACAGAACTGGAACAAGCGAGACACCTGGAAACACATGCTGAATCATATCTGGCACGAGGGCTTCCTAGACACCAAATGTGAATTTAAAAGCTTGCTGTCAGAGTCAAGATTGTCGGGGAAAAAGCTTGTGTGTGTTAGGAGGAGGAGTGTAATATAAGAGGGGGGGGGACAATCCTTTTGTAAATGAGCTGATATGTGGTTTTGTGGGGAACGTTAATGAGAAATTCTCTCTTTTACACTGGTGGGTCCCAAAAACGAACAACAGGAGGTGGGTTGCGCAGACTTGATTTGTTACTACCAATCAATCAATATTTGTCAATAATAAAATATAATACTGAAATAAAGTCAGGAGAGCATACTGACAAATCTAGGCAGTCAAAATTTAAAAAAAAACATAAAACAATTAGAAGATAAGATCTAAAATTAATTAAAAAAAATTATAAGATAAAAGATCCTATAAGTAAAACTAAAAAAATAAATAAAGCATTATATACATAAGATATAACTTCTGATGCAGGATACATGCTAAAAAAAAAAAAAAAAAAACCTGCCTGAATTATATAGCTTATCTATTCACAGTCCAACATCTAGGTGAGGGAAGAAAAAAAAAACTCTTCTGCAAAATTGCAAAAAAAAAAAAGGCCTAATATTACCTAATCTGATGTTGCGGAGTTGAAAAATATCAGTAAAAACTGTATTATCCCATTCAGGTTTTCCACAAAATAATAATGAAGATCTGTCAAATTATATAAACTCTCAGAAATAAACATACAAAAGCTGTCACTGGCTATTGGTACCTTTTAAAAAGGTACATATTTGGACCTAAAGTGTCCATTTTGGTACCTTAAAGGTACATATTTCCTAAAAGGTACAAAAGCATACATTTTAAAAAGGTAACTATTTCTGAGAGTATATATGAATTTAGCATTTTTCAAAATAACAAATGCAGTCAAATGCCAAAAGTTTTGTAAAGTAGCATTCAAAAAGTATCATTTAAGTAGTGGAGGAAAAAGTGGAAATCAGGAAAAGCTGTAAAAATGTTTACAGAATCATTCATACATGTGAAAATCAGCTGAGAAACAATTCTAAACAGGCTCAGTGGAAGTTGGGAATCATGTCTTCATGGGAGTATTTCTGGTAATTAAAGGATAATACTAGACTTCTTCACCTTACAAATGGTTGTCAGTTTCTACAAATGCTACAAAATGCATCATATTTTGTGAGAAAGTGAGACGTGCTTAAGTGAAAAGGCACTGTTTTTGCAATCAGCAGCCCTAAGAAACAAGCATCGGATTTCATTCAGCAAATATGATCCAAAGCGATGATATAAATCTAAAAAAATGACCAAATATTTGATCAAACTAATCAATATATTGTTCTATCACTATTTATTAAACACAAAAAGAGACGACGGAATTCTGTAAACGATGATGGAGGAAAAAAATATTTGGAAATGAGACATACACACACATGCTGACCCCTTCTCTTCAATAGCACTCCTGCTCTTATCAGCAGCTCTGAAGGCTGACAGGCTGGGCTTAATTAGTGCTGATAGCAGCACAGCGAAAGGGTGGCCAGCACATCCCTGAACCAAACACAAACACACCGCTCTCCCCTGCCTATCTCCTCTGGGAACATACACACGCCTGGACTGACAGCACCCAGCCATCTGGATCACATCAGCTGGAGAGCGAGAGAGAGAGAGAGCACAGTAATCTCTAAACCCTAAGAGGAGAACGTAACTCTTGCTGAACTTTGCGCAGGGTTGATGTCGAGTTTATGGAATTTACCATCATGGTCTATAAATTTCTGATTTCATAAACATTTTCAAGATCCCATGCAATCAAAATTACAGTTTAGTGGCTTTTAGTCTGTGTGTGTTAGCTTTGAGGTCACATATATATTTGTGTACTCTTAAAGTTGAATTGAATACATTTAAGCAGATATATGCATTTAACTGTAAAAATGGGCCGAATTATTTACGACTCATATTGCACTACACAGATTATTGTTGAATCAAATACTCTCTAGTCAAGCAAGTAACGAAGCAATGTTCATGGCTGCGACATAACTAAACCTATTGAGAAAAAAAAGACAAGACAATGTGTTCAGTGTGTTCTTCTCAAACTTTCCGTTTTAATAGCATATACAGTGGGGGGGGGGAAAGTTATAAAAGTAATAATAATAAAATCACAGGGGTTGAGATAAATGGCTTGCAAAATGGAATTAAAGAATACAAAATACAAATGGAATTAAATAAATTTAAATAAAATAAAAAAGGCAAATTAATTAAATTAAAACTGAAACCATTATGGGAGCAGTTTGTTCAATAATATAAAAATAAATTCAAAAATGTATCAAATAAATGTTGTAATATAATTTTAATTTTCTTATATATTATAAAAGTATGAAAAATAAAATAAAAGAATAAAATGAAATAAAATAAAAAATTATGCAGATACTGATATTAGAGACAAAAAATTGCATAAAATAAAAATGAAAAAAAAGGATTGTTTAAAATAAAATATGCAGATACTGATATCTAGAGTAAATAATGGTATAAAATAATGGTGCAAAATCAAATGGCATAAAAGAAAAAAGAAAAAAAATTAAATGCAGCTACTGAAACCTGAAGAGAATTAATCATCATTTTAGAAAATGTATTTTTTCAATCAGCTGATTGAATCCTTCATAGGAACACATAAATTAGTGAATGAATGAATCAAATAAATCAAACAAAGATAAATAAAACATAATGATAAAAATGGAAAATAAAACGATTTGAAGCAAATACTGAGATCTAGAGAGAATTAATTTTTCAACAAAGCATTGACAAACATTCTTTGTTACGAGTTCACCAACCGTCTGACTGAAACCATTACTGGAAAGCTTTCCATACTGTACTGTACATCCTTGAACCACGGGAGGGGGAAGTGGAAAAGAGGGAAGTAAACATACTGTACTTCACAGCATCCTGTATTTACACCCGCAAACTTCACACACAAAATCTTTGTGCCAGGAAGACGTCTAACAAACAAAACTAGACCCTAGTTAGATAGACAGATAGACACGCACAGTGACAGACAGCCGGAGCAGGTGGTGGGTGATGGGAAAAGCCGGTCAAGCCATGACCACTTCAGACACGCTACACAGAGCATGACCGGGAAAACGCACTGGCCCACCGGAGTCCACTCCAAATCCCTGTTACCTGGGAAACACGGGGAAAGCTGCGGCGAGCAACGCAGCTGGGGCCTCTAAACAAAACCAGGGAGGAAGACGAGGGAGGACGGCAGAGCTTGCTTTCTGGGAAATGAAGCTCGTCAAGGAGTGGCACCTGCGGAAAGCATTATTAAAACAGATGGAATCAGGGGAGAAGGATGCGCTCAGACTAAGCAGAAGAGACGGAGAGCCGAGGGAACACTGAGGCTTACCACTGGACACCAAACGAGGGATTACGCCTGTCAATGTGACATACGGCCCTAAAGCCCAGCTCTCGCTGCAACAGGCCAGTCAGTGCGGCTTCAAGACATATTCCATGTTCTCCCCCGTGACATGTCTGCAATGTAGATGGTTTTAAAACGCAAGCGTGGATTATCCAGATATGTTCTGCAGCTTCTGGACAGTTCATGGTTTTTCATCGTGACTAATGTGGCCGTGACACTGCTGATGAATTATCGGAGCAGTGAAAACTCTCTGTTGTTTCGTTACGTGTTTGGTGAGAGGTTTCTGCTTAGATACGAGGAGGGTGACATGATGGGCCTAACCCACGAACCTTGTACAATTTTCCATCAGTAGATGAGTATAAATCAGACCTGAAGCCTGAGGGCCGAGAGCAGATGACTGATTTTACCCAGTAATAAGCCTAAGCCTCTTTGTAGAAAGATGGTGTCAAATATTTGTTAAGAAGTTTCACTGGGGGAATTTTAGCAGAATATAGAATAAACATCTGATGTTGAAAATGTTTAATTATTTATTTTTTGTTTAAAAATGTCAAGAATCTAAAATATTAAATCAAATATTCTACACATATTTATGAATGTAAACAACTTATGTGGTCGCGAGAGTTAAATATTAAATAATAAAGTCTATATAAATTTATGAATTTTGACAATTTAGCAGTTATGATTAAATTACCAAATGAGAGAATTACAGTTTAAAAAAGTAATATAATACAATTAAATAATTCCATGAATGTTTGAAGATCTACTGTATATAATAAAAACGTAGTAAAATGAATAAATATTTTAAAAATGTACTTAAAAAAACTAAATTAATTATTGTGTCCACAAATCTCTGAAATAGAATAGATATAGATATAGCATAAACTAAATTCACAGATATGATCCCACAGTTTTTCCATTTGAAAACTACATTGGGGTTAGTACTATTTTTTAAATACTTTTACTTTAATACTTCATACTTCTATTCAGATGCATTAAATTGATCAATATTACATAATACATTTATTATATACTACTGAATTTTCTTTCGGAAAAAAAAGGCTGTTGATTTTTTTATTCATAACACATCTCTTATACTAACAAAGAAACAGCATTCAGTTTACGAACAAATATAGCAGTTACACAAAGAAAGTAGCATAAATATTTTCATCACTGAGAATAACGTTTCCTGAGCAGCATATCAACATTTTAGAATGATTTCTGAAGAATCATGTGACTCTGAAGACTGGCGTAATGATGCTGAAAATTCAGCTTTAACATCACAGAAATAAATTACATTTTAAAAATATATTCAAACAGAAAAAAGTTATTTTAAATTGTAACCATGGGTTTGAATATATTACAATTTACAATATTAACAGATTTATAATATTAGAATATTTAATTTAATCAAATAAATGCAGACTTGGTGAGCATAAAATTCTTCCTTTAAAAACATTAAAAATCTAACCAGCCCCAAACTTTTGGTAATGTATATACAGTATACATTTACTACTGTCAGTGCAAAGTTACTCTTTATGGCTTCCACTATCTTTAATATCATCCTGTGTGCCATAAAGAGCACAGCGACAGATAGCGCCACTCAGCATCCCATGCTTCAATGCGTGTCTGTGTTTAAGGAAGGAAGGAAATGTTCATACCAAGGCCAGTCACTGTAAATTTCACCTACATTAAACATGGCTCGGTGTAGACAAACTGCACTGTCTGTTTCTCAGGTCTAAGTCTGGGGAGAAGGTGGTCTGTAACGAATTCAAGGTCTCCGATTGAAGGACGAGTTCCAGAAGTTTCTCCACAAACAGGCCTGGCAGGACAACTCCGCCTGTGGGGAACCCAGGAACCATGGAGTCGTGTGTGGTCATCTTAATAGCACACACACACACATTCAACTTGGTCGTACCGCAGCACAGACAGAGTGAGTTTTTTCCGTTCTCGTAGATAAAAAAAGACCTATCAGACCAAAGCCGGTTGGCGGGAAGCTAGTTTAAGGGTAAGGTTACGTCATATGGTGGATGGATGAAAAGGTGGTTTCATAAATGGGACCATTTATTGGATCGACAAAGACAGAAGGGGTGTGTGGAGTGAGGCTACCACAGACCAAAATGAAGTACCCTCAACCCCCACTGGCCACAGCCCAATTACCAACACCACACACCACCACACTGAATGCAATAAAACAACTCGAGACCCACAGCTACCAGGACTGGGCCATCCTCAACCGAAAAGACAAACCCAACTCCATTACTTCAACTCCAACAACCTGAAATCCTGATAAGTTTCGCTGTTGTCTACAGACAAGCGGCTCCACAGAGGCTGGTGATATTTCTGCCGGTGTTTGTGTCCACGCAGCACTGCATCTGGGTTGGTTGTTTGACTAGAGATGGCAGTCTTTCAGATCCTTCTCTCTCAATGAGCCCCCGATGAGTTTAACTCATCTGTGGGTGTAATTTGTTGGTCGCTCTCTGGCGGGCTCGGGGGGGGTGTAGGGGGGGTCCAAGACCACCCGCGTCCCCCACTTCCCAAACCCTTGTTACCTGCCGGGGGGCCAGTAATTGAGACGAGCATTAAATTATATACTTACTAATGCAGGGGGGCATGAACTGCTGAAATATCTCTGTAGGGATGAGATCAGCACTCAGGGAGCTTCCCTGTGGAACGCTTGTGTCAAAGTTATAAGTAATCTGAGTGTTGTGATCTCTAGCTTGCTATGGGGCTATCTATGGGGTTAGGCTTGGTGGCGACTTTTAGGATGAGTGAGAATGAGAGGTAGTGTATGGGGTTAAGTGGTACATAAAGAAATAACAATTTATACTTGTGTTTCACCACATTACATGGATAGACATGATAGCAAGTGAAGGTGGGATTTTGACATATTATAATTAAATAATTTCATAATTACTTTTGTAAATAATAAAAATATACGTCATCATGATTATTAAAATAATAATCCATTTCACAACTTACAAGTTGGCTGTCCTAAACTAATCTGTTTTTAGATTTTTTAGCTCTCTAACATCCTGATAAATAAATAAAAAATAATAAATAACTCAATTACGGTATAAAAATAAATGAAATAAAATTGACATAATAAATAAAAATTAAGCAAGCACTGTTTTTTAACATTTGGGATAAGAATTTTTGAGCACCAATCAGCATATTAGAAAAGATTATCTTTAATAAAAAAATAATAAAAAATTGGACGCTGAAAATTCACTTCTGCCATCATAGGAATACTTACAGTTTAAAATATATGAATATAGTATTTAAATATTTGCATTATGATATAGCCTGGTGGAGTATGAGACATCATAAAACATTTTTTTTTTTAAATTACAGACCTCAATTTTTGTACATAAAACCTTAATTTATAAATAATATTTTTGTGTTGCACAGACAAATTAAGCTATAAGTCTGGAACAACATGATGATCCAGTTTTGATGGAGAGTTTTTGTTTTTGGAAGAACAATCCCTTAAACTGCACATCAGACCAAATCTGTCGTACATCCAAGTCACAAGAGATGGATGATACCAGAGTGAAAGACAAGAGTAGCTGATTAGGAAAATGACAAGGAAAAGCATCAGGGTAATCAGGCATTGGTGCGAATGCCAGGAGAGCTTAACCACAGAGCCACAGTCGTAACCCCCTTCAGATCCAGCCATGAAGGCCCGTGATGACAGAGCAAAACCACCACACCTGCCAGGCCCTCGCTGACGGCTTCTTTTCTCTGCCTCTTTCACTTGTTTTCTTTCCCCACCCTCTGTTTTCCCGCTCTCCTCTTTGAGGGGGCTACAGCTGTCCGGCCTCTCCGACGGTGGACAGGAGGAATTTTTCCGCTCACCAGACCGCATGTCATGATGTCACCCGTGTGGCGACACGGAGTGAGGCTGAACAGATGGTCTGGAGCGCGCTCAGACCGAAGGACCCTTAGCAGCTCCGCTCAGCAGCCCTGATAAACGGGGCCAAGCCACCTCTGAGCTGAGCAGCTTCAAAAAACACTTAAAAGCCCTTTATCACCCCAGCAATCGAATCCCCTTGATCCCCTAAAACAGGACCTGTAGCTGCCTGTATTCTGCTTTACAACAGGGGGGAAACTCACCCTTTAAATCATAACAGCCCCCTTTCCAGGCCTTTCCTTTATCTGACCCAATGATGGGCGCTCTGATACTTCTAATGGCTCCCAGTCAAAGGCAAACACCGGCGTGTGTTTTCTCAGCGATACGAATCGGATAGCAACAGACTTCTAAGACGTCTGCTGAGGTGCTGCGGCGGCCTTCCAAATAGTTTCGATATCTGCGCCGTAAATCACCGCTGTGAGGATCATTGTTTGTCAAAAAGTTTGATTTCGGCCAATTTTCCGAAGGTACAGTAGCCTGCTGTGTCTGGAGCTGCTTTGACGCCACTCCTGAACCTTTGAAGTGTCTTAAAATGCGCCCTTGAAATACGAATATTATCACCAACCGCCCTCGCACACTCCTTCATCGCGCATTAATTTGGCTTCTTAAATCAAAAAGTAATAAAAATGCCTAAAAATCTAAATAATATGTAATTACAGCTCAGATTTTTTTCACGTTGCTTTGTGTTTTAAAGGGATAATTCACCCGAAAATGAAAGCTCTGTCATGATTTATTCACCCTCATGTCCTGTATGACTTACTTTCTTCTGAAGGACACAAAATAAAATAATTTCTCGACTGCTTATACAGAAAGTCAGTTGGGGACACTGAATTTTATTTTATTAAAAATAGAGAAAAAAATGATCCAAATGTTTTAAAATTTGTATGATATATTACATTTTGGAGAAAACTATCACTTTAACTTGTGGGAACTTGTAGTACCAAAATAAAAATTACTAAATCAGATAAGATATAATAATAACCTAATAAAAAAAAGCAAAAAACACCCAACCTGAGTCTCAGATCCCTGAATTAACCTCACTATCTGATTTTTTTTTTTTTTTTTTAAAACTTTACATATTTGTTATAATAACTGAGGTAAACCTCCCATTACTTAGACAATTAGCACAAAATAATAAATTAAAATACATGTTATAATACTAATTAATAATACCAACACACAGCAAAACTAGCCTCATTCTCAGACAACCATAACTATCCTAATTGCTAGACAGTTTTCAAATTATTTTTCATATTTTTTTAATATTTAGAGAATTTTGGGGTACTATCCTATATTTTGTATACTTTATTCACCAAAAAAATGAACAAACACGAAACAAACAAATAACTCCATAAATAGCATAATTATAGACATTTTTCAATATATTTTACTATTTTTTATAGTATTTTTAGTTTTTGGATAAACTATCTCGTTAACTCCCAGGAATTATTCCCAAAAATAAATAAATTAATAAGTAAACAAATAAATAAGAAATAGTAACAAAGCGTCATTTTTAGCATCGGTACAAAATATAATTTTTAATTATTATTTTTATTTGGCCTAAACTTCCATTACCTTAGTAGGGCCTATGTAGTATAAAACATAATAAATTAATAAACAAATACATATATAAACATCTAGCCTCTTTCTCAAACACCAGAACTCACCATTAGTAGCTGAATGGACGAGGGGAGGAGGGTGGAGGACCATTTCCCGCACTTTACAAGAGATTTAAGTTCAGTCCACTCCCAGAAGCATTCTGGGAGGCAGGCATACACAATCATACCATGTTAGCGGCAGTTAAGCAGCCATGCCGATCGGGGTGGTACAGGATGGAGAGACAGCACTTGGCACCAGCCTGGTCGACCACATTACAGATGCCAATAAACGCCCAGCACGGTTGCCCACCGCGGCCTGTCCCCCTTTTTAACAGGTTGGACCTGGTCTAAGCCAGCGCGGCCAGCGCCAGCTCTTGTAACACCACTTTACGATGTTATTATTTGGCTTTCTGCTGTTTATTTTATTCCTTTAATTAGGGCCGGGTTTCAGTCTAAAGGCTTAACTCTGGAAAGCCGAGGTTTTAACGTGTCCCACTGCACTTGTGTTAGCGTTGAGCAATCGACAGCGAGCTGCGTTTCTCACCCGCTCAGAGAGAAGGATTTAAAGCATGTCAGAGCACACAAAAACCCTTAAATTATTCAATATTATAAACACGCTGAAGGGGGGAAAAAACAACATCAGCTGGGCGTTTACGAAATGAATCGCATTAAACCTTGGCTTGTTTCGCAGCAATCTGTCGGATTTCACCATTGAGTCCCCGAGTAGCACTTTATAGTGCATGATATCCCCTCTGGGTCCTGATCGTCTCTCTCTCAGACTGCCGTGCACGTGATTTAGCCTTATGCAAGACTGTGTGATCTGATTCATAATGCATTTTGACGGACGGACAATTCACACAGAGACATTCGTAGTGCTAAAGGGGGCAGAAAGAGGTCAGGCAGGCCTCAAATTACCAACCAAATCTGCCCCCTTGCTATTCCACCACTTCGCGCTCAAGACGTCCATCAAACAAGCCAGATGTGGCTGCACGGTATCAGTCACGAGAGCCATACGCCCATGCTGATGGCTAAAACGTCCCACGAGTCCTACCGCTTGTGTGTTTACATACAACCTGACAGCTGGAGTTCGGAGGGGCATCTTTTCTAACCGTGATGAGATGTCGGCGAGCCAAAGGGGGGGAAGAGATACTTGACCCTCATCTACAAATGGAGAAATAAGTACCACGAGGCTTCACCTGTGAGGCAGATAATGGGTTGTGACTTTGACCGCGGAGGTCTCGTGTAGGTATCCATTAAGAATGGGCTGCTCCGGCTAGTCAGAGCCGTAGAGGTTCAGAACGGGCCTGTCACGGCCCCCCTTAGCCCAGCTATACCTCCTTGCTCCACAAACCTCAGTTTCCTGGGCCCCTAACAAGTCCCAGCTGTGCCTGTAAGAGCTGACAAAACACACTCTTCCACACTCTCTCAAATATATACACAGACATGCACACACACTCACATTTAGTGGATGCAAAAGCCACTGTGTAAAACATACTTTGTGTCTGCCTGGGGAAGAAAAAAAGCCTCCCTCTTTGCCTACATCCATCTCTGGCCTCTGCTTTTTACCCTCGCCAGCACTGACAAGTTATGTTAGCCGCTCTGCATCCTACCCAGCATGCCGTGCTGCTGGGGTCTCGGAGTACGAGACGGGCAGGCCATACAGTACGTAGCATTGGGAGTCAAGTTTCACCTCTCGGCAGGGAGCGGTCTGGGTCCTTCCCTCCAGCAAACCACTGCTCTACAGTACCCGCTTTACATGGAAATCCATAATGGCCTTTTTACATTCACATACATGTGCGTGAGAGTGTGTGAATGAGTGAAGGGTAAGGAGGAGAATTAAAGAAAACACAACCTTTTCGAACTAGTTTTAACATTAAACTGGTTTTAAAAGAAATGTCATCTTCTTACAGTCACATACAGTGCCTTGCGAAAAAAATAATAATTTAAAGCAGTTTAAGAGGCCCATAAGGCAAAAGGCAAAAAAACTTGGAACAAAATTAAGGGAGTATGAATACTTTCACAAAGGCCGTATATACATTTTAAATACATTACATATTTCCAACAGGGATGCCAACAGCCTTAAATAATTAAAATTGGCCGTTGTAAAAATATAGAAAGGGACTTCCCCCTGGTTTCAAATATACAAGCAGCCTATTATTTTCTTTGTAAAAATAGCACTAGATTGAACAATTATATGCATGAATAAAAAAAATTTAAAAATGTTAAATTATATATTTGGTGTAATATATATACCACACGACACACCAAACACCCCACACACACACACAACACACACACGATGATGATAACTCCCCATTCGCCATACCTTTTTCAAATATTTAAAATACATTTTTAGTACTTAAACCTTTTAACCTTATTCAAATTGTTAATATCAGCATCAGTTTGGAAATCCCTCAAATTATTATTGAAAACCAATATATATTATATCATATTATGAATTTTAATATATAAGAGAACGTATATTTAAAAATGTATATGTAAAAAAGGATATATTGAATTATGTAGATGGTATTTTTTCCCCATTTAGCCGTCTGCCAGAAAAAAGAAATCATAAATCTAATAACCTAGAAAATTACCAGCACACCTCTCCTTATTAAGCCGCATGATTTGAGGCATCATTCACATTCGTACCGCAAACAGAGCATGATGACTTACTTGCCAAAGTTTAATACTTAGCATTAGGGTTATGTTCAAATCCCCAAGTGCGTGCAAGCGAACACCACTATAACAAAATAACCAACCACAATGTAAATCTTTCCATGATGCTCTTTAAGAGATGGAAAAATACATACCAGTGGCTGTCGTGTTTCGCTGCAGATAAGACAACAGAGGAAACGCAGGCAGAAAATGTACAGTGATTACTCGTATGCCCCCAGAGACGGGGCGATAGGCGCAGACCCCTTATAGGTGTGGTGCACTTTGTGTGTGTGCATGTAATTCTTTAACTATCCAAAGAAAAACACAGAAAGAGGCCATGGCGGAGACAGACTGGGTGTGGAGAATAGTTGGTGTGGGGGCACCCGTGACAGACAGAGATTAATGAGAGCCCAAACCCCCCTCAAATCTCCCACCTCAACCCCTCCAGCAAACCATAATGCCTGCTAATCACCTGGGTGTCAGAGCTTATTGTTGAGATGACTGTGATCCTGCTTATACACACACACACACACACACACGAGTCCCTCACCACCACAGCTGCCTGATTGAGTCCGCTGCTCATGCACTAGCATAGTCGTGCTTCTATGTTTGATTTTAAACCTCTGTTTCCCACTCTCACAAGACAAAGCTGTGTTGTGATCCAGAGTAGACACCTGGGTTTTTTTGGTGTGTGTGTATGTGTGTGCGTGTGTGCATTGACTTTTTTTTCCCGGAGAAGATGAATGAAAGAAAGAAAAATGTGCAGAGTGTCAAACAAACAAAAAAGGAATAAACAGAAGCAACTGTTCTTAACACTTGGCTGCTAACTAGATGAGAGAAAGAAAAAGACCAGAGCGAGTGATAAAAGGACACATACAAAGGCGGCCAGAAATCAGAGGTGCTGCTGAAGCGTCGTCACGCCGGCACAGAATGAGGCAGAACAGCGACTCATCAATCAATGTCACGCAGAGGGCGTCCTCAGACAGTCCTGTCACCAGACGTCCCCCTGGGACAGCCGCCGTGACACTGTCATTCAGGGGTCAATAACGTGCGGGTGCTCGACTTAAGTGCTGAAATTGGACAAGAGTGAATGTGAGGACCACCAGTGAAGTAGATACGAGAGGCTTGATAGAGCACTGCTTTATTTTTAAGCTAATGGCTAAAATGTGTGCGACCATATTGCAATTATAGTAAAATGGAGGACAGGTAAAATACCTCACCGGTATATACCTGGTCACGTCATGCATTTTCTCTTATCGGATAGCTATCTGATTTGTTCACACGGTTCCATTTATACTTGGCCATATAAATGTGTAAATAAATCCGATCTTCAATTCCCGTGCAATATTTAAATTTAACGGAGTTCATGTCAACAAAATCAAAAGATAAGCGCTGCATTTTATTAATTATCAGCTCATTTTATTTTAAAGAGATGCAAGACCGCCACGGAGGAGGGATGTGGGTTTGTGCGGATCAGCAGGGGTGCTGGACAGAATAGTTAGGTCGGTTGGCCTATTTTTAATGAAGATGACGGGTGCGATCGTGCCCTTTCATATGCATCAGTTGACATGTTGGCTTGCTCATCTGCAGCGATGCATATTGCATTAGCGCTGTTATATCTGGCTATGACATGTCATATAGCCTATAACACGCTCGCACACGTTTATTTTTTTACATTAGGGGGACTAAATTTACACATTGGTTTCAACGCTAATGCCTTTACCCACTTGTCCACTTCCGTCTGACGCGTCCCAGAACCACCCCTCCGAAAGTTGTTTTGAGCATCGGTTTAAATCCGCCTCGAAAGCATTTCGGAGGGCATTCTGCACCTGGTCTTTTCACAATCTGATATCTATCCGATAATAGAAAATGCATGAAATGACCAGGGGTAAACAGGCCCAACAATAGCATTGATTGATTTATATTATTCTTTATATATTAATATTATTTATTATAATAGTATTATTATAAGGTTTCCCCCCAAAATTAGGCAATCATTCTGATCATGGTCCAGTAACATAGTAAATAATTACTGTGGTGCTGGAGATGTGTCATGAAAAAAAAAAATAAAATTGCCATAGTTTTTAAGCAAAAACTACTTATGGATTTAGACACCAACCCCAAAAAACACCACCAACCACCACCACCACCACCACCAAAAAAAAAAAAAAAAAAAAACCCCAACAAAAAAAAAAAATCATTATAATTTTTACTAGTCAAAAAATGACCTTATCCGAGTTGCTTGATATTTCCTCATTTTACGGATTTTGATAATTCTCCTTAAGTTAAGAAATAAAATTATCTATCCTAATTCCACATTACTCTAGCATTACTGGACGGGCCAAGCTACTGAATTTTAAATAGGTGCCACTATATGAGTTAATGAATTTGAGTTTCCAACATCACAACAGCAAATGCTCTTTCTAGACTGGGAAAGAGTTCAATTGAAAAAAAAAAAACCTATTCTGATTCTATATGAAAAACAGAAAATATTAAACATTCTAAACATGGCAAAATAATATTTGGTATCAATTATTAGATGCAGATTGATCACATCAACTAAAAATCACTTCTAATTATTACTTCAAAGGAACATCTCATCGAGAAGTACACGCAAAAACAGACACACAACCACACACTCAAGCTCCATTTACGACTCAAAATACGACAGGGTTTGGTGCTGAAGTAGGGCCCCTGAGGGCCATATTTCAGGGCCCAGCAGGGTGTGCCAGCCATGGAGCGATTTACAGTGGGGAGTGAGGGTCTGGATCTCATCTTTACCCAACACTTCAGACGCAGCTCCTGGGCCTCCTTAAGCCCAACGAGCACAGGGCAGCAAAGAGGGAGGGAGACAGTGAGGCTGGGTCCCACTTTGAAGTTTAAAAATAAAAAAATTTTGGGGCGCAAGACCGAGAGACAAAGGTGAAGTGATCGATTCGGCTTTCAAAGTGAGCCTTTGACACACCTGGGCGTGTAAGGTTTCAAAGTCAAGCTTTTTTTTCCAGCTCTCTCTGAAGCGTTCAAGATGTTCACTTAAAAGCAAGAAAGTCCCATAAGCACCTCAGCGAACTTTTAGTTTTTTTTTTCTCGAGGCAGAACAAAAGCAGAGCAGAGGTAAGTCTCTCCACTCTCCTCCTGCTGATGTTCGTTATCACAAGCTTCATCTTTAGAGCCACTCAGAGGAACTTTAAGTGGGTGAGCAGCTGCCGGGGAGGAAAATACTCGGACCACACAAGCAAAAAGAGAGAGAGAGAGGGATTGAGAGACGGAGAAAAGACAAGACCGCTCAGACTCCCTCACTCCACTCCAGCTGAAACAGATGACAAGACAGAGCGCACATATCAGCCTTTCCCCCCTCTAGCCATCCCGGCTAATCTTTTCCACATTCCCCTGCTCTCTTTTTTCCCTTCTCTCCGTTTCTTACCCCCATATCCCCCTCTCCATGTCAGCGATGTTAATCTGCTGAAGGAGCTGAGCACCTTTGACAAATGCCGGTATGGCGACAGCTAAAGAGTGACTTGTGACAGGAGGCCCGCACTGTAACTGTGGCTCACCTGTCAATCTAACCGGCAAAAGTTCTCCACAAAAATAAGGGGGTCGAAAGAGAGAACGGGTAAGGAGAGATTTTTTCCTCAGTAATAGGAGGTCGATTTTAACGAGCAAGATTCAAGTGTCTGATACCGTGAGAGCCGTTTCCTGTCGAAAATATGGACAACTTCAGGCTGAGCCAGCACACTGCCATGACTGGCCTGTCAATCATTTTCTCTCCCCTACAAACACACATACATTCGCTCGCTAATAAATAAGCACTTAGTTATTATAATAATTCAGTTTGAATCTAAAAACGATCAAAACGGATGAAAAGCAGACTCTGTGAACAGTTTCTTCTCCCTTTAATAGGACACCTGTGCTTGTCCTTTTTCATAAGTTCTGACAGTCCAGGGAACAGTTATAGAGAAACCTTCTCCGAAAAAAATTAAATGTTGAATTTTACTGAAAAATGGGGCAAAACAGTAAAATCACTTGAATTATTACTTTGAATATTGGTAACATTTTAAGTGTAAATTCAACTAGATAAAAATGTATCTAAAATAACAAAAAAACTTAAATTTATATTTATATATATATATATCTATATAGACTTATATAATATAAATTATATATACATCAGGAGTTTGTAAGTATTTTTACGATTAAAAAATGTGTTTTCTAGAAGAATATAATAATTCAATGTAATTCATAATGTACGATCTTCTTCAGAGTGTGACATGATCAAATTTTGCAGCTCAAGAAACTTTAATTAGCATGACCTAATGATAAATAAACTGGCTTGTAATCTTCTGTCTATTAAAATATACTCTGCTTGCTATAGAGTTGTGAAACCTTTTTTTTTTTTCTGTTTTTTCTTCCACCAGAAGTCTATGTGTGAAGTTCAGAGACAGCATTTATTTGAAATATTTTTTTTTACATTAGAAAGGTCTTTACCTTTACTTTGATTAATTTAATGTGGTCCTTGCTACCACAACACACACCCACTAACGTATAATATTATATTATAATATTCTATACCATTGGCATTTTTCCCAAATGATGTGTTCCCTGGGGACAGATTTTTGTTCACCCTCCTTAAAGTTTAGCTAAGTAAGCCTACACAGACACACACAGAGGGTAAGTGCGAATCCGAGAATTATCCGCCGCCTGCTGAACGCTTTTAGTGAGATAGTGTTCCAGAAAGTTCCAGACACTGGGATTGAAAAGCTGAAATGGCGGGTACACAGTGGAGTCAGGAAATGGGTCAGACGTCCAAGGGCACCATATAAATGATTCAGAGTCAGTGCTGGGAGAGAACAGGAGAGGAACTAAAGGGACCAGACATGGTCTTGGGGTCAGAGATGAAGCCGTCGCAGAATCGCAGCTTTTGAGAGCAAGCAAAGAGAAGCACTTGACACAAAGATAGAGAAACCAGGCAAACATACGAGGCTGATATAAACAGTGAATGGTTACAGTGCCGTTATGGAACGCTGCTTGTCCAGTCAAATTAAAGAACTGCTTTATAAAACACTAACCATACATACAGCCTTCAACACATCTTTTCACATCAAACAGAATCTTAAATGTGTTATCCACTGCATCTGTGTGTCTGATTTCTTGTTTAACCAGATGCAGAAATGGCAAGATGACCAAAACGCAAAGGAAAATTCAGCATGTTTCACACAAATGGATGGAAAGCGAAGACTGGAAAAAGTATAAAATGATTTCTAATTAAAACTAAATTCCAAAGAAAGCATGCTTTAATTGAAACACTTTGATTAGAGAAGGAACAATACAAAACACCTGGAATATATCTATAGAAATGGGTCATTTTCACTTTGGCAGTGCAACTCTGCTCAAACCAAAGTAGTGAAATCATTTAAAATTCACCCCGCGTTCATTTAATTATGATGAAAGAAACTCAGTAAAATGATTTCGGTCTTTAAAATCAGAGAGTTGAATATTTTATCCAGTATATTAAGACACGTATGATGGAGACATGAAAATGTTTAACCGCTTAACTGAAATGACCCATAGGCACCCTTCCTGCAAATGTCTGATAATTGAATATCTCTCCTTTTCGTTTGCTGGGATCATTTCTTTGTAAAATGATTGCCTGTCAGTTCTACTTTGCTTTTCTGTTTTTTTCAGTCACTGCTCTCTTTAAGTCAATCTTTATTTTTTCCTTCCCCTTTTTAAAGAATAGATATTTAAGGACGATAATTGCTTGGCACGGGAACGTATAATCAAGTGAAAAGGCAGCGTTTTTTTTTTTCCTTGTGCCTTTTTTGTGAAATCCGTTTTGTTAAGCAGAGATTATAGCTGAAAAAAAAAATTGGCAATACAAGAGCAATTAAAGTTTAAAAACACAGCATGGTATTTAAATGAAGGGTTGACTGAAGAGTCCTGCGGGACTTGTTTTTTTTACGGCTCCATTTTCTCGATTTCGATCTCTGTCCTCTTTACTTGAGATTTTAAAAGAGCGGGAAGAGTAAAATCAGGAAGAAACAAAGCCAGCGAGCGTTTTACAGCGCCTTGGAACAGAGAAAACATGCTGAGCTCTGAATTTTCTGATATTAAATGCACAATTTCCCCGAAAGATCACACAGTATTGTAATTTTAGGGCAGCGAGAGCTGCAGCGTCTACATAATTTCACCAAAACTTGAGCAGGAGAGAGAGGGCTGAGTGTAAAAGTGAGAGAACGTCAAGTAACAAATGCCTCAATAAGGATAATAAAAAAGACATTTCTGCTTTACTATGAGACGCACGGTTTCTGACATTGTATTCCCACTTGATTTCAAACTGACCCGGCTCAATCCACACCCTCAAAATGGATGTTATATATTCCTAGCCGTCAAAACGTTCCGTCTCTAGTAATCGCCTGTAATCATTGCAATCTAGGACATTTTGTAATGATCTCATAGACATAAACACTGTCAGTAATACAGCAGAAAAAGGCAGATCTGCACATAACTATATGTGTGGAGTGACGTTAAGCCCAGACAGAGTTTAGTAGTTATTTTGAGGCTGCCTTGTTTGGCACGCACTTTATCGCCTGTAGCGTTCAGGCCCGTGTTGACGGCAGCACTTCATGTCAGTCAGGGGAGTTTTGGGGTGTTGTTCATGTTCAACACACTCAAGTGAATTTCCAGCAGAACTACGGCCCATTAGCTACTCTTTACAAATACCAACACAGCATAAAAATAAAACAAAATTGGCAAACGAATGCTGCAGACATTAGGAATGTGTGACTGCATGTTGGTTGCGGAAGAGAAGGAATTGAGCTCAGCAAGATATCGAGGGTGGATCTAATAAACTACATAGTTTTGCACGTCAGAAGCAATGCCGTTTAACCTCTGGAATGGCAAGGACTAGGATGAACCAGTTTCAAAACCAAGTGGAGTGCCATCCAGACAGTAATTTTAAGCTATTAGATATGCCCGATGACAAGGCTGGATGTTTCAATAGTGAATAAATTAAATTGAAAAACTGCCAACAATGCCAAACAAACAACGATATCGATAAATAAAGAATACAGTCAATTACAATAAGTTAATATAATCTATGTTGTTGGTAAGAATTTAACGTCTCATTATATATTAAAGTAAAACACTACTATAACATCAACAACAGACAGCAGCTAATATCATAATATAACTATTATTCATTATGAGTATTATTAATACATTAAATCACAATAAATATTTACACTAATTTTAGCAACCTTTTAAGAACAAAATTATACCAGCTATTAACTACAATAAAATAAAAATTATTAGTATTATGTTTACTTTTTTTGCAGCCTTAGTAATAATATCACAGTTCCATAAACAATATTAATAACAGCAAAATCACCAAAAAACTAAATTATTATTATGTAGATTATGGGGCAGTCACTATAAGGGACTGCAAGTCATGCTGTGCTCAAGGCACGGTGACAAAAATCCTCAAGCATGACAGGAAACAAATCAAAAAAAATCAAACAATAATAAATAGGTGGTGATTCATTTTCAGATGACCAAGTTTTTAGTCTCTTGACCAAGACCATCAGACTATTAGCAACATGCTAACACAAAACTCGATGACGAGCCAAGTCTCTTGTGAGTATTTTTGGTATGTATTGCAAATCAGTTTATGATGTTCCATTCTATTAACTTGCTCCCTTAGTAGGCAGAAAGGCAGCTTAGTATGTTTAGAACACAGCTAGAGTGGTGGCAAATCCTCCAGTAGACGAGCAGGAGAAAAGTGCACTGATGCTAATACAGAATGACATGCACCTTTCGATTACATACTGAAGCTGAGAGAGTGAGGGGGGGGGGGGGGGGGGTGGGGGGGGGGGGGGGGGGGGGGGGGGGGGGGGGGGGGTGGGGGGGGGGGGGGGGGGGGGGGGGGGGGGGGGGGGGGGGGGCGGGGGGGGGGGGGGGGTGGGTGGGGGAGGGGGGGGGGGGGGGGGGGGGGGTGGGGGGGGGGGGGGGGGGGGGGAGGGGGGGGGGGGGGGGGGGGGGGGTGGGGGGGGGGGGCGGGGGGGGGGGGGGGGTGGGGGGGGGGGGGGGGGGCGAGGGGGGGGGGGGGGGGGGGGGGGGGGGGGCGGGGGGGGGGGGGGGGGGGGGGGGGGGGGGGGTGGGGGGGGGGGGGGGGGGGGGGGAGGGGGGGGGGGGGGGGGGGGGGGGGGGGGGGGGGGGGGGGGGGGGGGGGGGGGGGGGGGGGGGGGGGGGGGGGGGGGGGGGGGGGTGGGGGGGGGGGGGGGGGGGGGGGGGGGGTGGTGGAGGGGGGGGGGGGGGGGGGGGGGGGGGGGGGGGGGGGGGGGGGGGGGGTGGGGGGGGGGGGGGGGGGGGTCGGGGGGGGGGGGGGGGGGGGGGGGGGGGGGGGGGGGGGGGGGGGGGGGGGTGGGGGGGGGGGGGGGGGGGGGGGCGGGGGCGGGGGGGGGGGGGGGGGGGGGGGGGGGGGGGGGGGGGGGGGGGAGCGAGAGAGTGATATAGAGGTAGAGGAGAGTGTGTTGGATTATCTCAGTGTCAAACAGAGCCATTGGTTTGAGATGCTCACACAGGCCCGCAGTGCTGCGCCAATCTGATGGGGGTTCTGGCCATCGCTTTATCAGATAGCACGGTGTGGAGATGAAAGGTCTGGCGAGGCGGAGGGGGTACGTGTCTCCTCTTTGTTGCAGACATGTGTTAACATTGTTGGGGATCAGCGAGCTGGACCGCTCACATGCCGATCATACCTCGGTGAAAAGCAGCGGAAAATGGGATCTTTAAGTATTCATGTGCTCAGATTCACACAGTGCTCAAGCCTCGGCAAGGGGGGCGCGAACACAGCGCAACGGAGGGGAATACGCCAACTGCTGATGAAGGAGAGAACAAAGGCTGGGAGAGACAAAAGACAACCATGGATAGAAGAAACTAGACAAAAGAAGACTGAGCTGGAAACAGAAAAAGATACAATTGGAGGGGGAAAGGGAAGATAAAGAGGTGCATAAAAGATATTAAGGAATGAGTGAGACAAAATTATCAAGGGTGGGAAATAAGGGCATCACATGAGTGAGGCTTTCACAGCCGGCCACCCACCTGCATCCCCCTCCGGACTAAAATAGACTGAGCCCTGTTCCAGGCCAGACACTAATCTTCACAGGTATTCCCTGGGACTGTGAACTAGAGAGGGATGGTGCGGCTGGAGCAAAACCTCTTCAAACCTGCCGGTGCCTGAGAGACAGACAGGAATGGCAGAGAAAGCTCATGATCAAAGCATGTTCTACCATAAGAAGACACAAAAGACAGCAAAAGAGAGATGAGACAGACAGAGAGACAGGGATCCAAAAGTCTGAGACCACTTGTGAAAATGCATCTGCTCTGCATTTTTCTCATTTAACACCAAGACAGATTGTTATCAACAAAAACGTATTAATAAATTAAATAATTAAATAAAAAACATAGTAATTAAAAGTAAAAATAGTATTAATATTATAATGTAAACGCATTCTTGTAATAATAATGATCGTTAAACACATATCATAACCAGCAACAAAAACATTACAATAATATATTTTTATATTAATACCAATGGCACTAGTACAAGAAGTATTATTAATAATATAACAATACAACCAATTTTATTATAGATATTATCCTCCAACAACAATATTGATATCAACTAACGATACTAATAACAAATAAAATATTATTAGGATATAATTAGTATTATTCAAATACCCCCAGAAATGCTGTGAAGCTCAGTAAAATAAAATGAAAAATACATGAAATTTTATATACAATTAAAACATTTAATTGTCTTTAATTTTATAGCGCATATAAAATTATGAAAAAAGTAAAAACATTCATCTGAATTGCTTATTGCCATTTTTAAGTTATATAATAATAACAATAATAATTATTGCATTTTTAACAGACTTTAACATACAACAAAATCAACAGCAATATTAACAACAAACAATACTACTAGTAAAATTATCTTTTTTTTATTATTATTATTCATGAAAAAAAGTTAAAAAAGTTAATTTATCTAAATTGCTTAATGCCATTTCAAAAAATTGGTCCATATGAAATCCTACAACAGCTTTCAAAAATAAATGTGCTTATGATTAATATGATAAATAATAACTTTTCTTTATTTTGTAAATCCTAAAAAATAAAATTTTTCAGTGTGGTCTCACTCTTTCAGATTTCTTTCAGATTTGAATGTACACAGTTAGAGCCTATGTGTCTCAATCTCAAAGCTGAATCTCATCAGCTATTCAGTGAACAGCACAATACCCAGCGACTCCAGGTTAACCATCTATAGACAGACACCAGTATCCAACCAGACGAGTGGATGCGTGTTCTTCACATAAACGTGATCGCTAATCCGGAGAGGAAGGAGCCAAAAGGGAAAGAGGATGTGGAATACAGAGAGACAAATGGAGGGAGGGAACACAGGAGGAAAACAGATGGATGAAGGACTTGGAATGTCTCCTCGGGCTTTAATGAAGTCCTTCACAAGTCAATCGCTCCTCTCAGCCCAGCGGTTCTGTACGCAGATGCGGGGCGGAAAAAGTGGCGGGGGCTCATTGGCCTTGATTCCCAGACAGGGATGCTTTGATGTGGGATGGAGGGGGCGGAGGATGCCCCCCTGTGGAAGTCAACCCCACTGCCCTCCGTATGATCACAGCCCGGGGGACGAGATGGCTTTCCTATTAGCGAGCCAGGCAGATATATAAATACACTGTAGCTTAAGCGAACACACAGCCGTAAACATATTTGTTAATGCGTACACTAACAAGAGCTTCAAAATGGCCTCCAGCCAAAACAAACATATCCTGCACAGATGCCACACTCTCTCCGCAAACAAAGCCGCTATGGCGGTAATTACTCATGAGGAGTTTGAAGTGGGCTTAGAGATCCCCCTCATTATACAAACACAAACATGCTGGAATAAAGCACATATAACAGCAAGCATTTGAAGCTTGTTCTTTTTAATCAGACGTTCACTTTCCCTGAGCGCTGCCATATGTATGTGGTCTTTTCTTTTAATTTTTCATCTTTTTTTTCTCTCTTCTCTACATTTAGATTTTTGCCTCTCCTTTATTCTTGTTGTTATATACTTTCCTAGTCCGCATACCTGACGAATGGGCCTGCCGAAGGCGGCCAATGGCGAGGCACCAGAGAAAGTACGGGAATAAAAGCGAGAGATGAAAAGAAACAATATAGAGATAAGGGAAGAGAGGAAAATGGGGCTGCTATTAGGGAAATGAGCTCTTAAGAAGTGCAGCTGTGAAGCGCTCCCTGGAGGGCGGCTATCAGGAGTCCTGTTAGCCAGTGGGGCAGAAGGGACTGACACACTGTTAGCCCAATTAGCTTCAGATCTGTTCTCTGCCTTCTGCTCGTGGCTGGGCTGGACAGCTGAGCTTGGTTTGGATTTAAATATGCAGAGAAATGAGCGGCTCAAACTGCTCCTTGTTTAATTGCCTTGAAGTAAGAAGCTCTGCCAACTCATGCCAACTCGTCCTGACCGTATGAAAAGAGTACAGAGTAATTAAGGAGGATCGCGGCCTGGTCTGCTTGAGAATGGTTTCCATCTTAGAGGCCCCATTTTTACCTACTATTAAGAGGTCTGAGTTACCCGATCGACAGCGGGAAACTTTCGAAGTGATCACTCGATCACATTCAGAAATAATCAAAAACGCTTAAAAACACAACTGCATCTGAAATGAAAACACTGATGCACTCTGAAGCATCCCAGGTAGTAGTGAAGGACCGCCTACTTATCTGTCAATCATTCACTTCATTAAACAGGGATTTAAAACTATGTTCAGCCTTGAAGAAAATTAGTAATAGAAAGAACATTAATAATGAGAAAAGAATAACAGGTTCAGGTATTTAGGTAGTGTGTGTGTGTGTGTGGTGTGTCGGGTGGTGTGTGTGTGTGCCTGCGTGCGTATAAATAAATCTGAATTTTAATCTTTTAAAACTTTTTAGTGTTACAAGGTTATTATGGTTAACTAAAACAATAAAAACAAATAATCACTTAAAATAAAATAAACAATAAGTGAAATAAAATGAAATACATTACATAAAAAAACTTTTGTTTTTAGATATTTGCCAAAACATTTTCATGTAGTTTAAATTGATATATACTAAAATAACTAAAACTGTAATAAAAAACGGTACAGATAAAAAAAATCAGTAGTGCCAAGTAAACAACAAAATGACTAAAACTTTAAAATTAAAACTCAAACAGTAGAAACAAAAATAATTCTAAATATTATTAAAAAATATATATAACTGTGGCACGCTATCAACATAAGGTACCACAGATGGAATAAGTGCTGTAAAATATTAATAATGTAATAAATTAACATTAATCAAATTAATATGAATATAAAAAATAACATGCACTTATTTAAACTCATTTTCTGTTCTTATAATTAAATAAGAAGTCTGTAGTTGTCTTCTGAGTACTGCACAGTTCCAAAGTCCACACTTTTCCTCCCAAGACAATGAACTGGCACAGATAGATGATTTGATAATGACATCAGAAATTATTAAACTGCATCAGAATTGCTGAAGATGCAGATGAGAGGAGTCGCCTTTTTTCTGCTTTCTGTAGTGTTGCGAGAAGTGTTCTGTAGTGATGTATGCTGCAAGTGTGTTTCAAGTGATTTCCCTCAAATTAGCACAAAGCTGCCTCTTTAGTAAAAGATTCAAACAAGCATCAAATGGAGGAAAAGATGAGTGCCGATCGCAGAAAGAGGGTAACAAAGAAACGCAAGCAGGGACCTTGTGCAAGCATGCAAAAAACAAAAAAAACAAAAAACAGACGCAGTGTAGCCTTACAAAAGACACACATGGCATTACAAAGACAATGCATAATAGGAATTAAAAAGTTATTAAAGCTGGCGATGGTGGAAAAGCCTGTGATATATCAAAAGTTTTCCTTCCTTGAACTATGTTCCATGTCAGGACAGTTAATGATGCTTAAAATACAGGTCAGTATTCAACAAGCCAAATCTCAACAAGACAAGACAATCCCCACTGGCGTGGCCCACTCATCGCTGCCCCTCTCTGGCATCCGGGACAAAGGCAGCCATAAAGCAAAAGGAAGATTCTTCAGGGATGAGTGGATGGAAGCAGACCCCCAAAGCTGGGGAGGTGAATTTATCCCTTTCACCTTGAGATGGCAGGCAGCAGATTTAGGATGCTGTGTAGTGGGATGTGGGGTCTGACATCAGGGAATAAAAAAATGAGCAACAGCGGAGTGCAGGACTGTCTAAGATGACTCGGAAAAGCCCTCACATTCAATGTATGGAATGCATGAGTGTAAATCTCACACACCCCGATTATTCCAACACACGTATACATCATTATACTACACTCACCTGAGCTGGACAAACAATGACATAGTTATTGCATATGGACAGTGCTAGGAGCAGAGAGAATAATAAGCACATTAAATTGATGCTTATACTGTAGGTGTCTGCATACACTGTTAAAAATGAAAGTTCTTTATTGGCATTTATGGTTCCAAGAACAAACTTTAAGATCCATGGAATCTTTCCATTGCACTATAGGTTCTTAATAGGAGAAAAAGGTTCTTCAGAATATTAAAATATTCCACACACACCATGGCAAAAGTGGTTATTTTAAGAACTGTTCACTATTTTTAAGAGTGTAAGGAAAATGTAATGAATGATTATGAGGATGTACACTGATAATATGTTCACAATGACATGATGAACATGTTTTAAAGCATAAATTGTATCAGTTTTGAGTTTACTAACCACGGCTAACAAGTATGTTAGACTAGCCTCATATATCCCCCCCCCAAAAAAAACAAACATCTTACCATGTCAGGCCATCCAAGTACCACATCATTTTCATAAAAAAATATATTTTTGTTTGTTTGTTTTTAAGCAATATAAATTCCAAGGATGTACAGCTTACCATCGGGGAATTTCTGCAAACCAAGAAATGAAATGAAATAAAATAGTGTGATAAATGGCTCAAGGGAATCTACAATACCTGGAAACCACTATCCATTAGCATTGTCATTCATCTCAATGACCATGTAACTTATCACTGAGGTGTTGCAGGAAAATGCTGTCATGACATTATGAGATGTGACATGAAATACAAATCACATGATGTACTACAATCTAACGAAATGCTGTGAAATACCATCAAAGTCTGAATGGTACTTTTGAGAGTCAATGCAGTAATGGTATCTTCCAGCAGACTAACTGGACCCAGCTAACCAGCCAAACCTTGACCCCTTGGGATGGGTCCCGTGTGGGAACATACTGTACCACAGTTTAAGAATCATAGGACTACAAACCTAGCATGAAAAACAAAACAAAATTGCTACTGTTGACCGCCACCACAGTTCATTCCTCCTCTCAGTAACGAATACTCAAGGCTTTCGTAATTCACAAGGAATTGCTTCCAAAATAACAACAGTATTGATGTCAACACCGCACAATGAAACGGCGGGAGACTCGCTTGGCGGCTATCTTTTTACACAGGTACAACAGGCCTCTTTCAGCTGAGCAACATCTGTCTCCGTCTTGCACAGTTAAGAAACCCGAGAAGCCCGGCAAACACGAGAGAGGATTAATTCATTTTCCATTTTGATACATTACCCTCTCGATTAGGGCTACGAGTCCCGAATCGTGATGGAGATTCATTCGCCGCTGCACTTCGATTCATGTGAGGTCACAGCAGACTCCCAGTTTTCCATCAAAAACAACCTAATATTGACGCTGCTGTGGAGGGAAAATGATCCTTCGGTTGCAAATCAGAGGAAACCTATAAAAGAGGAAACCTATAAACATGAGCTTGCTGAGAGATTTATTTAGCTGTATTCAGATCAAGTACAATAATCGTAAATGAGGGACAGAATAACACGCACATCAGCCGTGCCGTGGACAATGAACCCGTTGCTAACCAAGCGAAATGGAAACAGAGAGAGAGGGGAGAAAGAAAAAAACGCTCATTTGTAAAATCAATTTTCCCTTTCGTAAATCCGACATTTCAGAGAAATCCAGAGGGCTCTTGTCTCTCGCTTCACATGATAAAACGTCTGATATGTATTCCATTCTCTTTCCTGTGCACAGCTTAAGGCAAGCACAGGGGACCGGGGAGTGCTGCGGATTCAGCTTGGTTTAAAATCCCACCGTGATTTCAGGTCGTGAGTCAAAGCACGTCTCAATTCACAGGCCTGTCGATCTGCAGAAGCGCACGTATTGGGCGGTGACGGCTCGACTTGAGAACAGCCCTGGGTCCATTCACGTGCCGGCTCTCAGCTGTATGCGTGGCAACAAAGACCTAGAGATCTTTAAAAAGGAAACGAGTCTGTTAGGCAGAATCAATCTGTATTTTCTAATTAGCAGTGCTTGCTAAGCCAAAGGGATTTGAACAAACCTCTAACTCCAAGCATTCAATTTTGGCCTGTAACTCTCCAAGCACTGTTCGCACAATAAACATTAATAATGCACAAAATTTTGCTGCTTGTTTGAAAAGGAAAAGTATATTTTAGCTTTAAGCAATCAGATTAATGATTTTCAGTAAAGCTGGCAGAAACAAAAATCCCATAAACTTTGAAGGAGGAACTTGAGCCATATTTTGAGACCAAAATACCACAGGAATTGGGCCTGTAAGCAACTATCTAGAACTACCAAAAAACCCTATCAATACAGAACCCCTAGAAACCACATAGCAACACCCTAGCAACCACAACTCCCTGACAACCACCTAGCAACTCCCTAACAACCCCCAAAATCCCTAGCAACCACCCAAAACCCCAATCAATACAGAATAACACCCTGGCAAGCAGCAAAACCCCTAGAAACTGCATAGCAACACTTTAACAACCCCCAAAAATCCAAAGCAACCATCTAGAAACACCCTAAGAACCACATAAAACCCACATCAACACAGTCACACCCTGGCAATCACTGAACCCCTAGAAACCACATAGCAACACTCTGGCAACCCCCCAAAATCCTTAGCAACCACTTAGCAACAACCTAACACCAACCAAAATACTCTATAAAACATGCAACACCTGGCCAATCCCCAAATGCATATCAACACCCTAGCAACCACCCAACACCCCATCAATATATAGCAACACCCTGACAAACACTGAAACCCCGAGAAACCACATTGCAACACTCTGGCAATCCTGAAAATCCCAAGCAACCACCTAAAACCCACATTAAAGGGGTGGTTCACGGGTTTTTTTCTAGGCTTGATTGTGTTTATGGGTGCAGTCTAACATATGTTAATGCTTCGTTAAAAAAAAAAAAAAAAACGCATTATTTTTCACATAATTTACCTTTATTCCACACCGCTCTGTCCCTTCTCTGAGAAGCACGCTGATCATTTCCTGCTTTTATGAAGCCCCGCCCTCAGAAATAGGCGATGGGCTCTGATTGGTTAGGTAGCCCAGTGTGTTGTGATTGGCTAAAACGCCTCTAGTGCACGTCTAAACATCCCGCCCCTCACCTCAGCGGCATGTGCTCCAGTTGTATTGTAAACAACGGTGCCGTTAATATCGCTTATCAGTTTGAGCCCGATTGAGAAGTAGAGGACACTATTGAAGAGAATCAATGTGCAAGCTCGGCTTTTAATGGTAGGCCTATGTTTTTTGTTTGTTGTTGTCTCATACTTTTAGATATGCTGTTATTTGTAAATGCTACTGCTTATGTTAGCTTTTAATATACGGTTTTATCCTGATTAAAGCTTTAATACAGTACGGCAACTGCACGCGCGTCCATGTTTAACGCTTATCTGTATGTGAAAATAAGTGTATAATTGGAACAGTTCATTGTTGGAGCTGAGCTGAATGAGAGAGAGAGAGAGAGAGAGAGAGAGATGCAGAGCGTGTGCAGAGCAGGCGAACGTGAGGAACAGTATTAAGAACCGCTGCTTTAGAACATTGATTTTGAAACTTCCATTAGAATCCGTTAGAAGACAGAATAGCGATTCATATATGAATAGATTTTTTCGTGCACCTCTAGATTTCTCTTCCTCTTCTCTAAAGCAGCAGCATGGCCTCGCCCCCTTTGCTGCCTTTTCACGAGGGCGGGGTTTATAAGGGTTTGTGACGTCACGAACCCGGGAAGTAACTCGTAGTCCCTACGAGCCGTTTTTGTAGGCATTAAACTGCCAGAATTTTAAAAGACGATATCTACGTTTGCATTGAACTTTCAGCTTCGTAAATTTTGCAGATATTGTTTATGCTCAAACAGCAACATTACACACTAACTAACGTTTAAAATGTGAAATCGCAATCAACCACCCCTTTAATAATAGAAACACTGGCAAGTACTTAAAAACCCTAGAAACCGCATAGCAAATACTCTGGCAAAATCCAAGTAACCATAGCAACACCCTAGTAACCACCCAAAACCCCTAGTAATACAAATATACATAAAGAAATATATTCTAGACAGCAAATCTTGATAGTTTATTCCACCACCATATGTAAACTACCATATCGCCCAGCTCTAACCTGCTAAATGTGGACTTCTACTATATTGTACTGTCAAGCTGCTTTGAAACATTGTGTATTGTGAAAAGCACTAAACAAATCAAACTGACTTTAAAGCAAAGCTCTGACAACCCACCAAAAACCAGTTTCTGAGATTCTCAAGAGGTTCAGAAAACAATACAGAATTCAAAACAGGAGTTTCACAGTAATTATGATTCAGTCAAATATCTTAAAGCACATGAGTTTTAAGCGTTTGATCTGTTAAAGCAGTATGTGGCGTAATATGGATCCCAGCTGGTCTTTCGCTCTTGGGATACGTAGGGTTTTCTAGGAAGCAATGGAGAGTGTTCATAAAGCCTGGAGTCCGACACGCTGTCCACACGTGTTGAGGCAAGGCCACGACCCAGTGGAGAGTTCTGGGAGTGAGTGTTGCTCTGGCAGAGAGGAGGATAGTCTCCAGGATAGCTTGAGCGGGAGCCTACCACTTGATGCTGGCGTTGTGGAGACATGTAGGAGACAGAGTGCTGGAAATGGGGGTCTTGCTGGTCTTCTGGAACAAAACTATGAACACTAGGTACGCTGTGGTGGAATCCTGGGTGATTAGATGTAGCAGGAGATGGAATGAACCCTGGAGGAATAACAGAGGGTAACTGATAATTTCTACGATGATGATGGTGGTGATGACACTTGATTCCTTCATCCAGTAACAAATCAGGAGAACTCATGCAAGAATGCTCATTGTGGGTTGCCATGCCATAAGAATCAGAGCTCATGCTGCCATCGCTGCTGCAATCTGATGCCACTGAGCTGGTCCGTGGATCAGCATCAGACAGGAAGTGACGCTCTGGACTGCTCTGAGAGGGCAGGCTTAGGCCAGAATATGCCCTAACCATGGAGTAATAAAGACCGGGAGATTCACAGTTTGTGTGTGGTTCTGCTTGAGTCTGCTTGTGATCTTTCAGGTCCTGGCTATACCCATGACAGGAAGGAGGACCACCTGGAGCTGGAGGAAGAGCTAGGTTGTTCTTATACAGGTCTGCTTTAGTTTTGGAACACAGCTTATCCTCCACATCACTGTAAGAGAGGGCACGGATACTGGGGTCCAATTGCCTCTTTGGCAGAGATCGTTTACCATCACCAGCTTTATCATTACGGGAGCCTCCAGGCTCACTGTGGCTTTTCACGAGACCCGTCTCTACCACACTTTTAACTGTGGAGTTCTTGGCACTGGCACGGAGCTCATCTGCTACCGCTCGCTGTGGCTGTGTACCACGCTCTGGATGGTAAAACTTACACTTGTGCCCGTAGGTGCATTTCTTTCCTAATGGAAATAAAGGGGGGGAAAGTGCTTAATTTG